>VWZI01004856.1:191226-318612 GCA_013396835.1 Psilopogon haemacephalus
TCATACGAGCTTAAGGAAGCTTTGAGAAAAAAAAAAAAAAAAAAAGAGGGTAAAACTACTTCAAACTTTATGTTTTAAGAAGACTAGGTGCAGTCAAGAATAAATGAGAAAAAAAAAGAAAAGACTTTATCTCTTATACTCAGAACTGACAATCAGTTCTACTGCCACTCCCATTCTCTGGTGCTTTCTTCCTACACTTCCCTTATCTCAAACACTCTTGCTTTGTCATATCTGTAATCCATGGTAGCAGCATCCAAAGCTCATCTTTTGCTTCTATCAAGTAAATCATTGATAAGTGACTTGATTCAAACAGTTTTTTTTCCACTTGTTATTCCCTGTGAGTTCTCAGAGAGTTACATTAATAAAGCAGAATTCAAATTATTTATTTGTTCACAGTAAATATATTGTTAACAAAAATTGTTGCTATCCTTCCAAGAATAGAGAGGATAAAATATTCTTATTTAAATGCTTATGTCAATGATCAATACTGCCATGGAAGGCCAGAATGGGCCTAGTATATGTCCTGGCTTGCCCAGGCATGGTCCCATGATTCCCTTCTCTCTGCTGGAGGTTGGGTAGGTGGGAGGAGGTGTATTGAACCAGCAGTTCAACAAAAATGGAGGTTCTGGATGAATCTGCTTTAGAGTCTGTTTACTTATCCATTGGCTTCTCAATTTCAGTTGCTATTAGAATTCCCAACTATATAAGATGCTTCTTTGATCCTCTTATCTGTTCCATACAAATTGGAACTGTGGATTGATTGTGGGCAATTGAAGAGGCAGGAATTATAAATTATGTAGCTTTTATAATTTCCAAAAGCCCCACCCACAATTTCTGTATAAATTAGTTTAAGTTTGGGTCCTAATTAGTTTGGGAAAAATCTTCACAAAGATGCCTTTTCATGTAATTTAGGAAAAATCAGAAAATTGGAAAGGTGTGGGCATAAAACATCTTTGCCCTACTTCCAAACGGGAGACAGTGTCTTTCACAGCAGCATCTGTAGTCCAGCAGTGGATCAGCATCACACGGAGTCCAGTGCCCACCAAAGTCCAAAATGACTGTAGGCTTTCACCAAGCTATGATCTCAGGGGAGAGCCGGGATGCTCCACAGTGTTCCCGCAAACAGTGGCAGTTTATCACTGACGCAAGTCCCTGCAAGCTCTGTGCAAGGTTTGTCTCCAGGTCCATGCAAGGGTCGACTCAGGGTTCTAGTCCAGGTCCCAGTCCAGGTCCCAGTTCAGGTCTGTGTTCAGGTCCCAGTTCAGATCCGACTCCAATCTGTCCAGTTGCCATATATATACTGGGGCGATTTGTTCCTTCCCAGTTCAAGCCCACGGTGGTGGGGGTGGGAGAAGGTACCTTACACCTATTTTACTCCACATTCCAAACATCGGGTGACAGAGGTGGGGAGGGAGGAAAACAATTTCCTGCCCCATTCACACCTCCAGTGGGGCAGTGGATTTTGGTGTGCCCTGCCACAGTTCTTACGTCTTCAAACCTCCAGTGGGGCAGGGACTTCGGTGTTCCCTGCCACGGTGGGGGGAGGGAGGGGGCAGGAAGCAAGCACAGAAAGAAGACAAAAGGCTTGGAGACGCACACTTTGAGGGGCCAAGACTTGCCCAGACTTGTTCTTCCCACATAAGGGAAAACAAGCACCTGACTTTACCTAATATGGCCAGGTTTGGTGAAGTGCCATTCTGATTGGTGAATCTCTGTGGTCAAAGAGGCCACATGCCTGCAATGACTTTCAAGACACTGACAGAACTCCCTTCAAGTGTTTGGATACCACCTGATACTACTTTTTGAGTAAGTATTTCAAAGCCTCTCTATTCAAAGCCTCTCCATAAGAAATTCTGTAACTAGATTCTATTGTGCCTTAGCAGCAGAAAGGAGCCCCTCGGATTCCCTAGTGGGCAAGCAGTGTAGTTGAAACTAAGAAACCTTTACAGTTCTATGTTTGCCTTTTCCAGTTATTTCTTAAGTGTTCTAGGTTGCCTGTTCCCTGTGCGTATAAATATCCAAACTGTGCATTTCAAACACTGTAAATAAGTTTTCTGGTGAGATTTAATGTTAATAAACAATTTTCATAGTTATTACCAATCTTTGCCTGGATATAAAAATTAGTATATATTATTAATTTTTCCGTAAGTCATAACAATTACCTAACCTATTCCATGAAAAACTGATAGTCAAGTGAATGTAACCTGTATCTGAACTTACACACGCTTCATTTGTGACCATAAGTATGATGGACACCATTAGAATCAGGATGAATGGTATTTATCTATTCAGTCACACTTCTATATGCCTTATAAAGGCAGCAAGTGAGTGGGAGAAGCTATAGTAAAAAAGCCCCTACATCCTCTTCATAATATTTTTGTTCTTTTCATAACCATGCAGCCCATACAAATTCATTTGTATGTCTCTTTGTTTGCAGTTTTATTTTTCATCTGCCCTGCTATCAAGATGAAAAAAATATAGGCAAGCCTGAATAAAGTAAACTCCACCAACTGAAAACTTTTCCACCTAAATAAGTGATACAACTGCCAGTGACACGGACACATATAATTTATCATCCATTTGTGTCAAAAGTGTTTATATTTTCTGACAATCTAGTAGTCATCCTGAAGACACATTAGTGATTAATCTCACTATGCTGTTGACAGGCCTAGATCCAGTAATTTAGCCTTAATTCTTCAAAGGTATCATTGTTTGAACCAAAAGGTGCACAATTTGGTCAACCACCTAAAGTCACTGTCTTGAAAAATTATATTCAGTTGTCACCTACTCAGACACATCTGAAGTCCTTCAGTCTTGACATTTAGGTTAGATCTTAATGAGGCAACTACATGATTGTAGGAAAAAAAAATAAATTGGACTTCTCTATTGGAAACTCCTTAACTTCAACAATACTTGTGTACACACTTACATCTTGACTGCCCATTTTCTACTCCATGGAGTCTTATAGCCTTTTCTGAGCAACAGTTCTGGCAGGATCTTCAGATTTCTGAATTGTGCTGGCTGGAATCTGAGTGTACCTCACTACACTAAACACTACACAAATTCAACAGCAGTGACCTTAACTCCAGCCATGACACAATGTCCTGTTGTGCTCCTCAGAGTTCTGAGGAGGAAAAGAGCCCACATTGCAAAAGACACTGAGGTGTTAGGTATTTATGTATTATCTATTTGTGTATCAAGAGACAAGTACTTTGCGTAATGGTTAGTTAAAAGTAGCCACTTGGGAGGAATATAGGATGATTGGGAGGAATAGTCAATTCCTTTGAGATTTTTATTCCTCCTTTTACATTTCTGCACTTCAGGTAGCTTCTGCTTATTTTTGTGTTCTGTTTTGATTTCTTCATAATTTGTCTAGTTTGTTGTTAGGGTTTGTCAATTATTATTCACAATTGTTGTCTTCATTTTCTAGCTTATTTAGGGATTGGTTTTAAAACTTATGCTCCTATTGGTGAAACTACATCTTCACATCACCTGACCTTAAAAAATGCATGCACTTATGATAAGAAATGGCTTTCTCCAGGAGGCCACTGAGCAAATAACAGGAAGTGACCCAGAAGACTGCTATTTCTGTTTCCATTTCCTTTGATTTAGACATTAAACCATGCACAGAAAACTGTTAAGGCAGAATACACTATACTTAAATGATTTTCCTGGCTTCTTTTCCTCCTAAAATCTCAAATACTAACCACACTTAAGTTAATGAAGCATATATGACTGACTGCTGTAGTTACTTAGAAAGACACTGCTGCTGAACAATATTTAATGAGGGTACTGCCAGAAATCAGGTAGGGTATTTACATATCACAGTAAAATGAATACAGAACCTAATTAGAAAATCAAAAAGAACAAACTGGGGTTTTATTTGATGGCAGGCATTGCTCTCAGACATTCTACATACAGATTAATAAGTAAGATGTTGGGCAAAAAAAGATTAATCTTGGCAGCATCACTTGATGGACATTTTACACTAAACCATCAAGTCACATTTCCCTGAGGACCAACTCTAAATCTCTGAAAAGAGGTTATTATAAGCATTCAAACAAAGATGTCAGAAACCATATACAGCAAAGAGATCTTTGGGTACATCCATGCATGCATACACACACACATACAAACACACGCACACACAGACTGGAGAATTGTACCACTTGAAGCTTGAGATCTTGGTTTTTATTGCAGTGTCTGTTAGTATTTAAGGAGTATGCTCTTAAATATCTTTAAATAGCCATGAAAACTGAAGGGATATAACTTATGCCTTTGATATATATCTAAGGAGGTCCCAAACAGTTACTGCCATTAATGATTATTTTAAATAGCCTGTATTCACATTAATTAGCTGAGGTCAGATTTCAGTACTGTCATGAAACATGTAAAAATGGCTGAAATGTCAGCATTTCAAAGCAGAACAGGCAATCCAGCCTTTTTTACAAAACCTTAGTGTATTCTGCCATGACCTTTTAATTTTACAATTGTCTCTTAAGTAGAATATTAACACTACATTTATAATGGTTTGAAGGTAATTAATTATATATAATTTACCTTGAGTAGGTTAACTTATTAACGTTTCGAATCCTTCATTTTGATAGGGAGAATAAGACTATGAGAAATGTGAACAAATTAAAATTCATGGAGGTACTTCAGCTACTCTTGTAACTAACTTACTTGACCTTAGTCGTAAATCTCCATTCTTTCGAGAATGAAGACATCTCCTTCAGCTTCCCTTGCTCCAGCACGTACACATGTCCAGCAGAATATGTAATTATGAGTTCTTCTTTGTTTTCCTTGGCATCTATTCATAGAAAAGAATTTTGTAGTATCATGTTATAGGAATGTATGGAATATTTGAGGGATGGATTTTGAAACTGAGGAGGTCTTGAGGGAGATCTAAAAATCTGGGCATGCGGACACCATTGTGAATAGTTTGGCAGAGGTAATATTTATCACATAATATGTTACGTAGGAAATAGCTGTCACTGTTTTGCTATTGACAAAAATATTTATTAGTCAGTAACATTTTTTTTTTACCTTGTCATTTAAATGCGATCTTCAATTTTATTTACAAGCATCTATAACACTCTCTGTCACCTGCAGTACCTTGACACTGTCATGAGTAAAGTTTATTCTTGTAAGATCATACTCAGGATTTCAAGAAGTCACCAGTTTTTCTGTCATAAGGCATAGCATATTCCTGTCAGGGTCTTGAACTTGCAGCTGCTTCAAGGTGATATTAAAAATCTATAGGCAAAAGACACTGCTCCATGCTGATAATTGTAGAATCATAGAATCAGTCAGGTTTGGAAGGGACCACAAGGATCATCTACTTTCAAGCCCCCTGCCATGCCCAGGGACACCCTACTCTGGATCAGGCTGCCCACAGCCTCTGCCAGCCTGGCTGCAAACACCTCCAGGGATGTGGCCCCAATCACCTCCCTGGGTAACCCATTCCAGGCTCTCACCACTCTCATGCTGAACAACTTCCTCCTCACATCCAATCTGAATCTCTCCACCTCCATCTTTGCTCCATTCCCCTTAGTCCTGTCACTCCCGGATGGCCTCAAAAGTCCCTCCCCAGCCTTTTTGTAGTCCTTCTTCAGAAACTGGAAGACTGCAATAAGGTCACCTGGGAGCCTCCTCTTCTCCAGACTGAACAGCCCCAACTCTTTCAGTGTGTCCTCATAGAAGAGGTGCTCCAGCCCTCTGATCATCCTCATGGCCCTTCTCTGGACATGCTCCAGCACTTCCACATCCCTCCACTAACAACGGCTCCAGAACTGGATGCAGTACTCCAGGTGGGGTCTCACCAGAGCAGAGTGAGGTGGAGAATCACCTCCCTCGACCAGCTGGCCTCATTTCTCCTGATGCAGCCCAGGCTCTGCTTGGCTTTCTGGGCTGAAAGTGCACACTGCCAGCTCATGTTAAGCTTCTCATCCACCAGCACCTCCAAATCCCTCTCCTCAGGGCTGCTCTCCATCCAGTCACTGCCCAACCTGTATTTGTGCTTGTAGTAGTAAAAAAAAACCCCACAACATAATCATGCATAAAACCTTGGAAATTATTTTGAGTATATATAATACATTTAGAGGTAGAACATACAGCTTTTGAATCTCTAGGGTTGTCAGGTATGGGCAACTTCTGAGGATCCGCAAAAGCAGCACAGTGTCCACATCGATGACCTGACAAAATAATCATGACACCAGAAGCATTCAGATAATTCCAAGTTGCTTGTTACATGTTCCTTTTATACACAGTGACTTTGGGCCATCAATCATACCGCTCATGAAGAAGAGTTTGAATTTATGAGGCTTCATAGGGATTCACAAGCTTTTCCTGAACTCTATTAAATGGAGCAGCGAATTTTTAATCTCTCACTGCCTTTCAAGTTGTGAGCAGCACTGTTAAAACAGCCAAGTGGACAGGCAACACTCAGAATGAAAATACAAATATCATGGAAGCAGACTTGTCCAAAAGGTTTTCAATATTGAAAATATTTATAAATCACACCTACTTTGTTAATAATTATAATTACATGCACTTAAAAATGCTCAGGTTATTGCTGAATCGATTCTCTGATATTTTTCAAGAGTTTGTCACCCATTATGAGTAAACTGAAGTTCTTTAATTAGGTCTTTGATATTCCATATTATTTTTTGTACAGTTTATTTGTTCCTTACTAATAAATAGTAGGCTTAGTTTTGATATATTAAAAAAAAAACCAAATAAACATAACAAAAGATAACCAAACAAACAAAAAAAAAGAAAGCAAAGAAAAAGGCATAAACAAGGTACATATAAAATAACAGCTCAGTTATCAAGCTTCAGACTCATGCATTGTTTAAGTGGCTGGGGCATTTAAAGTCTTCTACTTTGTGGTAGAGTCATGTCAGTCTTACACATATTGCCTTTTCTAGCAAAGAGACTGCACCTAAATGGAACATTCAGAATGGTAAATGTCTTGGTTACACTGCAAGGAAATGTAAATAGAAACTGAAAAAGGGGAAAGATTTATGAAGAATAAAAGGACTTGCAAGGTAGGAAGGGAAACTTAGACATGGTACTTACCTTTAAGATGTTTGATATGTTCTGTGAAATGATTACATAGAACAGAACAAGGAACATACACCAGGCATCGAGTGTAGTATCTGGCAAGCTGTATGCATTCAGTGTATTACTCAAACACCATAAATATTATCTGTCACAAGGTAGTGTTTTGGGTTTTTTTTCCCCGTGGTTCTAAATTAAACCTGTAGAATTGGCCTGGGGAAAAGTAGCAATAAATAACAACCAAGGGGAAAAAAAAAAAACAACAACAGAGGAGTAATACAAAGATGCTATTGCAAAAGCACATACAAAGCAGGTATATTGTGCTACCACACAGTTTCTAAGCTGAACCTCCTCAGTAGTAAATTACCCAGGTATTCTAGAAGGATGTGAAGTTTCAAGCACTGCAGTGAAGCATGCAGAGATTTTACTCAACTTTATGGGCAAGCAGCATGTCAAAAAAAGTTTCAGAGAACTTCTTCCATCTTTTCAGTGAAAGTATTGAAACTGGAGAGCTATAGAATTTCACACAATCACCAATTCACAGAATTAACCAGGCTGGAAAAGACCTTTGAGATCATTGAGTCAAACCTATCACCCAACACCTTCTAACACCTTTCACCCAAGCTGATTTTCTGATAAGGTTTAAATAGGACTGGGTTAAATCTATTTTGTGATTTTTTAAAATTAAGCCAATACATTATATTTAGAATTAGAGGAAATTGGAAGATTTCATCTGATGGCATTCACAACTAATCAAATTTTGGCCCAATAGTCTTAATGGTTAAATGATGTAATAATGAAGCACAAACTATGCTCAGTATCATGAAAATACCCATCAGTTATTTGACTGTGTAGATCACAGGATGTCAGAGGTTGGAAGGGACCCAAGGAGTCCGACACCCCTGCCACAGCAGGATCATACAATCTAGATCAGGTCACAAGAGGATTGCATCCAGACAGGCCTTGAAATTTTCCAGAGAAGGAGCCTCCACAACCTCTCGGGAGCCTGAGCCAGTGCTCTGGGACCCTTACAGTAAAGAGGTTCCCCCTTGTGTTGAGCTGGAACCTCCTGTGCTGAAGCTTCCATCCATTGTTCCTTGTCCTATCCAGGGAGCAAGTGAGCAGATCCTGTTTCCCACCTCCTGACCCTCAGCCCTCAGATATTTAGAAACATTGATTAAATCCCCTCTCAGTCTTCTCTTTTCCAGACTAAAAAGCCCCAGGTCACTCAGCCTCTCCTCATCAGGCAATGCTCCAGTCCCCTAATCATCCTTGTAGGCCTCCACTGGACTGTCTTCAGCAGATCCCTGTCCCTCTTAAACTGGGGAACCCAAAACTGATTAAGGTATTCAAGATGAGGTCTCACCAGGGCAGAGGGGGAGGAGAACCTCCCTAGATCTACTGAACACAATCTTCTTAATGCACTCCAGGATCCCACTGGTCCTCTTGGCCACAAAGGCACATTGCTCTCTCACGGACAACTTGTTACCCACCATATCTGCCAGGTCCCTCTCCACAGGTCTGCTCTCTTGTCCACAGGGAACATATTGCTGCCCCATCACATGAAAAAAACCCAGATCCTGCAGTATCTCCTCACAGAACAGACTCGTGAAAACATTTTAAATTACTTTAAATAGATAAAAAATAGATGCATGATTGAAGAGTAGTGATCAGATCTGTGATTGGTCAGCTCCTTACCTCCACAACTCTTTAGAAAAGAAAACAAAACTACAGAAAATGGGTGAACAAAGGGACTGGCAAGTCTGTCATTCAAGGCATGACACTGTGAGATGGAAAAAACATGAAGAAGTGAACTGACTGAGTGGTCTTGTGAAACAGTGCTTAGAGATGAAAAAAATCTTGATATTTGAAGCAAGAAATTGAATTTTCTATTTTTATCTTACAAAGAGTAACTCAGACACTGCAGGCTAGGAGGACATTACACCTTGAAGCATAATTAAGAAGAAAGGATAAATAAGCTTTCCTGGATATCTTTTACAGAATAAAAACATCCTTAAATCCATCATTTCTCAACTGTTCATGTACTTAAAGACTATACAGTACAAAGGAAATACAGTGAAAATATAGAGACAGTTGTAATTGCTATTGCCTCTCCAAATTTAGCAAGGTCGTAGAACAATGTAATAGTCTAAATAGGGCATTTGGTTGGCAGAGATGTTTATAGCTGTTTGGCAACTTCTGAAATAAAAAAGGAGGTAAACAAATTTATTTTGCACCCTCTCACTAGGCAAAACAGTATACTAAGTGGGAAGTTTTGATGTAGAATGTATGCATGTCAATACAGAGAAGCTTTGAAATGTTGTGAGTTGTGCTTTTTTCAAATAGCTGTAGGGTAGATGTTACCACGTTAGTGGTTAACTGTAGCTCTTTCAGTTATCACTACCATGTTAGTGGTAACTGCAGCTCTTTCAGCCCTCCAATATGTGTTGTTTTGTCTCTGAAGGAAACTTAAGGCCTGTTTCTGTGAGTGCCTTTGAGTGATTTCTAAAAAGGGAAGGTGAGAAAGGAAAAGGAAACAGAATAAGAAAAAGGGAAGAGAATAAAGAAGAAAAAGAAGAAGGAAAACAACGGGGGAGAAAGAAAAAAAGACAAAGGAACCCTTTTCTCCGTTTACTGATACCTCTGGCATTTATATTTTCCTGGAATATCAGCCTTTCAGTGACCCAAGAATTAATATAGCCAGTGAGAAAAATATCTGATAAAGAATGTGAAAGATTAAAGGAGAAAATGTAGGAAAAAGCTGTAACTGACCTGCTTGTATTTCAATAAAGCAAAAAAAAACTCAAAAGAAATAGAAAGAAGCTGAGTGTATATATATATATATATATATATGTATTAATTGGTATATTTCCACAATTTTAGCCATTAGAAATGCTACTGATACCAGTCAATACCAAGTTGCCTTGCACTAGAAAGGTTAATCCTCACTAAATTGGAGTCACTTAGAAACTAAGATGAATTTCCTCTCCTATGAGATTTATCTTTTTATTTATTTTCATGTATAGATCCAGACTCTGTCAAGGGACAAAGCAGTAATTCATCCATAAGGAGATACATCCAGCTGCATCTATTAGTACAATTTCATTCCTTTATTGAGGCTAAATTTTCTTCTGAGTATATTGGATGAGTGAACGCTGGGTTCATATTAGCTAGCATCTAGTTTACACTATATGCATATTAATTTAAATTTTCAGTTGAGGACACTTACAGCCAAGAGCATTCTATCAAAGTTTAATCACTGAAGTTCTTTTGTGAAGCTCAGACAATGCATCAAAAAAATTGCAGGCTGAAATTCTGCGGTCAGTTGGTGGAGACATCAGTTCAAGAGGAAGACAGAACATACCATGCTGTTAGGCTATGAACAGATTTCAGTGAGAGTAAAGTATCATCAAGAGGAAGACAGAACGTACCATACTGTTAGGCTATGAACAGATTTCAGTGAGAGCAAACTACCAACAAATACAATGAGATTTTCCCAGTGAATCACAAGAGCATGTGTCTGGGGCAAAGCTGTGGTAGTGGTTTCAAGAAACACAGAAGCAATTTTCACCTCTGAAGATCAGGCATGGTCAGCAAACAGGAATGTATCTCAGAGCTCACCACAGTCCCATTGTAAATCATTTTTCTCTAAAAGAATGTGCTTAAGTGTTTTAAAACCTAAATTAAATGTTGAACGATAGGCTTGGGGCAGTGTGGCTGGAGAGCTGCCTGGTAGAAAGGGATCTGGGGGTTGTAATAGACAGGAGCTGAATATGAGCCAGCAGTGTGCCCAGGTAGCCAAAAGGGCCAGTGGCATCCTGGTTTGGCTCGAAAATGCTGTGGTCAGCAGGAATATGGAGGTTATTGTCCCCTTGGACTCGGCTTTAGTGAGGCCACACCTTGAGTATTGTGTTCAGTTTTAGGTACTGCAAGACAAGAGAGATGTGGAGGTGCTGGAGCCAGGTCCAGCGGAGGGCAATGAAGCTGGGAAAAGCCTGGAGTGACTGAGTGAGCTGGGGATGGTTAGTTTGGGGAAGAGGAGGCTGAGGGGAGACCTCATTGCTGTGTACAACTACCTGAAGGGACATGGTAGAGAGGCTGCTGCTGGTCTCTTCTCACAGGTAACTGGAGACAGAACAAGGGGGAATGACCTCAAGCTGAGGCTGAGGAGGTTTAGATTGGACATTAGGAAAAAGGTTTTCATGGAGAGAGTGGTCAGGCACTGGAAAGGCCAGGGAGGTGGTGGAGTCATCCACCATGGATGTGTTTCAGGGTGGTTTGGATGTGGTGCTTTGGGCGATGGTTTAAGGTGAACCTTGTAGAGTAGGGTTCTAAGTTGGACTTGGTGATCCTGAGGGGCTTTTCCAACCTGGATGTTTCTGTGATTCTGTGAATGAATATTATGTTGGGTTTCTTTGTTTTATTTTTTCCTATAGTGTAGCTGTCACAGCAACAGATTATACACATCTATTCATACAGTCTTTTCTCACCTACATAAATATAAATTCAGAAACACAATGGTTGAGATTGAAATGCATCTCTGCAAGCCATTTAGTCTGAATATTTTTTTCAGTCTTTTTTTCTAATTGCAATTTGATCTAGCAGATGCTCTGAGATGTGCTTCATAAACTTTGTTTCAGTTAATGCTACAATCTACATTTATCAAAATAGTATAATGGAGGCTATGGAGGTTACAGGGATACAGATCCTACAGGTGCTGCTTACATCTTATTAGTAGGATGATTTGGGTCTCTCTTATTTTTCCCTTCTTTTTTCTCTTTTTCTTTGGATTTCTTTTGTTCTTTGTTCTTTTTTTCCCCCCATTTGTTCTTTTTTCTTTGTTCATTTTTTGTTCTTTTNTTTGGATTTTTTTTTGTTCTTTGTTCTTTTTTTCCCCCCATTTGTTCTTTTTTCTTTGTTCATTTTTTGTTCTTTTTTTCTTTGTTCTTCTCTCTTCCTTTTTATTTTTTCCCTTTTTCTTTTTTCCTTTTCCTTTTTTCACTTTTTATTTTTTCTATTCACTTCTTTCTTTTTTTCTTATTTTTTCATTTTTTTACTTTTCTTTTTAAATTTTTCTTTTTTTTCTTTTTCCTTTTTTCCTTTTTTTCTTTTTTTCTTTTTTTTTCTTTCTTTTTCCTTTTACCTTTTTTCCTTTTTGTTTTTTCTTTTTTTTTTTTTAATGAAATAAGCAATTTTGAATAAAATCCTTAAAATTTCACAGAAAAAAAGTAATCTATTTTAATTTTTCTTTTTCAATTTAAAGCTCTTCAGAGAATAATCTCCTGTTCTAAGCATCACACCTTTTGGAAATTTGACTATAAGTGTATATAATCAGTTCTATCGAATATCCTTCCCCTACAATACAAAATAGGACAGCAATTTCTTCTTAGGTAAAAGTGTATTCATTATCTGTAATATATATATATATATGTATATATATTTATTTTTTTTTTTATGACAGAAATATAAAAGAATAATGAAGGGGCAAAAACATACATTTGAAAACTGGCATATTGACATATTCTGAAATAAGTCAAAAGATTCCACGGACAGTAGAGAATAATAACCAGTGACAGAGTGAGTGCAGTCAGGCTTAAATTACCGGTAGGTAAATTCCCAATTTATGAAAAAATCAGGAGTTAAGAACCTGAAGGTAAGCATTTTGAAATTACCACTGACAGCTGTGACATTGATATGTTTTCCTATTCACATGAAAGCAATTCATGTTGGTTTTAACATATCTGGCAATGTAAAGTCTAGGGTTGTAAGGCATGAAATCACTATAGGCTGAGCTTTGAACTAAAAAATCTTTTGTCTTTGGGCTGTTATGTATCATCTTCTCAAAATCTCTGGTTGTCTGCCATTTCTTGCAAGTTCTGGGGATCTACTTTTTGTCCTCCTCACCTCTTTTTTAAAAATCATGGTGACATCACTGACAATATTTGAGCATCTTTTCTATAGGTCCCTGTGCTAAGCTTCCACCACGACAACCTCACTTTAGGCATATATTGCAGTTGTACCAATAATCTTGAGTAGTCTGCATAAACCTACTGGCACTTGAAAGCAATCTAAATGCAATGCACACACTTTCAGACAAATAATTCATTTAGTTCTTCTACTTCCACCACACCACCACCCACATAGAAAGAAGGGTTGGTTTTGGATGGGAAAGAGGAAAGACCTAAAATAAATTTATAATGATACTCTGACGTCTAAACCATAAATCTATACTGCTGGGGATTACACAGCTGGAGTCACACAAAAGTAAGGATATCTTCAAATAAGGTGGGATTTAAAATATCTCCAAACCAGTACAATGAAAGAAAGGGTCCCCTGTGTTTGCAGAAGGCACACAGCTTCATGTCCCCTCTTATCTGCTTTACTGCTTGAGTTATTGCTGTGCAGTGTGAGTTTGAATTGACATTTCTTTCTGAATGAAAAACAGAAATTGTTAGACAAGCATGTTTGCAGACAAGTAAACTTCAGAAATATAAACAGATTAACCATAGGAATTTTGTATTCTTATTATGTTTCTGGATCTTTTACATTTTCAAGCTGTTTTTCTTCAATGGATTAGCTTTTCTTCTCTGCCTCTAGTCAACCCTTTCAAGTTGTCTTATATCCAGCTCCATTTCATAAGATTTACTGGTTTTATACCTTTAAATAGGGAAGCAATGCCCAGTCTGTAAATCTGCGTGCGGGTACCACCAGTAGTTTTACAAGCATCTTCAAATAAGTGATCCAAAATACAGTGCCTTCCTGATACCTGCTGCACGTGAAATGACAGCTCAGCTTAATGAAGAACACATACATCAACACCAATTCCAGCAATAAACCAGATAATTAGAAGACATTTTACCCAAAAGTCAAGATCAATAAAGCTGCAATAACTGCTTTGTCTCAGTTTATGGGTGATAATGTTTTAAACAGTCTGTGGTTATTTCATAAATTATTTCTGGTACTCTGAAAATGATACTAAATAAATGAGACTTACCCTGAGGAGACTATGTATCAAAGTTTTCCATTTCTAAAGTGAAATCTAGGGCATCTTTCTGTGTTTCTGAAAACATTTTTCATTTCATTTCAATTCAATAGCAAGCTATTAGGTAGTTTTAAAGTAGAAAGTGATTCGCTTAGCAGATTCAATATTAAGCATGTAATATTAATACACCATCATTATCAAGTGAGCAGAAGCGAGTATAACAAATAAGCCCAGTGTTATGAATTATACAAAATCAATAATCATTATTATTTTTTATATCCAGGTTAATATTTTTAATAACTATGAAAATTGTTTATTAACATTAAATCTCACCAGAAAACTTATTTACAATGTTTGAAACACAGTGTTTAGATACTTACACAAACAGAGAACAAGCAGAAATAGTAGAACCCCCTTGGGAGACCTGTGCCAGTGTCTCACCAACCTCACTGGAAAGAACTTCCTCCTAACATCCAGTTTAAATCTCCCCTCTGCCAGTTTAAACCCATTACCCCTTGTACTGTCGTTACAAGACTTTGTGAACAGTCCCTCCCCAGCCCTCCTGTAGGCCCCTTTCAGATACTGGAAGGCCACTACAAGATCTCCTGGAAACCTTCTCTTCTCCAGGCTGAAGAGCCCTGACTCTCATAGCCTGTCCTAGTAGGAAAGTGCTCCAGACCTCTGAGCATCTTTGTGGCCTCCTCTGGACCCGCTTCAACAGTTCCATGTCCTTCTTGTGTTGGACACTCAAGAACTGTATGCAGTATTTTAACATAATCCAATATATTTTCCTTCCAATTTTTACATTACTGATCATACCTCCATTCACATTTATTTTGTGCTCATACATATTGCTACAGTCCAGAAGACAGAAAAGTTAATGCAAGTCAGTTCTGAAGAGCTGCTTCTGTGACACTGACTTTTCAGTCTCCCTTACACATTTTTGTAAAGCATTATACAAATCAGCTCCTTAAAAAATGAAAAAGGAATTTCTCTCCCTCTGCCTTTAATCAAACTGGCATCTCTTTCTCTTACAAGAGTGTTTTGGTGTGTTACTACTTGTGTTACTATCACATATTATTTATTGCTATTACTTGTACTTACTACTTATGTCACTATTCAAATGGTGTTTTCAAATGAATAGATTTTCTGCATGACCCTTCAAGCACAAGAGTGAAAAGTTTTAAGGACAAGAAGAAGGAAAACAGAAGCAATCAAAAATACTGGAAGATTTTGCTATTTACTAGTGGACTGTGGAAAAAACTCTGCTTCAACTCTGTCCTGCAGTATTTTATTCCTAGGCTTCAATCAGTCCTGCACTTCAGAACACTAATTTCTTTCACGCTGCCAGCAAAGGTTTTTTCATTTAAAGCTTCCTTATAATTTTCAGCTTTAAGTGTCAATTTGATCAGTTGAAGGATTGATTAACATAATAGTTTATTAGCAGATACATGTCTTGCTGACTGACAAGAAATGTACTTTTATTATAGGGCGGTCTACTTGTAGTATTACAGTTTGTGCATGAACTTTCCTATAATGCTTTCAATTTTTTTTCTTTATATAATAAAATTTGATTAGCCAGGAAAGTAGCATGGATTAGACATCATAGAACTGATATATTTTTTGTCTAATATATAGCCACAACAAATAAATAATTTATGAAATAATATCTTCTTAATATATTTTTCCTTGCTTCTTTAAATGCATAGAGAAAAAAAAAATCCAACTTTAGGAAAAAATAAGTTATAAATAAGTTATTAAAGATGTGTACATCTAAAAGGTGTATCCCCTTTCAGAAAGTATATTTTTTGGTTATTATTTGCTTCGTAGATTTCCCTGCCAACATTCTGTTTCTCATTTTTTGTGAAACACCTTAGGTATTATCTGCAGTTCATTCTATTATCTGTTTATTTGTTAGCTGAAGGAACACGTGTAGGTTACCTAAATCTCCAAAAAGGTCATAACAAAGAAATAGTATTATGAATGTACCACCTGCTTATCCAGGGTTGCAAGAGTACCTATGTCTAAGGAAATCACAGAGATTGCACAGGAGGTGAGAACTGTCAAAATGCAATGTCCACAACCTAAGAGATAATCCCAGGGCTTTTCCTGTTCAGTGCCCTTCTACTTTCTTCAGAGAATTATATGAAATTTAAGGAAGTCTGGTGGTTTGGGAGTCCCCCGCCCACCCACACTTTGAAATCACCCAGGCTAGAACTCAGTTGGCTGGAAGTTAAGGAAATGAAGCTTTGTATTTACAGCTTTGCACAATATACAAGCAAATATTAACAATATATAACAGATATTTACAGATATATACAGTGAAAAGGTAATACAGAAACACCACACCCTTACCAGAGATGTTTTCCAAATACCCTACCACCTTCCTCCACTTCCCAATCTTATTTCGCTGTCTTGTGTGCCAGATAAGTGAAGGTAGATCAGCCAGGGGGATTAGCAGCAGGAAAGTAGTTAGTGAAGTTATTCAGATCCAGCTAAGAAAGACAAGGAGAGAGAGACATAGCAGCCAGCATGGCTCAAAGCAGTCTGTCTTATCTTTGTTTTGATTCTAACTTCATACCATTTCAGTAAACAAATGAGTGAAGGAGACACTGGAATGTTTTCCTTTCTCAGCCTATAGTCTAATTTCTCATTCAAATCCTCCAATTAGTTTAAACCAGCACAGGAAGGTAGGGAAATATGCACATTTGCACCCACTGGAAGTAAAATATATTTTGAAATAACAGTGTTATTTTTGACTGGACTGTAGTAACAATAAGATTAATTTATAGGAAAGTATTAGAAAAGTGCAGTTGGCATCCTTTGTACTTTGACTGAATGCCAAAACCTTAAATACTGGTAGAGTGAGTGAAGTTATTTGAGATTGGTGATAAAATAAGAAAGGAGAAGAGTGTTTTTCATTTGGTTGGTTAACTGTTTGTGGTTGGTTGGGGATGCTTTTGTTGCTTATTTGTTGGGTTTGGGTTTTTTTTAATATTTGTTTTGTTTTGATTTTGTTGTTTTTTTTTTTTTCCTAATACTATTGTGACTGATGATAGACCAGACATTTTACCAGATCTAGCACCCCTAAAATCTAAATGAAGCTGTAAAACTGGTGTCATAAAAGAACTGGACTGCTTAAGATTTGAACAGAATGAAACACGTTACAATTTTAACCGGATTTTAGGCTATATGTGCATAAAGTCTGCTGTGCTTAGGCAGCATCACCTGAGCTCCAGTGTTATCAATTGCTATGGTATGCACGGTAGGTTTAAAGAAATAAAAGGTCCATCTGGATTCAGTCATTTGTCTTTACAAAAGTGAGCATCTGAACACCTACCATGTAAAGCTATAAAAATAGGGCTATGCTGTAGCTGTGCTGGTTCTTCTTGGGGGCTTTTTGTTCATCACTGGAGGCTGTTGATTCATTTGAGACCTCATTCATCCTTCCCTAGAAATTTCGTGAAAGTGTTGACTCATCACCAGGTGCCAGTCTATTGTTAGCTAATTAATATCAAATCAAATAGCTGGATGGGAAATTTCTGAAAATTGTGAAATTGGAAGAGGCCCCTCAATTTAAGAAAGATGTTGAGGTGCTTGAACATGTCCAGAGAAGGGCAGCAAGACTGGTGAGGGGGCTGGAGCACAGCCCTATGAGGAGTCCCTGAGCAAGCTGGGGTTTTTCAGTCTGGAGAAGAAGAGACTCAGGGCAGACCTCATTGCTCTCTACAACTACCTGAAAGGAGGTTGGTCTCTTCTGCCAAGCACCCAGTGACAGAACAAGAGGACACAGACTCCAGCTGCACCAGGGCAGGTTTAGGCTGGATGGTAGAAAGAAGTTCTTCACAGAAAGAGTGATTGGCTTTGGAATGGGCTGCTAGGTGAGGTGATGGAGTCACCATCCCTGAAGGTGTATAAGAGTAGGCTGGAATAGCCACTTAGTACCTTGGTTTAGTTAATTAGAAGAGTTAGGTGATAGGTTGGACTCGATGATCTTAAAGGTCTTTTCCAACCTGTTTAATTCTGTGATTCTATGATTCCATGATTCTGTGAAAGGGGAAAGACAAGGGTGGAGCAATACAAGCAGTAATTAAAGTGAAAGTGACATGGAAGTCTCATGAGAAAATCAGGTTTGCTAATGAAGACTGTTCTTATTTTTTTTCTTTAGCATACAGTACAACTTCTACTTTAACTGTGGTTTCTTTTGGAAATGTTATCACCAGACTTAGGCAAGCGCATATGTGTGTGTTTTAGTGTTATCCATATGATGATTTAACAGCTTTCTGCACTGTGGCATATTCAAGACAAGAAAAGCAAAATTGCAATCAGAAACCTCAAAAATTCCTGCACTAATGACCTCTGGCAGATGCTACCACTCATTTGCACTTAATTATTAAGCTATTTTAGCCCAAGAACAACAGTAAAAGACTATGGAAGACTGAAACATAGTCTATCATGGAGATTTCAGAAGCATGCTTCAAACTACAGCATTACAGTCAAGGACTTCAATACCATGAAATTCGAACAGTGATGCTCTTCCATCAGGTAACTTTCCCAATCACTTCATGGAATCATAGAATGCTTTAGGTTGGAAGAGACCTCAAAGATCATCCAGTTCCAACTCCCCACCATAGGCAGGGACACCTCCCACTAGAACAGGTCACTCAAGGCCTCACCCAACATGGCCTTGAACACCTCCAGGGAGGGCGTAGCCACAACCTCCCTGGGAAACCTATTCCAGTGTCTCAACACCCACACTGTAAAGAACTTCCTCCTAACATCCAGTTTAAATCTCCTCTCTGCCAGTTTAAACACATTACTCCTCATCCTGTCATTACAAGACCTTGTGAATAGTCCCTCCCCAGCCCTCCTGAAAGTCCTCTTGGGATACTGGAAGGCTATTACAAGGTCTCCTCAAAGCCTTCTCTTCTCTACACTTAAGAGCCCCACAGTACTTAGAGTTATCTCATCATTACTGAAGGAAGGACCACATTGGGTGATTCTGTGATCCACAACCTCCCTGGGCAACCTGTTTCACCACCCTCACTGTCAAGAACTTCTTCCTAACATCCAGTTTAAATGTCCCCCCTTCCAGTTTAAACCCATTACCCCTCGTCCTGTCATGACAGGACCCTGTAAATAGTGCCTCCTCAGTCCCATTTGCCCTGTGAAAATCTAATCAGGATTTTTGACTACTGTTGTGGTTAAACTCCTCTTAAAAGATAAATTCTTTGTCTTATATGCAAAAGAGTCATGCTGGAAACAGAGAAACTGAGTGAAGAATGATGTTAAATATGGATTTAGAATCCCAAACATGTCCTTTTTCTAACTGCTCAACCTGCATATTTGTGCTGTACGACTTTTCCTATTACTATATCATGCTCTATTTCTGCAATAATAAGTTGAAATAATTTTTGATGACGTGGTTAATGGGTATTCTTAACCTTAGCTAAAACCAAATATAGGTTCAGGTAAAAATACAGGATTATAACACAGCAGGAATACTCAGCACACTGTGATGGGAATTGCAATGCATAAAGAGTTATTCTTGCACACAATGCAAAATGACAATTGTCTGATGGCTCTATCTCAGGTATAATTAGAGCTGCCATCATAAAATGTAGCATGTAACACCAAGAAGGTCCCTTACCACAAATGTTTAGTCAAAGTTTATTCGGAGTTTTCAGTTTTGCAAAGAGGTCGAGGGACTGTGTGATTTATGTACTTGCTGAGCATAATCCATTAGAACCATTTCCATTAGTGGAAAAAGTAGTAAAAGTTGAAAATTGACTAACAGAAGACTTTGTCTAAACAGATTATTTTGGCTTTTTTTTTTTTTAGATACATTTTTTATATATATATATAAATAAGCAAAATTATTATATCATTAAATCAAATTAGGCAGAAAAGCATCAGATGTTTATCATTTTTAAAAGTTAATTTAGACTTAATTAAAAAATGAACTTGTCTGACATATTCTCGTGAGCTAAGCTGTTAAATAAAATATCTTCTGCAATTATTAGCCAATTTTTGAGCAAAAAGAGTACCTGTTTTTGTCAATAGATTTTTGATACTAAAGTGAGAGGAGTGGCTAACACACCAGAAGGCTGTGCTGCCACTCAGCAAGACCTAACCAGGCTGGAGAGTTGGGTAGCAGGGGACCTCATGAAGTTCAAGGGCAAGTGTGGAGACCTCGGAAAGAATAATCCCATGCACTAGTACAGGTTAGAGACTGAGCTATTGGAAAGTGGCTCTGAGAAGGAGATGAGAGTCCTGCTGGATAACAAGTTCACCGTGAGCCAAGGGACTGGAACATCTCTTTTATTAGGAAAGAGTCTAAAGAAGGAAAGACTAAGAGGGAATCTTATCAATGTTTATCAAATATCTAAAGGACAGGTGTCAAGAGAATGGGGCCAGCTTTTTTTGTTCAGTGTTGGCCAGTGACAGGACAAGGGGCAATGGGAACAAGCATTTCATCTAAACATAATGAAAAACTTATTTTTTTGAAGGTAACAGTACCCTGAACAAGGCTACACAGAGAGGTTGTGCAGTCTCCGTGCCTAGAAACTTCTAAAGCCTGCCTGGCTCTGTACCTGTGCAATCTGATCAAAGTGAACCTGCTTTAGCAGAGGGGTTGGATAAGATGATCTCCAGAGGTCCCTTCCAACCTCTACCCTCCTGTGATTCTGTGGTTCTGTTTGCAGTAGGAACACACAGAGGGCAGGCTCTAAAAGAAAGCAAGGATTAGAAGATTTTGCTGGCTAAAGAGGGATTAAACAGCTGTGTGAAAAATCAAAATGCCAAACATCTAGCTAGCATGAGTAGATGGATAGAATTCAACACTTTAGTGTGGGTGGGTAAAAGAACTGAGAAATTGCATATATCACTTTCTTTGTAGCCTCATTTACATGAATTATAAGTTTAGCATTACTTAGCTGTTGTGTTTTGTTTCAAGAGTGGTCAGAATCATTTTAATGAAGTCCTTTCCTGTGAGGGTGGTGAGACACTGGCACAGGTTGCCCAGGGAGGTTGTGGCTGCTCCCTCCCTGGCTGATTCTGTGGTCCACATCCTCCCTGGAGGTGTTGAAGGCCAAGCTGGATGAGGCCTTGAGCGACCTGTTCTAGTGGGAGGTGTCTTTGTCTACGGTGGAGAGTGGGAACTGGATGATCTTTGAGGTCCCTTCCAACCATTCTATGATTCTAAGATTCTATGATTTAGGGTTTTATAAATGCAAATAAACATGGATATAGACATATCCTGTAGACACAGGAAATAGAAGTGAGGGGAGTTTGGAACAGGATGACCTTTGAGTCCCTTCCAACCTAAACCATTCTAAGATTCTATGATTTAGGGTTTTATAAATGCAAATAAAGATGGATAAAGACATTTCCTGTAGAGACAGGAAATAAAAGTGAGGGAAGGTTGGAACAGGATGACCTTTGAGGTCCCTTCCAACCTAAACCATTCTAAGATTCTACGATTTAGGGCTTTATAGATGCAAATAAAGATGGATATAGACATTTCCTGTAGAGACAGGAAATAAAAGTGAGGGGAGGTTGGAACAGGATGACCTTTGAGTCCCTTCCAACCTAAACCGTTCTATGATTCTATTATACAAGAGTAAAATCGAAACTCTCTCAAACTGGGAAGAAACACAGAATTATATTTGGATTAAAAAGGTACAGAAAAAGTAAAGAGTGTATGCGGGACACATGACAACCTTCCCTTAAACTTTCCCCCAACCTGACTAATCTACGATCTCCAATGCTCCTCTTTTCCCATACCCCAGCGCCTCCACAGTCATAGGCCCAAGCAGGCCTCTGCAGGCCATAACCAGGCCCACTCCCTACAGGTTTACTTAGATCACAGGCTCACAGGATCTCAGGGGTTGGACGGGACCCAAAGAGATCATTGAGTCCAACCCTCCTGCCACAGCAGGACCAGACAATCTAGCTCAGGGCACACAAGAACATATCCAGACAGGCCTTGAAAGTTGATTTTCTAATAAGGTTTAAATAGGACTGCGTTAAATCTCTTTTGTGATTTTTTAAATAAAGACAAAACTTTATATTTAAACTAGAGGAAATTAGATTTCATTTGATGGCGTTCACAACTAGCCAAAATTTGTCCCAGTAGTCTTAATGGTTATATGATGTAATAATGAAGCACAAACTATGCTCAGTGTCATGAAAATGTCCATCAGTTATTTGACAAAGTGGATCACAGGATCACAGGATGTCAGGGGTTGGAAGGGACTGAAAGAGATCATCAAAACCAACCCCTCCTGCCAGAGGAGACACACAGGAACACATCCAGACAGGCCTTGAAAGTCTCCACAGAAGGAGAATCCACAGACTCTCTGGACAGCTTGTGCCAGTGTTCTGGGACCCTTACAGTAAAGAAGTTCCTCCTTGTGTTGAGATGGAATCTCCTGTGCTGCAGCTTCCATCCACTGCTCCTTGTTCTACCCCAGGGAGCAAGTGAGCAGAGCCTGTCCCACCCACTCCTGACCCCCAGCCCTCAGATATTTATAAACATTTATTAGATCCCCTCTCAGTCTTCTCCAGATTAAGCAGCCCCAGGTCCCTCAGACTATCCTCATCAGGCAGTGCTCCAGTCCCCTAATCATCCTTGTAGCCCTCTGTTGGACTTTCTTGAGCTGATCCCTGACCTTCTTAAACTTGAGAACACAGTACTCAAGATGGGGTCTCACCAGATAAGTACCTCCCACTAAAGACAGCAGGCAGGAGGGAGTGGAAAGGAGTATGAGTTGGCCTTGCTGCCAGCTTATGAAGAGATAGCAGAACTATGGCGTTGAATAACAATATTACACTTTCCTGGGTCCACCCCCTGGACTCCTCTAGTTCCTAGAGGCTTTTTTTCACTCTACGGTTTCCCAAACCTTCGACGGCTTTATTTCAGCATGCTGATCTGGAAGGCAGACCCTGTCAGATTATCAACAGGTGTATCAAGCTGGCTCCACACTGGATTCAGTGCAAATTCCCGATGGCAGATTCTGCAGGTAAGTGAGGTTATATATCTTATTGCGGAACTACATGAATTTCTCATTATGGCAGCTAATAAACAGAGGAGAATTTACTGGCACAGTCAACTTGCTAGAGGGCAGGGGTCCAGAGAGATCCTTCAGAGAGACCTGGACAGGCTGGAGAGCTGTGCCCAGGCCAACCTCATGACATTCAACAAGGCCAAGTGTAAGGTCCTGCACCTGGGTTGGCGCAATCCCAAGCACAAATCCAGGCTGGGTGATGAGTGGCTGGAGAGCAGCTCTGAGGAAAAGGACCTCGGGGTCTGGGGTGATGAAAAGCTCAACATGAACCTGCAGTGTGCACATGAGGCCTAGACAGCAACTATGTCCTGGGCTGCATTAAGAGCAGCGTTGCCAGCAGGGCAAGGGAGGAGATTCTCCCCTGTTACTCTGCTCTCGTCAGACCCCACCTGGAGTACTGTGTGCAGTTCTGCAGCCCCCAGCACAAGAAGGAGAGAGTCCAGATGAGGATCACAAAAATGATCAGAGGGCTGGAGCACCTCTGCTATGAGGACAGGTTGAGAGAGTTGGAGCTTTTCAGCCTGGAGAAGAGAAGGCTTCCAGGAGACCTTAGAGTAGCCTTCCAGTATCTGAAGAGAGCCTACAGGAGGGCTGGGGAGGGACTACTCACAAGGTCTTGTAATGACAGGATGAGGGGGAATGGGTTTAAACTGGCAGAGCGGAGATTTAAACAGGATGTTAGGAGGAAGTTCTTCACAGTGAGGGTGGTGAGACACTGGCATGGGTTGATCAGGGAGGTTGTGGCTGCTCCCTCCCCGGAGGTGTTCAAGGCCAGGCTGGATGAGTCCTTGAGCGACCTGTTCTAGTGGGAGGTGTCCCTGTCTATGGTGGGGGCATTGGAACTGGATAATCTTTGAGGTCCCTTCTGACATAAACCATTCTGAGTCTATGATTCTAAGTGCTAGAAATCTTGCAACACAAGGAACTTGAGGCTGCATCTGTAAATCGGCAAATGAAATGTCAGCTGAGACTGCGACCAGCTGGCATGGCATAGCCCATATCTTTAATGTCAGACTTCCTGAGCATAGCCACATCTAAATCCACTGTGCAGGAAAATCCGTTCTGCCTCCTCTAACTTCTGTCTATGCTCTAACTGAGTGGGAGGGAACAGAAAGAGATGATCCAAGACCCTGAGAGGGACAGTGTCAACGCTATGATAATATGTTGGATTTCTCTTACTTCCTGCCTTGTTGATCTAAAATGAAAACAAAAATCTTCTAATCTCTACTACTGTCAACTGCAATTAAGTGAAAAAAATAACCTACGAAGAACAGCTGGAAAGGTTTTACTTCTGGTCATAAAGGCACCAAGTACAATATATCTCTTTGTGTAACCTTTGCCATAGTTATATTTCTTACGAAGAATAGCTTGTGAACAACTTGAAGCAGTATTTTTCTGATGATACAGGCCCCTGCAGAAAGGTTAGCTATTAATGTGTTGCAATATGGAAGAAAAATAATTTCAGAGACCTATGATTTTATGAGCACCACAAGCCTTCTGGATTTCCTCTGTATTTTCTTAAATCACATGATGGGTAACTTCATGTGCTGGTTTGAATCAATTGGAGAATTTGAATGAGAAATTAGACTATTGGCTGAGGGAGGTAAACACAGTATATCACTTCACCAGAGTTTTACTGAGAAAGAAAAAAAAAAATTGTTTTTAAGTGTTGTACCCAAAACACTAGATATCAGGCGGTTTCTGACTGCTCTGGCTGCAGCTGCTCCTCTTGCATGGTTCCTTTGTTTCTCTGCCATGGTAGCTAATTCTCAGTAATTCTACTAACTACTTTCCTGCTGCTAAGCCCCCTGGCCGATCTACTTCCGCTTATCTGCAGCATCAACAGGTGGTGAGATAAGACTGGGGAAGGGGGGAAAGGTGGTAGGGGGTGGTTGGTTACCCCTCTCTTGTGGATTTTGGTCTCTGGGAGGGGTGTGGTGTTTCTGTATTATGTTTTCATTGTATATATCTGTAAATATCTGTTATATCTTGTAAATATTTGCTTGTATATTGTGCATTGCTGTAAATATAAAGCTTCATTTATTAATTTCCAGTGTTTCTGAGTCCTAGCCAGGGTTTATAAAAGGTGGGAGGGCAGGTAACTGCTAAACCACCACATTTCATCTGCAGAAAACAAGCGTGACCAACTATACATTTAAAGGACCTTCCCCACAATTTTTCTAAGGATTTTTTTACAAATATGTTTAAATACTGTTTAATTAACATGTGATCAAACTCCTGAAGATGACCACTAAGTAAAACTTCTGTAACACAGTAATAAATTCTACAATATCTCAGCAAACTCTTGCTATTCTAAAGATTTATTTCAGCGTTTTTCAGGATTGTTGTTCCATTACTTCCAAGCAGAATTAACATCTGAAGGGCGAGTGTAAGGAGGACAGAGCCAGGCTCTTCTCAGTGAAGTCAAACGATAGAACAAGGGGCAACTTGTGCAGGCTGGAGCACAGGAGGTTCCATGTGAACATAAGGAAAAACTTTTTCACTGTAGGGGTGACAGAACACTGGAATGGGTTTTGGAGTTTCCTTCTCTGGAAATATTCAAAATCCTTCTGAATGCATCCCTGTGTGAACTCCTCTAGGTGATCGTGATCTGGCAGGAGGGTTGAACTAGATGATTTTTCAAGTCCCTTCCACCTTCTAATTAATATTCTGTGTGATTCTTGTGTGTGTGTGTGTGTGCTTGTTTCACTCAAGACCAGAAAACATTCTGCAGGTAACACGACTTCAAGGATCACCAGTTCTGTTAAAATAATTCTATATAATTTTTAAATCCATAGGTCTCTTGCTTTGAATTGTGGTGCCTCTGCTGAAGACCAAATGCCTTTTTGACTGTAAAATAAAAATCCAGGTATTTTTATAGAACTGAGTATTTATCATAACTCTTTAAGGAAAAGGAGGGATAAGATAATGGTCACAACTTGTAAAAATACAAAGACCATGATACGACAAGGAGGAATGGGTGTAAGTTGCAGTGCAAGAGGTTCCACCTCAGCACAAGGGAAAACTTCTTTACTGTAAAGGTCACAGAACACTGGAACAGGCTCCCCAGGGAGGTTGTGGAGCCTTCTTCTCTGGAGACTTTCAAGGCCTGTCTGGATGTGTTCCTGTGTGACCTGATCTAGATTGTATGGTCCTGCTGTGGCAGAGGGGTTGGACTTGATGATCTCTTTGAGTCCTTTCCAACCCCTAACATCCTGTGATCCTGTGACTGTATTCAGATATTCAGATGCTGGAAATTTGCACTGCAAGTTCCAAAGGCATGGTCAGAAAGAACATTAAGTAATTAAGTTAAAAGATTTTGAGAAGTACCACCCTCAGGAAGGCAAGATAATTGTGTATATTCCTATATTATGTAACTTTTTTGTCACTTTTATCCCTATATTTCACCTTTTCTGTATCTTTTAGAACATATGTGTTTATAGCATCTCAGGTGAAGGATGTTCACTTCCATCCCTTTACAGCGAGGGTGGTGAGACACTGGCACAGGCTGCCCAGGGAGGCTGTGGCTGCTCCCTCCCTGGAGGTGTTCAAGGCCTGGTCGGATGAGGCCTTGTGCGATCTGTTCTAGTGGGAGGTGTCCCTGTCTATGGTGGGGGGGTTGTAACTGGATGATCTTTGAGGTCCCTTCCAACCTAAACCAATCTATGATTCTATAATTCTATGATCTGATGTGAAACACATTTCCAAGTAGAAACTCTTGAACAAAGAGCTTGAAAATGACTTTATTTTTCAGCAGTGCTAAAAACCCAGCAGCTGCTCATGGCATAGTGAGTCCCTTTAAGGAGTGAAAGGCTGTGCCTAGTGAGTAAGACTGATAGATATTGGTCTTTTTTAAAAGACAGTCTTTAAAATTGCTGTTTTGTTAATAATTGCTATACACTGATATACACTGACCTTTTCCTATCAGGCTAGTGCAAACTATTTTAAATTTGACAGACAAATGTGGACAATTTTGATTGCTTCTGTAGGAAAGATAATACTTACACTTTTGCATTCTTATCAACCACATTGGTTAAAAGCATCAATCTTCCAACCGAGCCACTCAGCCTGACAGCAGGAGCAATACTGAAGAGGCTCTTACCCTGCTATTTGCCAAGATGAACTGACCTGTGTTGCAAAATACAGATTGGAAACAAAACCAAACCCCCCAAAACCCCAAAACAAACAACAGAAAAGACTGAAAGCTGTCTGTAAGTTTAGAGGGACGAGAAATTATGTTTGACTGTCTGCAAAAGGCTTCACTGATCTGACAGCAGTACTTCTTTGTTTAAGAGATAAAATAATTACAAAGATTTAAACTAAAAAAGAAATGTGAACAATCTCCTTTGCAGCCTTCGATAATTTTGTCCTGATGTGATTTTTTTTCCATTCCTTCTGATGCTTTTCTCTGTTTGTTGTTTATATTTAGTGTATTTGGGGTTCATTTAGTGCTCCCATTTTAAAATTAACTGTCTTCATATCTGATTGTGTTTCCATCCCTTCTCACTCATCATATCCTATCAGCTTGGTCATGCAGTTTGCTTCCTGTTCTTCTGACTAGCTTCATGTCTTTTTCTTTTGTTTTCCTAGCTCTTTCCTAAATAACAAATGACTTTGAGGGTTAAGACAAAGGTTTAGCCAATAATTTATTTTCTTGTTATTTGGATCCACCTCTATGAAAACCTTCTATGGTGCTTTAAGTCATTAGTCAATCGTATCAAAAGTATAACTTTTGTTTATTGTGGTTTACAAGGAAAAAGACTCCGTTGCAAGAGGATTTGCAGAACAATCATTAATATTATTGTGACAATTACTTTGCTGTTTCCGAATGTTTAATTTTCCAGCCAGAACATACCTGAAAAGATTAGAGATTAGACTGAAGAACCTTAGTCTGACTTTACTGCTTGAATGACTGTTTTCAGTCTTTGGATGATGAAAAATTAGATATTTAAATAAAATATCAAGGGTTTTGTTTTGGGGTTTTTTTGTTTTGTTTTGTTTTTGTTTTATTTTGTTTTTGGGTTTTTTTGGTGTTTTGTTTTTTTTTTTACCATGTAATATGTGACAGAACAAAGATCATAGAATGGTTTAGGTTGGAAGAAACCTCCAAAATCACCCAGTTCCAACTCCCCACCATAGGCAGGGATGTCTCCCACTAGAACAGGTCACTCAAGGTCTCATCCAACCTGGCCTTGAACACCTCCAGGGAGGAAGCAACCACAACCTCCCTGGGCAACCTGTGGCAGTGTCTCACCACCCTCACTGCAAAGAACTTCTTCCTAATATCCCATTTAAATCTCCCCTTTGCGAGTTTAAACCCATTACTCCTCATCCTGTCATTACAAGACCTTGTCAATAGTCCCTCCCCAGCCCTCCTGTAGGACCCTTTCAGATACTAGAAGCCTACTCCAAGGTCTCCTCAAAGCCTTCTGTCCTCCAGGCTGCAGAACCCCAACTCTTGTACCCTGTCCTCATAGCAGAACTGCTGCAGCCCTCTGATCATCTTTGTGGTCCTCCTCTGGACTTGCTCCAACAGTCTAATGTCCTTCATTTCCAATAAAGTAGAGATGTTAAAAATTTTGGGATTTAACCTTTGGACATTATGTGTGCCTTGAAGTAATTATGCACCTGAATTTGGCTCCGTATTGTCTTATGTGTCTGAGTGAAAAGACAGAAAATTGAGAACACCAACCACTTTTCTTTCAAGCACTTGAACTTTCGTTAACAGTGCTTTAAAAAGTGTAAAATTAACATTATTTTTTAATGAGGAGATAATTTCATTAAGGAACATTCTTGGTTGATTTTCTTTTTTACACAGAGCTTTCTAATGCTTGTCAACCGTAATGTATGTTTCAGAATTGATTAATGACTAATTGAATAAATTTATTGTATAACACGATTCAGGGTGTATTTATATGGCTGAAAAGTCAAAACATATAAATAAACCAAACATACCCACACTAACAAAAAAAAACCCAACTGTCCAACTAAACAAAAAAAAAAAAATCAAAACCAGACCCATTACTATGTCTTGCTTCATGTCTTGGGAAAATTGTGGTGCCACTTATCTAATTATTTCTGGTACCTTTTCAAAATAATGTTTTTAGCACCTTTTCTCTTGTTCCAGTACAAAGACCACAGCTGTGATAAGCTTTCATAAAGACTGTGTGACTACACAATTACCACCCATAATTTAGGTTATTATACTGAAGCAGAATGAGTGTGCTACAGACCCGCTAATTGCTAGTGGTCACTTACAATCACAGAATCAGTCAAGGTTGGAAGGCACCATAAGGATCATCTAGTTCCAATATCCCTGCCATGCCCAGGGACACCCTACCCTAGATAAGGCTGCCCACAGCCTCATCCAGCCTGGCCTTAAACACCTCCAGGGATGTGGCCCCAACCACCTCCCTGGCAACCCATTCCAGGGCCTCACCACCCTCATGGTGAAGAACTTACTCCTCCTCACCTCCAGTCTGAATCTCTCCACCTCCAGCTTTTCTCCATTCCCCTTAGTCCTCTCACTACCTGATAGCCTAAAAAGTCCCTCCCCAGCTTTTTTGTAGTCCTTCTTCAGATACTGGAAGGCCCCAAGAAGGTCACCTGGGAGCCTCCTCTTCTCCAGACTGAACAGCCCAAACTCTTTCAGTTTGTCCTCATAGGAGAGGTGCTGCAGAACCTCTGAGCATCCTCCTGGCCCTTCCCTGGACATGCTCCAGCTTGTCCACACCCCTCTTGTCCCAGGGGCTCCAGAATTGGATGCAGTACTCCTGGTGGGGTCTCACCAGGGCAGAGGAGAGGTGGAGAATCACCTTTCTCACCCTGCTGGCCACACTTCTCCTGATGTAGCCCTGGCTCTTGTTGCTTTCTGGGCTGCAACTGCACACTGCTGCCTCATGTTGAGCTTCTCATCCACCAGCACCCCCAAGTCTCTCTCTGCAGGGCTACTCTCCAGCCAGTCACTGCCCAGCCTGGATTTGTGCCTGAGATTGCCTCGAGCCAGATGCAGGACCTTGTCTCTTTCTCTCTCAGCTTTGTCGCTAGAGATCAAGTTTTGTGAAGAAAGGAGTAACAATTTGTATTAATATTATTATTTTGAAACTGAACAGTTGTGAAATCTTATTCTAAAATGACAATGGAGACCTAGGAGAGAGTCATAATATAACTGATGATGTGTCAACATAAACCAGTGAATTGAACAGGAACCATGCCTGAATGAGATAGATATTAATGCAAGATTCATATTGAAAAGAAACAAATTTGAGCGGGAAACCTGAATATTTTATTTTCTCTGCATATTAGCTTAATTTAGGTAATTTTTATTTCCAAAACTTGTTACATTTCCACGTTGTAATTGTAATTTTTTTCAGGATGTTGACAGCAAATGGTAAAATACATCATCATTATGCAAACATGAATCTGTGTTCCCATATTAATAGCAAAATTTATCAAATTAAGTAAGACCCTTTTTGAATGCTGTGAAATGAAGATCAGTGACATTATGTCTTCGATAATTATTTTTCTCTAATTAATTTTCTCAGCGTATTTCTAGCTGATATTGAAGCTCCTAGCAACAGCGGTTATATGTCACTGGACTGATATCACTGCCTATCCCACCAGATTTGCTTAGCAGTTCAGTGTAAGAGTAGTCTGCCTTTGATCATCTAATTACATGGGATATTTTCACACTTTCTATGTTCAGTAAATGAAGCAATTTTGAAAAGATTTTCTTCTCTTAATAGCACTGTAATCTAAACAAAGGTAAATTCCTTTAGACCATTAATTTCATGTTACTCAGACATTAACTACTTTTAATCTTTAGCTGTAAAGTGCAAACATTTAATTAAACATGGAACAGATTTGCCATCGTGGTGATCCAGTAAGACGGAAGCTGCATCAAATGGCTTCTGTCTCTCATTTGTTTTGAACACACTTTTTAGAAGAAAATACATCAAAAATACTGGTAAATACTAGAGGTCTTTAGGTTTTTTTTGTCGCAGTCTTTATACTGAGTATTTCTCAGTTAATGTTGGTCCTGATAATATGATTTTAGAAATAATACTGATAATAATACTAATAGTAATAATATTAGGAGTAATAATAGCAATAGTAGTAATAATAGTAACAGTAACAGTAACAGTAACAGTAACAGTAACAATAATAATAATAATAATAATAATAATAATAATAATAATAATATATAAAAAAAGTGCAGTCTAAAATTCAGACGACTTTAAAGCCTTACTCTTTGGATGAAACAGTGAATGAAACAATTAGAATCACAGAATCAACCTGATTGCAAGAGACCTCCAAGATCATCTAGTCCAACCTATCACCCAGCCCTATCCAATCAACTAGACCATGGCACTAAGTGCCCCATCCAGGCTTTTCTTGAACACCTCCAAGGATGGTGACTCCACCACCTCCCATTCCAATGCCAATCACTCTCTCTGGAAAGAGAGAGCTTAGGTGCAGGAGATAACAAGGTTTGTTCTTGGCTTTGTAGTGCTCTTCTCTGTGATCTTCAATAAGCTCCTTCACTTGTGTATCTCCATTTCCTTTTAATTTCCTTTAAATATTAATACAAGTCATAAACCCTCCCTTGTTTGCACTACTGCTTCCTGCTCTGGATTTTTCTAACTTATCTTAGTAGAAAATTTCTCAGTAGCCATACTGGAAAATAAGTTTATTAATTTAAACATGTAAAATGTTAATATTATTATCATAGAATCATGGAATCAGTCAGGGTTGGAAGGCACCACATCTAGTTCCAATACCCCAGCCTGGCCTTAAACACCTCCAGGGATGGGGCCTCAACCATCCCCCCGGGCAACCCATTCCAGGCTTTCACCACTCTCATGGTGAAGAACTTCCTCCTCACATCCAATATGAATCTCCCCACCTCCAGCTTTGTTCCATTCCCCCTAGTCCTGTCACTACTTGATAGCCTAAGAAGTCCCTCCTCAGCTTTTCTGTAGGCCCCCTTCAGATACTGGAAGGCCACAATAAGGTCATCTGGGAGCCTTCTCTTCTCCAGATTAAACAGCCCCAACTCTTTCAGTTTGTCCTCATAGCAGAGGTGCTCCAGCCCCCTGATCATCCTTGTGGCCCTTCTCTGGACACGCTACAGATTCTTCATACCCTTCTTGTAATAGGGGCTCAAAAACTGGACGCAGTACTCCAGGTGGGGTCTCATCAGAGCAGAGTAGAGGGGGAGAATCACCTCCCTCGACCTGCTGGCCACATTTCTCCTGGATCTGGTTGGCTTTCTGGGCTAGGAAAAGAAAAGCAGAATCTGTGCTGTTTGAGGCAGCAGGAAGACAATAAAGAATGTGAGCAAGACAGCATGACTGGTGGCAATGAATCCTGTTCTCCATGGTGCAGAAGCTTGAATCTGGTATGAACTGCTGACCCACATTTAAATGCTAATTGATGAGTGGCGCCTAAATTTTGAAGTGTTACATTCCTCAGAGCAGGTTTCTTTGAAATCCTCAAGGTTCAACTTTCAGACTTGACCTCTGGTCATAAAGCAAGCAGAGATATAAAGCTGTTCTGACCAGGTGTTTCTGGGATATAACTGTATGGTGAAGGCTGCTGAATATAGTCCACATTGATTTATTTCAGTACTTGCTGAAAGTTAACATTGGAATTATTTCCTGACATTTCAGACTGTAATTATGTTAATAAATGATGAATAAGCTGGGGGATAAAAATAAAAGCAACAACAACAACAAACAAACAAAGCCCCAAACCAAAAAGCATAAGGAAAAAAACCCAAACTGAACCAACCAACCAAAAAATCCCCAGACAAACAAAAACCCACTGGCTTTTCTATAACATCCCCAAGCAGCTGTGGAGCTACCTTAAATACCTCTTTGAGAAATCTGAACTAGTCATCAAGTATCCTAAGTTTCTGCATTGCATTATCAATCATTTAAGCCATTCCTATTCCTTTCTGAAAATGAGAAGATATTTGAGGAGTACATTACAGGTAATGACAATGGGCAGTGTACAGATTTCACTTATGTCATTCAGAATTCAATCCTGATTACATATATGTGACAGACTGCAGATTCCTTCTTTCTTTCTCTTTCTTTTTCTTTCTTTCTCTTTCTTTCTTTTTCTTTCTTTCTTTCTTTTTTCTTTCTTTCTTTCTTTCTTTCTTTCTATCTTTCTTTCTTTCTTTCTTTCTTTCTATCTTTCTTTCTTTCTTTCTTTCTTTCTATCTTTCTTTCTTTCTTTCTTTCTTTCTATCTTTCTTTCTTTCTTTCTTTCTTTCTATCTTTCTTTCTTTCTTTCTTTCTTTCTATCTTTCTTTCTTTCTTTCTTTCTTTCTATCTTTCTTTCTTTCTTTCTTTCTTTCTATCTTTCTTTCTTTCTTTCTTTCTTTCTATCTTTCTTTCTTTCTTTCTTTCTTTCTATCTTTCTTTCTTTCTTTCTTTCTTTCTATCTTTCTTTCTTTCTTTCTTTCTTTCTATCTTTCTTTCTTTCTTTCTTTCTTTCTATCTTTCTTTCTTTCTTTCTTTCTTTCTATCTTTCTTTCTTTCTTTCTTTCTTTCTTTCTTTCTTTCTTTCTTTCTTTCTTTTTTCTTTTCTTTCCTTCCTTCCTTCCTTCCTTCCTTCCTTCCTTCCTTTTCTCTAACATGAAATAAATCCACAAACTCCTACAATAAAACTTTAGTATTTATGGACCTCAGCAAAAGGATATAAAATAAAGTCCATTTTCTAACTTTTATTATTTATTGTATAGAGCTGGAGATGTACAAAATACTTGGAGAGTTCAGTGAGCTTACAGATGAGGACAAAAAGAATAGAGGAAAGAATCTGAGTGGAAGTAGGTTCAAACATAGCCATAGGGGAAAATGTCCTGCAAATGTACAGGAAAAATTGCCCTTAGTGAGAAAATCATAGTTTCATTTATTTTCAGCTTGGTTAACACCAACCCTTAAATACTTGAAAAGTTCCAATATTAACTTGATTTGCACTGAACAATCAGAGTGTTCAATATTTCCCTTGAATTGATTGCATAGCTGGAGATTCAGATTATTGGTCATCCCTGGATGCTGTTTGTCTGCTTAAAAGCTAATTAGTGCAGGTTAGTCTTTTTGAAACTTAAATCACAGAAACATAGAATGAGTTGAAGTGAGCAGAGACATCTTCAGTCATGTTGATCATAGCCTCTTCCAACCTGACCTTGAACATTTTCTGGGATGAGGCATCTACTGCCTCTCTGGGCAATCTGTTCCAATGTTTCACCACCCTCATTCTAAAAAGGAATTTCTTCCCTATATCCACTCTAAATCTACCTCTTTTTAGTTTAACTTCTTTGTTCCTTGCTGTCTGACAACAAGCCCTGATATAAAGTTTGTCCTATGTTCCTTACAACCCCCCTTTAACAGCAATAAATTCTCCCCAGAGCTTTGTTTTCTCCACAAACCTCCCAGCCTATCTCTATAGGAGAGGTATTCCATTCCTGAGATCAATTTTGTATCGCTCCTCTGAATGCACTCCAACAGGCTGACATCTTTCACATGTGGAGGACTCCAGAGGTGAATGCAGTACTCCAGGTGAGGTCTCACCAGTGCAGAGTAGAGGGCTAGAATCAACACCCACAACCTCCTTTCTTTCAATGAAGCCTGGAATAAAGTTTATTCTTCAGGCTGGAAACACACATTGCTGGCACATGTCCAGCTTTTCACCCAGCAGTAACTCCAAGTACTTAGCAATGCTGTTCTCAGTCTCTTCATCCCTAAGTCTGTACTGATACTGAGTACTGTCTTTGATTTTCTTGACCCTCATGCTTCTCAAGCTTGCCTAGATCCCTCCGGATGGCATTCTACCCCTCAGATGTGTCACTTGGCTGGCTGTCCTCTGCAAACCTACTGAGGGTACACTTGATCCCACTGTCTATGTCTCTGTTGTTAATAAAGGTGTTAAATAGCACTGTTCCCAACATCAACCCCTGAGGAGTCCATCACTTGTTACTGATCTCCATCTGGACACTAAGCAATGGTCAACTTCATTGTGGGAGTGCTTGTATACATTTCAGGAGTGACTCTATCAATGTCTACAATGAATAAGTCTACGGGGAATGTGGTATGACTAATCTATTATGTTGTTTTCCTTACTGATTTGCTAAGATGAGTTTGAGTATATTAAAGTTGGGACTTTATTAGAAATGTCCTGTCTCATCTTTTTTTCCCACTTTGAACTACTGACAATAAGTGGGTATATGCTTATCTTATAAATGTAAAAACTGTAATTCCTGCTGCTGCTGTTTCATTATTTCAATTTGCCATAAGAATTGTTTGGCTAGCTAAACAGATAACCCAGTTTCACTGTATTATAATAGTTACTAATTACTATAAAAAAATAAACTCATAGATGTTTCATATTTGTATTTCCTTAAAACAAAGATCTAACAGTAGGTAGCCTAAATGCACCATCTATAATTTATACATAGCTCTTGCTGAAACAGAAGTTATCAATATTTGAATGCATCGACAGGAAACAAGCAAACCAACCATCCTAAACACCTCCAAAGAGAGAAGATTTTTACTGGAGGCATTCAAATTTCAGAAGTTAAATTCTGCTACCATAGGTGTGTGTAGTGGTTCTGGGCATCACCCACCCCCACAAAATGAATTCACACAGACTAGACTCAGCCGTCTGGAAGTTAAAGAATGAAGCTTTATATTCACAGCTCAGCACAATATACAAGCAGATATTTATAATATATTACAATTATCTGTATACAGTTATATACAAGTTAAAAGTAATAGAGAAACACAATACCCCTCCCAGCAATCAGAGTGCCCAGGAGTTCCCAATCACCCTTCCATCTTTTTTTTCCATCCCCTTCCACTCCTTCCCTTATCTCAGGATCTCTCTCTCACTTTAAGGTGAGTTGGAGGAGGCCAGCAAGGGAAATTATTAGGTGGGTTCTCTGCAGGGCCAGGCAGAAGCAGTTAATACAGCAGAAGTCAGGCAGAGACCAGGCAGAGACTGTCTTATTTATATTTGTGTTCTTGCTTTTATATGTCTAAGCCAACCTATGAGTGAAACATCACCATTGTTGTCTTTTCACAGCCAGTATTCTAATTTCTCTCATTAAAATATTCCAACTATTTTCAAGCCAGCATGTGTGTAGTAGTACTCAGGAAAGAAACTGTTATTGAGAATCAGAGGAATATAGAATAGTTCCATGCTGTCTGTGAACATCACAGAAGATTTGGACTCACAGCAGTCTGTGACAGGAATCAAGGCACAGTGCTTTGTAATGCTTGTATTTGCTAACCCTCAAAAACTTGTCCAGAATCTTCACTAGTGAAGAGTTCAGTAACAACCCTGCTGGTTATGATGCTTATGGTTCTGCTATTGAAGCACAGAAAAATGTGTTCATGGATCCTTCTAGGAGGTATTTTGAATTTGTATAGTTCCCATCAGTATTTTCAAGCCATCACACTGTAGTAGTACCCAGGAAAAAAACTTCTATTGAGAATCAGAGGAATATAAAATAGTCCTACGATCTCTTAACATCAGAGAAGATTTGGACTCACAGCACTCTGTGGCAGGAATCAAGGCATAGTGCTTTGTAATGCTTGCATTTGCTAACCCTCAAAAACTTGTCCAGAATCCTCACCAGCGAAAAGTTCAGTAATGACCCTGCTGGTTGGGATGCTTATGGTTCTGCTAACGAAGCACAGAAAAATGTGTTCATGGATCCTTCTAGGATGTAACTGGATTCAAATAGTCCTTCATGTTCATTGAAATGTTCATGTGATGTCCTACTGAAATGGACTCCTAAGCTCTTAATAAACTTAAAAGGAGTCATGATTGTCTTAGTGCAGTGCAAAGCAGAAGGGAAAACTTAATTTTTCATTTTATTCATTAATGTGTTCTGAAAATCTTTGGCAAACTCGTATTCCTTTAGGGAGTTTTTCTGTCATTTATCTGGGTAGCTGCAGATATTGATGCTTTATGCTTGTTGACCCACTGAATTTATCACACGGTTCAAACCAAAGCCCATGATCAGATGAAGATGGCAAATCTATTTTGTGTCTATGAAATGCTGCACATAGAGAAAACAAACAAAAATGAAACGAAGTATTTTGTAGCAGGAAAAGGAGTAAGAGAATACATGCTTTAATCTTCATGAAAACTCCTTTGCATATTTACATGATTACACAGGACAGAGCATTGCATTTTGCCCTAATATGAGTCATTTTTAATGACTAGTATTTACAGAATTCCTCTACACATGTATTACAATATTTCCTAACATCTGTTAATGTTATTTCTTCTGCAGCTAAATCCCCAGCAATGCTAATTTAGCAGATAAATATGACGCCAAACAAGAAAAAAATGTTGCTGGTGGTATTCTTTAAATAATTATTTTATTGCCCTCAGGCCTTTGAGATTATGTATAATTGATCTCTTCACTTGTTAATTTTCATTTGCTTTATTGCCACTGTTATATTCTAGATTTCCTAGTAGCCCTAAGTGATGCTTTCTTCATCAAATATCTCTGACATTTATGCTTCCACTCCTGCTCTGTTGGAAGGCCTACCTCTGCACAGCAAATTTCTTCTAAAAAGCATGCACTGTTTCCCCCACTTCCGCTGTTCAATTGGCGTGTCATAGATCGCCAATCAGTGCTGGATTTTTTTTCCCCTCAGTGCTTTTATCAGCCTCTGTCTGGATTTTTAAGTGTTATATTCTACTGTGGCTGGCCACAAAATGCTTCTACTTTTGTTTGCTTGTGCACTAAATATTAGCTGATGTGACTGGCGCATATTCATATTCTGCTTTTGTTATTAATTGTTTCCTTTCGTGGTGGTTTGGGAGTTCTCTGTCCCCTATCCTACACCCCCATTTCCCTGACTCCCCCCCCCTCACACTGTGAAATAACCCAGGCTAGAACTCAGTTGTCTGGAAGTTAAGGAAATGAAGCTTTATATTTACAGCTTTGCACAATATAAGAGGAGATATTTACAACATATATCAGATATTTACAGATATATACAGCGAAAAAAGGTCGTACAGCAACACCACACCCCTCCCAGAGATCAGAATCAGGGGTTTTCCAAACATGCTACCACCTTCCTCCACTTCCCAATCTTATCTCACTATCTGTCTTACATGCCAGATAAGTGAATGTAAATCAGTCAGGGTACCTTTGCAGCAAGAAAGTGGTTAGTAAAGTTACTCAGATCCAGCTAAGAAGGCAGGGAGAGAGAGACATGCAACAGAGAGCATAGCTCAGATAGCTCTGTCTTATCTTTGTTTTGATTCCAACTTTATACCATTTCAGTAAACAAATGAGTGAAGGAGACACTAGAATATTTTCCTTTCTTAGCCTATAGTCTAATTTCTCATTCAAGTCCACTGATTAGTTCAAACCAGCACACCTTCCAACAAAAGAGAACATTTTAAGAAGTAGTGCATAGCCAAATCTTTAGCGCGCTGCATGCCATGAAAAACAGTGAGCAATCCTTCTTCACCTTGGAAGTACAGATTCTGACAGCACTTCCTGAAAGATAAGACACTAAATACAAGAAAATATTATGCTCTATATGCAATTTTAAACACCAAGTACACAGTAAAAATCCCCCCCCCCTCACTTATTCCAGCTAGAAAATCTTTTCACAGAGCTAATATAGTCTAACATTGTCTCCTACTTCAGTTCATCTTTGAGTTGCATTGTATCCATATCAGTCAGACTATTCTTAAATGATTCAAGGACATCTTTTCAAGTGTAGGAGTCTCAGCAGACTCTTCCCTTTAGATGGTTTTACTCTAAAAGGGTATTGAAACATTTCCCTTTTTGCCTCATTCAAGCATTGCTTTCCCACACCACGCACAAAGCAGCAGAAAGTAAATGTCTGGTACCATATGTGATTGAGAAAAGCTGATGCTATCATTCTTGAGGCTGTACTTCAAAGGATTTGAAAGTTTGTTTTGATAAAAGATAAAGGGCCCAAAGTTCAAGTTCTGTGATCAGAAGCACAAAATAAAAGGGGTATCTTCTGATGAGCTCCACTTGTTAGCTTTAGTCTGTGTGCACTCAGACTGTCAAAGTTGTCAGCATGGCTAAACCGGATAAGAAAGTGAGTGACATGAAGAAAATAAGGGCCACAAAGAAAGTCAAATAGGAAACATATGAGTTCTTGTCAATGGTGGGAATCACAGGAGAATTTAGTCTGCTTTGGTTTACCTAACTGATTTGTACAAGTATTTCATAAACATGAACCACATGGTACTCGATGCCATCCTGGAATGATAATGCTTACCTATAAAGAGGGGAAATCACCCTATAGACAGGTTATAGAATTAATTCACCTGCATTTATTCCGTCCAAAGCACTCTAATTCTAATACATGACCCATGAAGCTGTATTTGAATATGATTCTGGAAATCATAGAATCACAGGAAAGTTCAGCATGAAAGACAGTTCCAAAATTCATCTGGTCTGACTTCCTCTTCAGAGCAGGTCCAATTTTGGCATTGGATCAGTTGTTTTTATGGGTGGTATCTGGCTTTATTGATGGGGGGGAAAAACCAAATAAACAACAACAAAAAGCCCCAAACAAAACCAAAACAAAATACAAACAAAAAAAACCCAAACAACCCAGCCAAAACAACAAAACCCCAAACCCCACCAAACAAGCAAACAAAACCCAACATAAATGATGACAAAAAAACAACAATGACAACAGCAAAAACAAACAACCAAATGAAATAAAAAACTCCAAACAAAACTAATGATAAACTGATTATAAACAACATCTTATTGAGGGAAAAAAACCAGAACCAAACCACAGACAGTTCTAAGACTGTTCATAGAATCATAGAATCATAGAATCGTTCAGGTTGGAAGAGACCTCAAAGATCATCCAGTTCCAACCCCCTGCCATAGACAGGGACACCTCCCACTAGATCAGGATGCTCAAGACCTCATCCAGCCTGGCCTTGAACACCTCCAGGGAGGAAGCAGCCACAACCTCCCTGGGCAACCTGTTCCCATGTCTCATCACCCTCACTGTGAAGAACTTTCTCCTAACATCCTGTTTAAATCTCCCCTCTGCCAGTTTGAGCCCATTACCCCTCGTCCCATCGTTACAAGACTTTGTGAATAGTCCCTCCCCAGCCTTCCTGTAGGCCCTTTTTTCCAATCAAGAACATAAAAATTACTGGATTTTAATTTATTGTATTATCTGTCAAAAACCTACATTTTACATATCACAGAATAACAGGAGTGACAGTGTTGGAAGGGACCTCAAAGATCACCCAGTTCCCCGTCACAGTCAGACACACCTCACACTAGATCAGGTTGCTCAGAGCCCCATCCAGCTTGGCCTTAAAAACTTCCAGGGATGGAAGTTGTGTGTCCTTACTATCTAAATCACAATCAATCTCACTACTTCATATTTCAAACTTTAAAGTAAGCCTATATAATTAAATCTCCAAAGTTTTTAAGAAGAACTCATCACAAGCATGTACTCTATCACAGAATCACAAAAACATCCAGGCCGGAAAAGACCCTCAGGATCACCAAGTCCTGCTCTACAAGGTTCACCTTAAACAATAGCTCTAAGCACCACATCCAAACCACCCTTAAACACATCCAGGGTGGGTGACTCCAACACCTCCCTGGGCAGCTCATTCCAATGCCTGACCACTTTCTCTGTGAAAACCTTTTTCTTAATGTCCAATCTAAACCTCCTCAGCCTAAGCTTGAGGCCATTCCCCCTTGTTCTCTCTCCAATTACCTGTGAGAAGAGACCAGTAGCAGCCTCTCTACAATGTCCCTTCAGGTAATTGTACACAGCAATAAGGTCTCCTCTCAGCCTCCTCTTCCTCAAACTAACCTTTCCCAGCTCCCTCAGTCACTCCTCATATGAATCTCATCTTCAATCTCTGAAATTGCTTTCCACTTGAAATTTCTGTCTCTAACCTGAAAGCTTTTTTGAATGAACTAAGAATTTCAAAATCATGAAAAAGAAAACCTTCAAATTCTGAAACAAAGGTTTGACAGTTTGAGACATCTTTTTATTAGTCACTAATGGCTTATAATTAGCATCTAGCTTAGCTATTCCTTTCAAAGAAGTAGGATACATAGAAGTTGCTACATCGGCATGCCATGAATTCTAGAGTGGTACAGATGAGTCTAAAATGTGTAAAGAGGAAAATATTAGGAGTTACTTTTTTTTTAAATTTCAAAAGCTGCTGTTAATTTCATAAAATGCTGTTACTTTGAAGACACTGAGCTGCAAAGTAAAATCACTGCAGAGAGTTAGAATCTCTTCTAGCTCAAACCAGGAAACCATCACAATTTGAAAGATTTGAAACATATTTATTGGTCTGCATTAAATCATTTTGGGAGGCTATTTAAAAACTCCTTTAAGATGGATATGCAGGTACCCAAAGTAGATTACTCACTCTGAAATTGATGCCTTCTGACTTTTTTTTTTCTTAATCCACTGCTTTGAAGACCAAAACTTCACTTAGCTCTACTGAAATGAAAGTATAAAATAATGAGTTTTGTGGATCCTAACACACACAAAAACACATACACATGCACATGCACAAAGAAGATTGTGTTGGTGTTAAGCATTTATTGTGAAACCAGACACAATAATTTTTCTGTGAAGAATGACACTTCCAAATCTCAAATGCTTAAAAGTTACACATACCTATAGAATTTCCTTGACCAGAAAGAAGTCTTTGTTTTGATGGTCATCCCCAATGACAGGTACAAGACACCTGCCAGATGGAATATATCTTGACTTGAGCAACAGCCTTTCACTGTTTGGAAAGTCCCTTTTTCTGGTCTCTTGCTGTAACATAACACTATTCCTAACTTCAAATCCTTAACCAGAGTAATAAAGGAGTTGCAGATAGAATTACATCAACAAACTACTTTTCCCGTTCAGAAATCCTTATCAAACACTTTCAGATTCTTAACTTGAGAATCTGGGGTTTTGTTTCACATTACTGGCCCATCTGTCGTGAACAGCAGCCATGGGCATAGGGAAAAACATCTGCATTTGACTAGAAAAGCTGCCAGTTGAGTATTGCCTTTGGCAAGTGGAATAGAAATTCAGCTCTTTCACATTGGATTGTTTTGTGGTTGTCATCGTCCACATGTTCATTGGGACTCTTTTCAACTGCTGAAGCTAACAGCATTTAGCATTTAAACACTGTTAGAGGCTGACAGCCATTCTTAAAGCATGCTTAGACTCTTTTTTTTTTTTTTTTTTTTTTTTTAAAAGTAAAGCCTCAAAATAAGAAACTAATGAGCAATAGATTGCCAGAAGAAAAGAATCAATGCAAGAAAAGTTGTTAACACATAAACATGCTTCATAGGATTCTGTAAATGTCAAATCCTGATCTAATGGAACTGTGAAAGCAACAGGCTGTAGTTCTGTGATGATTCTGATATAATATCATTGCCAAATATTCCTAACTTTTTTGAACTGACCCATTCCGTTTTTCCATCCCACATACTAATTACACATAGTTCAATGCTTAATCCCACATACTAATTATACTGAGTCAAAGCCTCCTCTCAAGACTGTGATGAGAATGGTGGAAATGATGCCTTCTAAAAGTCTTGATTTTAAATGGCTGACAATTGCTTAAATGACTTTGCTATATATAGCAGCTCTTCGGGGAATATTTAATTAAGTCATAATTGCAAAAAAATATCCTTGCCAGGCTCTACAGGACCACAGGGAAACTGAAAGACATGTAGAGGAGAATCTCATTATCAAAGATCTCTTTTATACAAATTAAAATTGACTTATTCCAAATAGACTAGATGAAATGAACATCCTATGTCTTTGCAAATGAAGACAGTTCAAACACACTGTAAGATACAGACACAGGAATATATTAAAATAAGAAGCACGTAATTCTTTGGGATATAAACCTCATGAGGAATGAGAACCTCAACATGACTTCTAAAATCTAAATGACAAGAAACCTCAACAACAATACAAATACTATTTTTTTCTTCTCTTTTTTTTTTTTCTTTTAATCTCCTTTGCTGTGCTTCTGTATCTGCTCCTAAACCCTGTGGATTGTATGCAGTTTTCAGAGTGTGCATATAATTCAGTTACCTCCTTACCCTTCACTTTTAAAATTACAATGTGAATAAGTATCATCATATCACAGGACATTCCATTGCAGAGGAACAGAATCACAGAATCAGCCTTGTTGGAAAAGACCTCTGAGAGCATTGAGTCCAACCTATCACCTAATACCTTCTAATTAACTAAACCCTGGCACTAAGTGCCTCATTCAGCCTCCTCTTAAACAACTCCAGGGATGGTGACTTCACCACCTCCCTGGGCAGCCCATTCCCATGGCCAATGACTCTTGCTGTGAAGGTCCATCAGTTGAATCAATGAGGTCACACCTTCTACAAAACAAAATATTGATCTCTTCACTGAGTCATGCAGATACAGGATTCTGCCTAGATAAGACTGGGAAATACAAGTTGCTGGTTGTTTGAAATAATAGCTTGTGACTCCACAGCTGGATAAAAACATCAAACAACAAAGCTGGCCATGCTTAAATTCAGGAATTCATGACCTCAGGATCAAAGAATAACATGAAACATTCAAAATGTAGAAATTATAGTTAGGGTAAGTATAAAATAGTGCTTCAGAATGCAGTACTCCTTTCTTGTTCTTACTAGGATGGTTCAGTATGCATTGTTATCAAACATCTGTTTTTTAAACTAACATTCTTGTAAATAGTCAAGTCTCCTTAAAATACATTATTTTAATGTGACTCATACAGACTTCTTACAAAAATTAGGTCCTACCTTAACTGCTTCCCTGACTTCTCTGTCCTGTAGCTCCAAAATTCCACAGGTCAGAGACACAGACAATATAAACTCACATCTCTCTCTTGGCTTTATTTCTTCAGGAGATATTTTCTGAGAATATTGCTGTTTACACAGTCTGACAGTAGGTTTCCCGTGTCATCTTCACTTCAGCTTTTCTGGCACCGTGGAACTTTACAAGTATTAGTCTTTGTGGTACATGTCTAATTAAAAATATGAGAAGGAAAAAGAAAACTGACAAGAGGTGGTAAAAATAGACTTGTCCTTGATGAATATTAACATATGGTTCAGCCTCATTCCTCCCTCCAACTACCTGATTTTGCTCTGTATTTTTATTAGAGTAGAACACAGAGATGTAGTTTGATTTAGTGGGCATGGTAGTGTTGAGTTGACAGTGGGACTTGATGATCTTAGAGGTCTCTTGCAACCTTAATGATTCTATGATTAGACAGTGTAGGTTATTATGATGGCTTCCAATACAGTCCAAAAGAAAACACTGTTTTACACCAGTGCCTGTACATCGAACTAAGTGCCCCTATGCTAACTGTTGTGGACTAACAGATTGGAAAGTCACATTCTATCTAGACTTTATCCTGTCGATATATTTTCTTAGATTAGAATCATAGAATCACAGAATCAGTCAGGGTTGGAAGGGAACACAAGGATCATCCAGTTCCAACGCCACCTGCCATGGGCAGGGACACCCTACCCTAGATTAGGCTGACCAGAGCCTCATCCAGCCTGGCCTTAAACACCTCCAGGGATGCGGCCCCATACACCTCCCTGGGCAACCCTTTCCAGGCTTTCACCACTCTCATGGTGAACAACTTCCTCCTCACATCCAATCTTTATCTCCCCACCTCCAGATTTTGCTCCATTCCCCCTAGTCCCATCACTACCTGAGAGCCTAAAAAGTCCCTCCCCAGATTTTCTGTAGTCCCCCCTTCAGATACTGGAAGGCCACTAAAAGGTACCCTAGGAGCCTCCTCTTCTCCAGACTGAACAACTCTTTCAGTCTGTCGTCATAGGCAAGGTGCTGCAGCCCTCTGATCATCCTTGTGGCACTTCTCTGGACACACTCCAGCATTTCCACATCCTTCTTGTAATAGGGGCTCAAAAACTGGATGCAGTACTCCAGGTGGGGTCTGACCAGAGCAGAGTAGAGGGGGGAGAATCACCTCCCTCGACCTGCTGGCCACAGCACAGCTGCCCACATTAAAAAAAAAAGGAATATCTCTGAATGAATACTATAGAGCAAGTACAGAAATCACAGGTTAAAAAAAAAAAAATTCTTTACCATTCCTGAGAGACTGAATATCAGTTGTCTTTTCCTCTTGAGAGATTTGCCTGCATACCACAAAAAGCAAATAGATTTTTCAGGTTCTTCAGAAGAGAAGTCTAAGGATTAAACATTTTCAACATCATATATTGCAATTTGCTTTTGTTTATCCTTAAGATCATGCTGTGTTGAGGGATGTAAATCCTTTGCCACAATTCCATTAACTCATTTTCCTGCAGTAGCAGCTGATTGACTTTTCTTGTGAAAGGTTGTGATGGAAGGGTAAATTAATTAATGTGAGATGGTATTTTCAAACTTAATATTGTTTATTAATTTTGGTATTCAGAACTCTCACCATCCCAACCACTAATTTTAATAATAATCAGGCTCCTCCGCAATGGTTGTGGAATTCATTACATAAAGGATAAACTAGATCCAGAAATAATAACTAGCAATATACAAATATTAATTAAACTGAAAGAGAAGGTTCTTGCAGTCAGTATACCATTTGCCCACTAGGTAGACTCAGGAAGTGCCTTTCTGCATATGGCAGAAGGCAGTTGGTGAATTACAAGAGGCTTTAAGTATTTACTCACAAAATATTATTTCCCAAGTTGCGAGGCTAGCTACAGCTTTGGACAGTACCCAAACACTTGCAGAGGGTTCTGTTGGTGTCTTCTTAGCCATTAAGGCTTTTGATTCTTCCCAGGCTTCTACGGGCTGTTGGGGAAAGGGGCAAACAATCTCTGACCTGGTCCTGGTTCCTCTGGATGATCTGTGTGCCTGAAGTACTTCCCATCTTGTCAGAAGACTTTCAGGTGTAGGCATGTTTTCTTGCAATACTCAATCTCAGCATGGATGTCACACTGGCTATGCAGGCCCTATAACATGGAGACATTTAAAGCCAGTTCTTGGCAAACTTGAGGCAGGCAGTTTACCAGGCAAACAAACTAGCTTATAGCTTAGCAGAGCATAATGCTGTAAAGTGTGGCAAAAGGCAAGTAAGCACAAATACAACAGCAGAACATGTTGTGTTACCTGCTCATACATTTTTACCCATGCAGCCTGAGACTAATGAGCCTTTGGACACCAATTAGCCAATCAGAATGGCAGTTAGCTAAGCTTGACCATATTAGGTGAAGCCATAGGCTTCCTGTACCCAAATTTGGGAATGACGTAGGCCTTGAACATGGCAGGCACAAGCCAAATGCTTACCACAGGATGTAAACAGAACCAAAACAAGTCTGGCCAAGCCAGGGTCTCTCAGACTCCGTGACTCCAGTTTCTTCATCCTATTTCCTGTGGTTGCTTCTGCACACAACAGAAGGGGGGAGAGCTGAAAAAACATGTCTGGGCAAACCAGGACATGTTCAGGCCTATTTTGGACTATCAGGCCTGCCATGATGAGGGTGCTGTTCCATTTTCTGTCACTCAATTTGCTAAAGCATTAAAAGCTTTAAAGAGAATTAGTAGCTCTTTTAGAAGTAGTCTATCTAAATCTTAAGGTACTATCTTCTCTCCTATATCATCTATTTCAAGGTATTGCTATTCAGGCAGTAGTACACAGGATTAGCTAATTAAGGTAGTAAACAACCAAGAAAAAGCAGATGTTGTAATAAAGAATGCTTTACTTGCATAGAATCTAATTTTAAAATAACATAAATTAGATTAAAGAAATTTTGAAAACCACAGCAGGTAGGACAGAGTGCAGATTCACCTGCATTTCATGTTTGTGATAAAGCTCCAGAAAAGATAGAAGAAATCAACCCTGCATAACACTTAAGAGTTTTCATTGAATAAGAATGCAAGAGTATGGAGAGGAGAAAGGAAAAAAATAAGTCTGTCTAACTTAAGCAAGGAATAGTGCAGTGCTAAAGAACAGTATCATGACCTTAAAAACAGCTTGAGAACTCTGACTCCCTCCTCAGCAACTTGTAAGACCTGATCACATTTCATTTAAACATAGTAGATGTAGGTCTAACTTGACATATTCTGTAATTACTGATGAAGTCTCATCTCAAGTGATGTATGTCACTCAATGTACTCTTTAAAGTGGCACTGTTAGCTAAAGTAGGTAATTTGCCTCTTGTTGAGGGAAACTTTGCCCATCTTAGAATCATAGAATCAGTCACTGTTGGAAGGGACTACAAGGATCATCTAGTTCCAACCCCCCTGCCATGCCCAGGGACACCCTACCCTAGATTAAGCTGGACAGAGCCTCATCCAGCCTGGCCTTAAACACCTCCAGGGATGTGGCCCCAACCACCCACCTGGGCAACCCATTCCAGGCTCTCACCACTCTCATGGTGAAGAACTTCCTCCTCACAAAGAACTAACTGTTGAAAAGACTGGAAGCATCTCTTCAGCTGGCTGACCCCATTGGTTCATACAGTGTTCCTCTGCACAGCTAAATAAGAGTGGAATTTGCAGTGCCTAGTCAGGTAATGTGTTTTTAAATTAACTACATTTCTTTGCAGTTTATCATTATTTAAGTATATATCATTATTCAAGCATTCAAAAACTGTTTTGATCTGGTGCCTACCTTCTAATCCAAAATATTCAAAATAGAGACACAGATCTGTGCTGGTTTTAGGTTAATTTGAATATTTTAGTAAGATAAATTAGGTTATAGGCTGTGGAAAGCAAAAAATGATGATGTCTACTTTGCTCATAGGTTTGCTGACAAATCCAAAAGTAAGAACACAAACATAGATAAGATAGAGCTGCTCAGGTCTGAGCTCTGGCTGTTGGTCTCTTCTCCTTCTCCTTGCCTTCTGGCTGAATCTGTGTAACCCAACTAATCAATTCCTGCTTCTAACTCCCCTCGCTGATTTCTCTGATCTACCTGATATGTAAGGCATATTCTGGGTGGGCAGAAGGTGGAAGGGTGGTTGGGAACCCCTCTTGGGGTCTCTGATCTCTGAGAGGGACATCGTGTTTCTGTATTACGTTTTTACTGTATATAGCTGTAAATATTTGTAATATATTGTAAATATCTCCTTGTATATTGTGCTAAGCTGTAAATATAAAGCTTCACTCCTTAATTTCCAGCCAGCTGAGTCTAGTCTGTGTGATTTCTAAAGTGGGGGGTGGTGGATAACTCCCAAACCACCACATGATCCTAGTCTGTATCTCTTACTTGTTACTTCATATTTGACATGTATCTACAAGTCTCTCAAATACTTATCTTTTGTAAGAATGGATTTAAGCAACTGGCGTGAACTCAGCCTTTTGGAGAGCTGACTCATTCCAGTGTCTGATTCTTATTTAGGTTCCGATTTTATTGACAAAAGGTAGGCCCTTATTTTTTTATTGAAAATACCAGCCTTCAGCTAGCAGCCTAGAAGGGCACAGATCTTCTGTAGATAGTCACATGCAACCCCAAATTATGCTAGATGTCTTTACCTAAATGTCTGAACTGAATTGCTTATGTCTTAAATAGACATTTAGATGCCTAGATGTATCAAACTTGCTGTGAATCTCATCCGTTATAACAGTTAATAAATCCTGCTATGTGTGACTGAAGTAACTGTTAATGGTTCGTGTTCCTACCATCAACAACCATTTCTTAGTACCTTTTAGATTTATTTAATAAGTACAAGCTTGTTTATTAAAATCTCCCATCATCTCATTGAGACATGTTTGAAAGAATTAAATTCAATTGATTAAATATAAATCAGGCATGCCTGCATTATAACTGAAGCTTTGTGAACTTAAAATTCATGTTCTGTCTGTCTAGTCCAGTCTAATTCTTAGTATGAAGAAAGAATAGTGAGCAAATTCTGAGCTATGTCTATATTACAACTAAAGCTTTGTGAGCTTAAAATTTATGTTCTGTCTGTCTAGTCCAGTCTAGCTCTCAGTATGAGGAAAGAATAGTGAGCAAATTCTGAGCTAACATTACTATTACAGCCTCCTCCTCAGCCCTCACAATAGTTTCTTTTCTAGTTCTGTTGGTGATATGAACTTTTTTTGTGTGCTGAAGTCTTCCAGTACGTAGTTAATCAGAACATGAGCTTCAGATGAATAATGTCAAAGAAAAAAAAAATGCTTGAGTCACTTTTAAGTGAGTGATGAGATAAATATAGCTTTTGCAAGTGAGAAAGAAAAAAAGAAAATCTTTGCAACATCTTCCTTGTTTTAATAACTATAGCTCCCGTGAATGAAAACAATGATAAGTGATGAGAAGAAGCCTCCACATAAATCTGTGCTGCTTCTGACATCAATTAGGTTTCATAGAAAATCTGCAAAATTGACTTCTGGCAGAACAGCATGTCGAGAAGGACTCACATTGGAGCAGAGAAAAAATGTAAGGATGAAGGAGTGGTGTTGGAGAGGCATTATGGAGTAGTCACAACCACCCATTCCTTATGCCTTTGTACAGCTCAGAGGAGTCAGGAATCAAAAGTTGAAGCTGAGTTTGGGGAAAAGGGTGAATGGGGAGAAAGTATTAAAATTTGCCTTTGTTTCTCACTGTTCAGATCTATTTTGAGTAGCAATTTTGCCCATGTGAAGTTTGTTCTGGATGTGATGGTAGTTGGTAAATTATCTCCCTGTCTACTCAAGCCGTGGGTGTTTCCATCTTACTTTCTCCCACTATTATGCTGAGAAGAGAGAGAGAGAGAGAGTAGCTGGGTGGGCATTTGGCCAAGAGCTATTCATCACAACCATTAAAGACATAAAGAACGTATGATGATCTTGAACTGGCTTCAAAGATTTTAAGTCACACGATTTTATTCACTGATCTTGCAAAAAAGTCAAGACAAAGTACGTAGAGTTCCATACAGAACCTAAAGTTTCCAGAAATAATTATTTGTGCAAGGCTAAAATGTTTTCTATGTCTAGATATGAAACTTCAGTATGTTTGTGGTGGTTTTCACCAGAATAGAGTTATTTTTCTTCACACATTACATGGTGTTATCTTTCTTTTATTTGCAAACAATCGTGTTGATAGCAGAGATGCTCTGCCTATTGCTGAGCAGTGCTTACACAGAGTCAAGGCCTTTGATATTTTGCTTCTCAAGAAGCTGTGATGTGCCGGAGCTCTCTTTTCCTGGAAATGCCTAAACATCTCTTTGCTGATGGGAAGCAGTGAATGACTCCCTTATTTTGTTTAGCTTTACAAACCGAACTGTCTTTTTCTCAACCCACAAGTTTTCACGCTTTTACCTTCCCAATATTCTCCTACATCATGTTATATGGGGAGTAAGAGAGTCGTTCTCTGTTGCTTAGCTACCTTCCTATCCCCCAGCAGTATGAACACATAATCTTTTATTTCTTGTGGTCCAGTATGTGGTCTTTCCAGTACTTCAATTTTTTTTTTCACTGTTTTTGTTTCCTTCTTGAAAGTCATTCTAAATTCAGTTGTTTCCTCTTTCTTGAAACTGGAGCTCTAAGAGAAATCATACATCAAAACTAAGCACTTTCAACAGAAAATAACATTTAGAGACCTTCATGATTGTAGAAGGAACAGAATAAAAATAAGACTATAGTGCTTTTTCTATTTTTTTTTTTGTCCAGACTGTAGCTTGCCAGTTTTTTATATATGGAAGATTTAAAATAATGTGGTCTTAAAGCAAATTACCTTAAGTATTATCAAAACCATAATGCACTCTTCTAATAGTTTAAAAGCAACTGCACATAATAGAAACGTATTGTAGAATTATGCACCTTAATGATGTTTTTTTTTCTCTGTAGTTTTTCTATACTCCTTATAGTGTAGGGCTGAAGGCTACATCCAAGAGCTATGGACAGGGATGAAGCTGGAGACTGGGACTCCCATGATGTCGCTGGGGTAGAGGTTGACAGCCATGGGTTGTGCTGAAATAGGCATATTTGGGCCATGTACAGGAGGTAGATGGAGCATCCACTTGAGACTGACACAAGAAGGATATGGAACTGTTGGAGCGAGTCCAGAGAAGGACCACAAAGATGGACAGAGGGCTGGAGCACCTCTGCTATTAGGACAGGCTACGAGAATGTCTTCAGCCTGGAGAAGACAAGGGTTTGAGGAGATCTTATAGTGGCTTTCCAGTATCTGAAGGAGGCTATAGGAAGCTGAGGAGTGACTATTCACAAGGTCTTGTTATGACAGGATGAGGGGGAATGGGTTTAAACTGCCAGGGGGGAGATTTAAACTGGATGTTAGGAGGAAGTTCTTTGCAGTGAGGGTAGTGAGACACTGACACAGGTTGCCCAGGGAGGTTGTGGCTGCTCTCTCCTTGGAGGTGTTCAAGGCCAGGTTGGATGAGGCCTTGAGCGACCTGATCTAGTGGAAGGTGTACCTGCCTATGGCACAGTGGGGATGGAACTGGATAATCCTCGAGGTGCCTTCCAACCTGAACTCTTCTATGATTCTGTGATTGTATAAGTCACTAAGGCCTGTTGGTGAAGTCAGGGCTTTTGTAGCACATATCTTCTACTTTACGAATATAAGCCCTCTTTCATACTAATTATGTATTTATTTTCCATTTTTGTAAGATTATGGAAAGATCTAAACCTGCCTTTCTCAGAGAGGAATACTTTCATAGTTCATGCTGTTTGGGGAAGTTTTCCCACTGTGAAGGTTTTAAGATTAATCCACAACTGAATTACTCCCTCCTTCAGATTTCCAATGGTGATAAAAACAAGTTTGAGTTCATTAATGGTCTGAAGTACAGTTAATTTACATTATTCAAAGGTTATTTTTTTCCAGACTCAGGTAATGGTCTTCTCTAACCATCATTTCACTTCTACCATCTTGACAGATGGTTTTTCCTTTGCGGAAGGGTTGATGCTAAGCAAATAAATAAGTAAAACATATGAAAACACTTTGCAGAGCATAAAATCAATAAATAAATTAGAATGGAGATAGAGTGACCTTTTCAAACTTTCAACTTAGAACATAGTGGAGACAAGAACTACATTTGTTGTGAAAGATCTTGGCAACCTATTTCAATTACTCTATTGTGTATACAAATTGGTTTACATGAATACAAGAGACAAATATTGTGCTCACATGTCTACTTCCATTTCAGCTTATTTCACACTGTCATGTGGAGATGTATCAGATTTAGTCATGTAGTGCTTTAATTTTTTTTTCTCCTCTTTATTTTTTTTTAATTTTTTTTTTTTTGAGATATTAGTTTGCTTGTTAATAAAGAGACCTCAGGCATGAAAGAAGGGATTTCTCCTGAAAACCCTGGTAATCAAAAGTGAAAGAATTCATGAAAAATACTTCATGATCCTCAAGGGATGGTTGCATTCCCTAAGACTTGGCTGCAGGAATAGGTTTGTTGAATTTTAACTTGCCTATGTTTTTTTCCTTCCCCAAGGCTTTAATAAATTGCTTCTCAGAACTACATCACTGTACTAAGGAGGGAATAGGTGGTTGTAAATAGTTGAGTTCAGCACACATTGTATCTTGCCCAAATTAAGGAGTACCTCTAAGGGTATTTTCTATATGGAAGTTATGAAAACGACTGCAGATTGTGTGGACTGAGGCAGCTGTAAATTAGATCTCTCAGGTACAGCTATCTGTAGATATGGAAGAAGAGAATTCTGAGGGTCCCAGCAAGCTGGGCTACAGCACTGCTGTAGCACTCGGACTGCACTGGTATGATTCTTGTACAAAGTACTTTGAAGCTAGCTCAGGTATTTGGAAAGAAAAACTGCGTAAATATATTTATGATATTTTGATAAGAAATAATTTTATAATAAGCATAAAATATATTCTAAATCAATGTCTTATTGACACACAGAAATATGTTCTGGGCATTTTATTGAAGCAAAAGTGTCTGCAGCAGTAGAAATAGCTGATGTTGAGAAAAGACTGCTCTAGTACAGAGTTCACAGTTATGGTAGGGGACTTTATCTAAGTGACATTCATTTAATGAAGGGTAGATTCAGACTGGATGTTAGGAAGAAGTTCTTCACCATGAGAGTGTTGAGACCCTGGAAAGGGCTGGCCAGAGAGGTGGTTGAAGCCCCATCCCTGGAGGTGTTTAAGGCCAGGCTGGATAAGGCTCTAGACAGCCTGATCTAGTTTGAGGTGTTGCTTCCCCTGGCAAGGGGGTTGGAACTAGGTGATCCTTTTGGTGTCTTCCAACCCTGACTAATTCTTTGTTTCTATAAGACTTCCTCCCATTGGTCACCAAGTAATGTATAGGAGTATGTGTTTGCATATCATAAAATTTTATATATCAGAATATTATTTCCCATGAAGTGTTGTGTGGGTTTTGTTTAGAGTGTGTTTATACATTACTTAACACTCCTCTCACAGTAGAATTTAGATAAAATATGTTATTTATGCTTTCCTGTATACCACATCTAGATATTTTAGAAAATTAACTTTCTTTACAGAGTGAAGGGGAATATATATATTTATAAAATGCCATCCATAGAAATTGCTTCTCTAATATCTATCTACTAATTTAGATGTTTTCTTGCGCTTTCTCACCATCCTACTTTTCGATGATGTGGTACACAATGCAGGCTGAAGTTACTCATCAGTCCTGTATAGTTATGATCTGATGGCTGGGATAAGCTCTGGAGACATCATTATAGGAAGGACTTGGACCTGATGGAGTGGGTCTAGAGGAGGGCCACAAAAATGATCAGAGGGTTGGAGTAGCTCTGCTATGAGGACAGGCTGAGGGAGCTGGGGATGTGCAGCCTGGACCAGAGGAGGTTTTGGACACACACCCACACACACCTAATAGCAGCCTTCCAGTACCTGAAGAGGGCCTATATGAGGAATGGAGAGAAGCTGTTTACAAAGGCCTGCAGTGACAGGATGAGGGACAATGGGTTCAAGGTTGAGAAGAGAGATTTAGATTGGATGTTAGGAATAAGTTGTTTACTACGAGGGTGGTGAAGTACTGGAACTGGTTGCCCATTAAGGTGGTTGAAGCTGCTTCCCTGGAAACCTTCAAGGTGAGGCTTGATGGGGCCCTGGGTGACCTGAGCTAGTGGGGATGTCCCTTTTGACTGCAAGGGTGCAGGACTGGATGACCTCCAGAGGTCCTTTCCAGCCCAGACCATTCTATGATTCTATCATTTTATGATTCTATGATTCTCCAAATGTCTTTCTAACCTGCTGTAGATTTTAGTTCTGAGCTATCACAGCTGAAGACAGTTTGGACATTGCAAACCAGTACTTTGTTGCATTCATGTTTAATGCTAGCGAGAGACCAAACTTCCTTAACCTGCTCAGAATTTAAAGCTAAGATTTTTGTTCTGTTACAGTAGTGTGATGAGGGTTTGGGTGCATATGAATAACTGTGTTCTTAGAATATTAAAGGATACAGTCTGCAATCATCATCGCTTCTTCTCTCCCTAATGACTGCAGACACAGCTAAATCTTGTCCCTTATAAAAACTACCCAAATGGCCTGGTGAATGTTCTTCTAAAATGATTAGAAATTACTTGTTTGATTATTGACTGTGCAGAATCTTTTGGGGTAGAATTTGTATCCTTCAGCATTTTGGGACTATGTACATAAAAGCATTTTTTTTTTTCCTGAACTATGTGGTTATAAATATATTTTAACTTGCATTTTGAAATGCACGTAGGAGGCAGAGAAATTTAAAATCAATTAGAAATTGCTTTTTATACAATATTATTTATTACAGAGGAATTTTGTCTGATAGACATATTGTGGGAGTCAGCGAAGCAGACTTTCCAAATTTGCATGCTTATGAGGAAATAATTTCCTCTCTTTCTCTCTGCTCTGCCTTCCACTGCCTGTCTTGTTCTAGAAGCTAAGCTTTTCAGGGTAGTACATTATGCTTTTATTACTGTACTTGCACTTTCATGCCATTATGTAACATTACACTTTGTGGTGTTCTTTGTAAACATGATGGAAAACAAGAGTCATAACCTTAGTTACTATGAACTGCATAGAACCACTGAAGTCAGATGATTATATCCAGTGAAAATCAGATTACAATAGTGATTGCCAGGTTCTGTATTCCATTACTCAATCTTTAGGTATGACTAAAGGACAGTGTCGAATACAAAATCAAATGAGACATTAAAAAAAAAACAAAACCAAAAAACAAGTAGTCTGAAGCATTTATAATATCTCTTAGGAACATATAGGTATGATCTATATAACATATAGGTATGAGGACAGGCTGAAGGAGTTGGGGCTTTTCATCCTGGAGAAGAGAAGACTTTGAGGAAACCTTATAGTAGCCTTCCAATATCTGAAGGAGGCCTACAGGAGGGCTGGGGAGGGACTATTCACAAGGTCTTGTAATGACAGGACAAGGGGTAATGGGTTGAAGCTGGTGGAGAGGAAATTTAAACGGGATGTTAGGAGGAAGTTCTTTCCAGTGAGGGTGGTGAGACACTGGCACAGGTTGCCCAAGGAGGTTGTGGCTGTTCCCTGGTTGGAGTTGAAGACCAGGTTGGATGAGGCCTTGAGCAACCTGTTCTAGTGGGAGGTGTCCCTGCCTATGGCACAGGGGAGCTGGAACTGGATGATCTTTGAGGTCCCTTCCAACCTAAACCTTTGTATGATTCTATGATAAGTAAAATTAGGTAAATGGAAGCTGGTGCTGAACATAATTTTCCCCATCTTGGAAGTCTTCATAAAAACATCTTTTACTCTCCCCCAAGATTACTGAATGCTGAACAAAATGTAAAGTGTAACTGAGTGTTACTGAAACACGTGACTTGATTTTAGTAAACATGAAGAGAGAGACCACTCCAGGCATAAGAGGAATATGCCACAGAACCGAGGAAATATAAAACAGAAAACAAGTACATGGTGCATTAACATTAGATATCCTTACAACTTTGCATGTAAGCAGAGGATTTAACTGAAACAGATAGATTTTCAAATATATATGCAATAAGCAATGTGGAACAAATGCTGTTCCATATAAATCTGCAGACAACAACTAAATCTGGTATAAATATACATTGCTTAGTTCTCAAAAATGTCTCAGCCTGGTTCTCAAAAATGACATTGGAAGAGCATTTATTTTTTTACTTTTTTAGTCACAACATGGAGAATTAGATAATGGCAAACCTAGGAAACCTATAGGCCAAAAGTTTTGGCCAATAAATATTCATCTCTTCTAACATTTAGAAAAAAAATCCTTTTTTTTTTTAAATTTTGTTTTTGAAGATTGTTGTGTTACAAAGTATAGCCATAGTAAACTTAAAAAGAAAATGAATCAATGCTTGTAATAGTAAAGTTAATGAACTTGAGACTATCCTTTGGGTATAACCAGGACAAAGCGACTCAGCTCAGTATTTCTTCACTTTCTTATCTTGTGATTTCTTTTGCTTTCTATCTTCAAAAGCTTCTGTGGCATTAGGGTTACATCTGCAAGGCTCCTGGGGTCCTTAAACCATGCTCTTGGTGGAATCCATCTGGCTGGGGCTGAATAGGTTGGTGATCACCTCTGACCCTTCAATTTCTTCAAGGTCTCTCAGCAGGGTATTTCTCCACCTATTACATTCTGTGGAGCTTAATACCGCAGAACATGTCAGAACATTGAATTTGGTTCATCCCAGAGCACAGCAATTAAAGTAATATTTGCTCAAAAGGTCAGTTGATAATAGAGGTGGTGCCAGTTCTTTCCACTTTCTACAAGCCACTTAGTGTGTTCCTGACATGAATCTGAGGAAAGTTGATTTTTTGGGCAATTTTTCATCTCAAAAGTCCCTCACCTGGAGAGAGGTAGGAGAAAACCTAATGCTTTCTTTAGCTGGAAAGCAAGGGAGAGAGCTCACGGAGCGAAATATCTTCCTGCATTTAGAGCAGGCAGTTGGAATTCTTTGCTTTGCATGATGTCTTATGAGCCTGCTCTAGAAAATTTTATATAGCCAGATAGGAATAGCAGTGCTTATAATGGTCATTTTAGGTTGGCCAATTCTATGCTCATCAAGAGTGTGGACTTGAGAGAAATGTTGCAGACTCAACAGAGTTGAAAATTAGAATCAGAATCATAGAATGGTTTAGGTTGGAACGGACCTCAAAGATCACCCAGTTTCAACCCCCTGCATAGGCAGGGACACCTCCCACTAGAACAAGTTGCTCAAAGCCTCAATAATGAACGAGCAGTAAAGACTTAACAACTTAATTGCTTTCCTTTCCTTGTCCACTACGGAAATAAGGCCAAGATTATTTGTTTAGAAGGTCTATGTGAGCACAATGTGCTTAGTTCTTTGTAAACTTGGTCTCTTTCAGCACAGGTATCTGAGAGAAGCAAGGGCTGAAACAGCTTCTCAGCTGTGCTTGCCCTCCAAGCAGCTCCCTGAGATTGAACTGCCACAACAGCTGTAACAGAGTATTGAAACAGACTGCCCAGGTTAGGAGTTGAGTTGCCATCCCTCGATGGGTTTAAAGCTCATTTAGATGTGGTGCTTAACAATAGTGATGAACTTGGTAGGGCAGAGTTAATGGTTGGACCTAATGATCTCAAGGGTCTTTTCCAACCTGAATGATTCTATGATACTACAGGCTATTATTAACACTCATCTGAAATACAGAAGAGTTGGTTTATTTAAAAATAATTTTTAAAAGAAATTACAAATGTTTAATTTTTGAGTTCAGAAAATGCATCACATGCATCTCAGTAAGCAAATGGATCTGCTTACATTCTGCATGATAAAACCCATAAACAGTTATTAAACATAAAAATGGTCACACTCCTTGCAAGAGGTATTTTCAGGAACTGGGTAGGTGCTTACATTTCTGTGAGAGTAAGGTTAATATTTTTCTGGTGGGTTTATCTCTCTGTAGCTTGAAGTCCATGGGCATTATTCCAGTCCTGAGAGTATTCTCTATTTTCCCACAATTGTTTCTACTTGTTGCAGTGTTTGGGGAGGATGAGGTAACCTGTTTTGAATTAACGTTGTCCTTCCATTTTCCTTTCATTCTCTTTCTGTTTGGTTTCTAGTTTATTTTCTGATCTCTGCTTTTCACTCCTTCTCTCTGTTCACTTTTGGTTTTGAGTCTTTTGTCCAATTACTTGACATTCTACTGTGAACAGAATATGAATCTCAAATTCAAGGCAAATCACTGAGAATGTTTAAAAGGTTTATAAACTACTAAAATAAATGTTGCAATTGTGATTCACAACTGATCTTTGCAGAGGGCAGTTAATTTTAGAAACTTCAGAAACATGGCTTCATATATGAAACTTAAACATTTTCTTAAAACCCTTGTCTCATGCCTTATCGATGTAAAATGCTAAACCTATCAAGGTCAAAGTAGATTCCCTTAACCATTGCATATTTAAGATCTGCAAATATAAATCAAACTTGGAGTGATCTATTGTGACATGGCTGCTTGCTCAGGCAGAACAGAATGCATCCACTTTTTGAGCTTTTGTGCCTGGTAACATATAAAGTGAAATCAGAAGCTGAAAATATAATTCTGGGTATTAACAGCAACATAAAAATAGATGATCCATTTCATATACTAAAGCATCTTATGAGTATTGCAGGCACAATAGATGTAGAAAACATGTCCTATATTATGTTTACAGCTAGAAAAGCACTAAAGACAGAATCCTCTACTGAGAAACTGAGGTCAATAGAGTAACTTGAGGATTTTACAGGCATATGTAGACAGGAACTCAGGAACAAAGGAAAAAAAATAAAAGCAATAGAAATTGTTATCCATGAATTGTTATTCATTTATTAACTTCCAGCTGACTGAGTCCTAGCCTGTGTTATTTCAAAGTGTGGGGCGGGTGGGTATCTGTCGAACCACCACAGTATCTCAGAAAGAAAAGTCTGCTAAGTTCATACACAAATAAATTTATTAACAGCTATGGCACTGAAAAAGCCTGATTCTCAAAATGAAGGGTGGAAAGATACATATCAGAGAGACAGCATTTAAACCTGAGTTTTCTTATCTGCAGGTCAAACGTAGAATCATAGAATCAACCAGGTTGGAAGAGACCAACAAGGTCATCCAGTCCAACCTATCACCCAGCCCTAGCCAATCAACTAGACTATGGCACTAAGTGTCCCATTCAGTCTTTTCTTGAACACCTCCAGGGACTGCGAATCCATCACCTCCCTGGGCAGCCCGCTCCAATGCCAAATCACTCTCTCTGTAAAGAACTTCCTATTAATACCCAGCCCATACCTCCCCTTGCACATCTTGAGACTGTGTCCCCTCATTCTGTTGCTGGTAGTCTGGGAGAAGAGACCAACCCCCACCTGTCTACAACATGTGGTCACACTTTGCAGAAGATGAAACTTTCATTGCTCTTTTCCCTCAAAATATTTATTTTATTAAGTATAAATATTCAGACATTATTTTCCTAAACATGAATTCTTGGTTTTTTTGAAAGTTTTCCTTAGTATATTCCAAGTCTGAATATTTTCAGGTCTGACCCATTTTTTTGGGGTCATGATCTGACCTAAAAATTCTACTTTCTTTTGAACATAAGGGAGAAACATGGTATGTTCTTTTCACTTTCACTTTGATTCTTGCCTTTTTTTAGCATCACTTATGGCACTGAACTATATTTATTACATTGCTTATAACTATTTTTTTTTTTTTATGATCCTAAAACTCCTTCATGAGAATATGTTCTCAGAAATACTATTAAGAAAGATTCTTAATGTGTTTTTTATCTTAGGAATATTCCATTAATTCTCTTCCAGTTGAAATTGTGCTATAAATGTATTTATTTCAGAAAAAAAAAATGATAATGCCTAGAAATGGAACTATGCATAGTAATTAAATTAATCAGTACTACAGTCATGCTTACTGCTACAGAATCATCTTACAGCTGATGCTTTGCAATATTACATTGCAACACTTCTTGCAAGGGGAAAAAAATAAAGTAGAAACCTTCTTACAGATGGAAGGATTCCCAAAGACACTGAATTTTGGTTGCAATTAAGTGAAACTTTAAAATGTCTAGGAAAACCTCTCAAAAATTATGTGAATGGTCTGAGAAATGAGAAATGGGTTCCTTGTAAAGATGAAGCCACTGAATTACTCGAAGTACAGACAGCAAATTCTGTGAGGTCACTTGTGACATAGTACAACTTCTACCTATGGAATGAAGATTAAAAACAGTTTTGACCTTCATCAGTAGTGACTATTGTTTGACTTTTTTTAAAGTCTGAATAAAATGACTTCTTGTTTTAGTTGAAGGGATTCACTGGCTCTAATGTTGCGAGAGACATAGTAATAAATCTGTAGCTGTATTTTGCAGGGTTTTGATGTTTGGGGTTTGGCTTTGAGTTCTTCTCAGTTGGTTTTACTAACTAAATTACATTTTCATAGGTCTTGCTACAAATTAATGAATACACCAGAAGTGGCCCTAGCTTTGTACAATTCTAGCACTTGAGAAAATAGCCTGAAGAATACATGCAATTTAGCAGCCAACCTTGCAAGCACAGTACGACAGAAGTGCAGTACCTGTTTATCTTCCAGTAAAGCCCATCAGTACCAATTATGTCTTTGAGAAAAAAACACACCGTTTGTGTTCTAATTAGGTTTCCTTTCCTGTTGACATACTGAAGGTTTAATTTCTGTAATTTTCTTCATAAAGCTTACTTTTCTGTATCCCACGAATTGTCAGATGGATGCCTAACATCCCGGAGGCACAGGTTTCCATGGCCATTAATTTCAACTTCAAATGTAACAGCGGAGAAATCCTCCAAAGTATAAATTATTTCTGCTCATCTGAAAATCTTTGTTTTAGTTGATTTGTGGTATTTGAAATTCCACATGCTGAAAGTCTTGTAGGTGCCCTTGCTGTGTTTAATCAGATATGAGCTTATTTGTTGTTGTTTAAAATGCTTGGGTTATTACCTGCCTTCAAGTGCTTCTGAATTGTTTACATCTTTCCCACAGATATAGCACAGAGCATCTGTTTTGTGACTTCTCTCTGCGTAAAGACACTGCAAGAGATTCACAAAACCATAGAGCCAATAATACAAATAAGCAAATATATATCTAAGCTACGTTTAATACTTCCTAGAAACAATGCAATATTTTTACAAAAGAAGGTAACCATTATTCGTTGCATATGTGCAGCTAGATATTAATTATGCTGAAGTTGCAGTCATAGAATCAAAGAAGGGATTGGCAGGGTCCTCCGAAACTCATCTAGTCCAACCCCCTCTGCAGTCAGCAGGGGTATCCTCAACAAGATCAGGCTGCCCAGAGCCCTTTCAAGCCTTGCTTTGGATCTCTTCAGGGATGTGGCCCTGTCTTTAAAGGACTTTTCTATTTAGGAACTCAAATATGATATTTTGCAAACTTGCTTCACATTTACATAGTGTGCAGATAGTGAACATGGAAGAACTTCCATAGAGAACATGGAAGAACTTCCAATTTGAACTTCAAATTTGAGTTTCCATGTGATTTTTGAAAAAAATTGTCATGGTAGAAGAACAGGAAGGAAAATTTACCATTGATAAATTGTTCAAATAGCAAGATTTTTTAACACTTTCTTGTCTTTTCCACAGATTGAACAAAAAATTCACATTTTTAGTCTACTGAAATCTCAAGTAATGAATGAAAATATTTAATTTAAAATATTTAACATCTTATTAAGAAAATATTTAACATCTTATTAAGAAGATGCACAAGGAACAAAATTCAAATCAGCAGAATGATGGTTCTTGTTTTCTGTGGCTATTTTGAAGAATCTGGTCATATCTGTAGGACATCCCACTGAAAAATATATCTAAACAGTAAGTCAGATGTGGTAGTTTGAGGGATCCTAGGTCCCCCTCAACAGGGAGGCTCTGGCCAGCTAGCTCTAGAGTGTTCCTGCCCATGACAGTGGGGTTGGAACTAGATGATCCTTGTGGTCCCTTCCAACCTTGACTGAGTCTATGATTCTATTCTATGAAAACTTTAGGGACAGAGACCCATCCAAGGGGGATGGACCTGCTTGTCCTAGAATATTGCAACATAGTTATTCTATTCCATATTCTGGTATCACAGCTTAAAAGGTTGTTATTAGTTTGGTTTTTTTGGGTTTTGTTTGTTTGTTTTTTGTTTTTATTCTGTACTATAGGAGCACTGGCTTAATGTATTGGGAAATGGCAAATGTATTACAAATCCTATTAAAATTATATAATTTATGAATTAAGAGTGAAATTTATTTTTTTCCTCTACTCTTGGTACTTGGCTTTCTCAATGTAGTAGCTGCCATGGAAAAAAAGGGTTGTGTCAGAGTTTACCTTAGTGCAGTTAGCAATACCATCTTTCATTCTTTGTTAGACTACAAAATCACAATATATAACATTGCAGTCACCTCCTGGATACTGACTGGTGCCCTCAGTTTGGTGTCATCTAAGAACTTGACATGACTGCATTTTATCCCACCCTCCAGGGTAATTAATAGAGTAAAACTGTGCTAGCTCCAGTATTGAGATGTGTCCACCAGGTGACAATTGAGCCTTGTATCATAAATCAGAAAAGGTCTTGCTAGTTTTCTTGCTGCTTCATAGCCCACACACCCAAAATTTAGAATCATATAATCATAGGACCAGTCAGGGTTGGAAGGGAACACAAGGATCATCTAGTTCCAACCCCCTGCCATGCCCAGGGACACCCTACCGTAGATTAAGCTGGACAGAGACTCATCCAGCCTGGCCTTAAACATCTTCAGAGATGGGGCCTTGACCACCTCCCTGGGCAACCCATTCCAGGCTTTCACCACTCTCATGCTCAACAACTTCCTCTTCACATCCAGTCTGAATCTCCCCATCTCCAGCTTTGCTCTATTCCCCCTAGTTCTGTCTCTAGCTGATAGCCTAAAAAGTCCCTCCCCAGCTTTTCTATAGGCTCCCTTCAGATACTGGAAGGCCACAATAAGGTCACCTGGGAGCCTTCTCTTCTCCAGATTAAAGAGCCCCAACTCTTTCAGTTTGTCCTCATAGCAGAGTGCTCCATCCCTCTGATCATCCTTGTGGCCGTTCTCTGGACACACTCCAGCATGTCCACCTCCCTCTTAATTTTGAGTAAGGAGAGATAGAAGAGATCTATTTGCCTAGATCTGATTAGATCCAAGCATTGCTTTGATTTTCTTTCTCCCTAGAACTCATCTCATAGGTTTTCTGAGGGATCACTGTTAAGTTGAAGTTTACATAGAATACAAATGCATAAATGCTCTGTTTCTACCTCTCTGCACTTCGCCTTTAGTCCAATAGTTCAGCGGTTGGAAAGCATCTGGAAAAACAGATGATGTTCTGCTCAGAGAAATCCTCTTTCTGCAAATGTATATTCTACACTATAAACTAATATCCCAGAGCAGTAAGAGAGTGGGGTGAAGTGCTTCTTTTTATTCTTTCCAAAGAAAGGCTAATTGAATATTCATTTAACCAGGAAAAGAAGTTACTATGTAGCATTATAATTAGACATCTCACCCTGAATTAAAGTCATACAGGTTTCACTCATTATCCCAGTGCATATATTGCATCAGATGTTTAAATATTCACTTCAGGAAAGAATGTAGCATTAATATTCCCCTGGAGGTGATTTTTGTAGCAATGTGCTACAGAGGCATTCATGTGTTTCTTCACTGGTCTTCCCACTGAGTGTGCAGTAAGAAGCAGTGAAGAGTTCAAGAGAAGAACTGAACTCATGTAAAGCCAAAACTTCATAGCACTTTCTGAGAAAATTTAATTTCTTCACTCTGAAGGGAAACAGGTCTTGACCTGGGCTAAGGCAGCAGAAGAGTTCCAGTGTTAGTTTTGCAGGTAGAGGAATGGGGTAATATAGTGTAGATTAGAATCATAGAATCATAGAATGGTTTAGGTTGGAAGGGACCTCAAAGATCAGCCAGTTCCAACCCCCCTGTACCATAGGCAGGGACACCTCCCACTAGAACAGGTCGCTCAAGGCCTCATCCAGCCTGGCCTTGAACACCTCCAGAGAGGGAGCAGCCACAACCTCTCTGGGCAACCCATTCCAGTGTCTCACCACCTTCACTAGAAAGAAATTCTTCCCAACATCTCATTTACATCACCCCTCTGCCAGTTTAAACCCATGCCCCCTCACACTGTCATTACAAGACCTTGTGAATATTCCTTCTCCAGCTCTCCTGTAGACCTCCTTCAGATATTAGAACGCTACTACAAGATTTCCTGAAAGCGTTCTCTTCTGCAGGCTGAAAAGCCCCAACTCTCATAGCCTGTCCTCATAGCAGAGGTGCTCCAGCCCTCTGAGCATCCTCATGGCCCTCCTCTGGACTCTCTCCAGCAGTTCCATGTCCTTCTTGTGCTGGGGGCTCCAGAACTGCACACAGTACTCCAGGTGGGGTCTGATGAGAGCAGAATAAAGGGGCAGAATCCCCTCCCTTGCCCTGCTGGTAATGATTCTCTTAATGCAGCCCAGCACACAGTTGCTGTCTGGGCTGTATGTGCACACTGTTGGCTCATGTTGAGCTTTTCATCAACCCAGACCCCCCGGTCCTTTTCCTCAGGGCTGCTCTCCAGCCACTCACCACCCAGCCTGTATTTGTGCTTGGGATTCAGCCCACCCAGGTGCAGGACCTTACACTTGGCCTTGTTAAATTTCATGACGTTAGCCTGGGTCCACCTCTGCAGCCTGTCCAGGTGCCTCTAGTTCTTCTGTGAATAATGGAAGGGATGAACAACTAATATTTGTAAAACTCTCAGTTTCTAACACATCACTGTGCCTTCAATTTCAAAACTAAAATATCTGTATTCTTGGCTTCTTCAACTTTAAGTAGTCATTTGGAGATTTGCAACTACCTGAAAGGAGTTTGCAGCAAGGTGGGCACTGGTCCCTTCCCCCTAGATGAGTATCAATGGCCTGAAGTTGCACCAGGAAAGGTTTAGATTGCCTGGTAGAATAACATACTTAACTGAAAGGGTTAATAAGCACTGAACAGGCTCTCCAGGAAGGTGATTGAATCCCCATCCCTGGGGGTGTTTGAAAGTTGCAGAGATGTGATATTAAGTAAGACTTGGTAGAATTAGATAATAGTTGGTAATAACAAAACAGTACCAACCAAAACAATTATGTGATTCTACGATTCTGTTTGCATGATATCTATCTCAGCAAAATCCTCATTCCTTGTATCAGAATATATATGTTCTTTTGCTATTTCCATGTCACTTTCACCTCTGGAGTCCATGAGATTTCGGAGGATTAGAAAGTAGAAGTTATACATGGCGAAGAACTCATAAAGGCTTTCTTGAACAATACCAGGTGATATACTTTAAAAGATTAATGTACATCTGAAGAAAAAAAAAAAAAAGTACTTTGAAGAAAGGTTCACAGAAGGTTGGCATTCTTTTTGTGAAAATATTTGCTCTACCAAGTTTTAATAGAACCACATTAAAGAAAACAGGAACCTCCCTTGGGAGATCTAAATTCATGTTAAGGGGGACAGAAGCACATGCCTTATGAGAGAGACTGAGGGTCCCCAGGCTTTTTAGACTGCAGAAAAGAAGACTGAGAGAGGATTTGATAAATGTTTATAAATATCTGAGGGCTGGGGCTCAGGAGGTGGGGGACAGGCTCTGCTCACTTGCTCCCTGTGATAGGGCAAGGAGCAATGGATGGAAGCTGCAGCACAGGAGATTCCAGCTCAACACAAGGGGGAACTTCTTTACTGTAAGGCTTCCAGAACACTGGCACAGGCTTCCCAGAGGGGTTGCAGAGTCTCCATCTCTGAAGACTTCCAAGGCTGTCTGGATGTGTTCCTGTGTGACCTGAGCTAGATTGTCTTGTCCTGCTGTGTCAGGGGTGTTGGACTCAATCTCTTTGGGTCCCTTCGAACCCCTGACATCCTGTGATCCTTTGATAGTAGAGTTTAACCTCATGACTGCTGACTGTAGCTGACCACAGCAAAGAGCATAAGTGGAGCCACCTCTTGATGATGTGTGTCAGGGCAGAGAAATAAAACTGCTTATGATAGGGAATGAGGTGACGTTTTCATACTCGTCTGACCTTCAGTACAGAATGAGAGCCACCCACGATGACGGAACAGATAATAAAAGAAAAATGCTTTTATTTTCTGCAAGGATACTTTTGTACCCTTTTATTTAGATTGACTGTTGCTAACGGGAAAATAAGCTGTGCTCACAGGTTTTCTGACAGAATATTCAACTTGGGAAATCAACTAAAAAGAGAGCTGAAAGTAGAAATTGGTCCTTTTTTTTTTTTTTTGACAAAACCACTCTTTCTTCAATTATATGCAATATGTCTATTAAGATAATAATACCCTGAAGACATGGTGAAATCTATTTGAAAGACCATACAATTAAAATACAGGTTTGTCTTTGTCAGTCACCACTATGGGCACTGCAAATTTCACTGCAGGGAGTGGCACTATGCCAGATGCACACACTTACTCTTACACGATCTCTTGCAATATTTCAGCAAGCATTCTTAAATTCTTATGTCACTTAGATCTCAGTTTGATTTATTCCTTTATTTTAAGTCTTGCTTCTTTAACACACCCTCCCCCCATATCTCAAACGACTTTCATTTTACTTATAATTAGAACTGAACTCTGCTATTCGTTAAGCATTTGCACGTAGCAGCAGTCAGAGATTTGCTGTAATAGCAGGCACAGAATAAACACCTGCTACAATAGATGTGAATATAACATCACATGTGGCATCTGGAAATCTGCATTTTCGAGATGGTTTACTTTGCAATGATGTCTCTGTAACTGTTCAAATTGAGACAATTTGCCTAAAGATAGAGAAATTAAAATGTCAAAACTTTGGGGAAACTTAATTTTTTTTTATACAGCTAAACCAACTTGCCATTTCTTCTGTATATACGGAAACAGAAATATATATTATTTGTCAAAATCAAGCCTTTTATCTAAGGTATATTTTAAATTAATTCAAAACTAAATATTTCAATGTTTCCAATATGATTACTATTGTAAAAATCTTTCTTCCAGAGTTACATGATTAAGTAAATCAAATGCCAGATACTGAATTTCATGCCTATTCTATAGCAGTTGAATGCAGGTTATATTCCCTCTGATAGAGTTTTGCATAAGTTTAACTCCATAAAATCATGTCTCTACTTGACCATTCACAGTCGTCCTGGTAGGGCATAAATCCTGCCAGATCGATTCAAACCCCTGCTCTCCTCCTCCCATTGCAGGTCCAGGAGTTGGTGGATTTGAGCAAAACAATGAAGGGTTTGGCCCCAACAAAGCCACGAGGGTTGGGTACTTAGCGCCACCAAGTCAGGTGTCTTGTGCTGCCTCTCAATGTGCCTGGGTGGACACCTAGGCACAGGGCTTTGAATTCATTGGCCAAAACACTGGATGATAGTGTCTATTGGCCAGTTTCACTTTCAAAATAGTGTATTTAAGGGGGGTGATTTTTAAACTGTTGTCTCATTTTCCTGCTGCTTTCGCCAGGACTGGAGGTCTATTCGTGGCTCATTCACCGCGGCCACGTGTTTGCAGTGTTGCTACGCAGCTTGCACCAGCAGCCTAGTGGTGAGGCAGCTCTTTCCTCCTTCTCTACCTGGAAATACTTTGCATATTTCCACCAGGGCATCATGAGTAAAGCTCCATTGGCGTAGTTTGAATTTTCCATGTTACTAGGTTCCTATTTTCCAAGTTCTGATGTTTAAACTGTTTAAGCTGTTTAATTCTGTATTTATAAATACCCTTTGTGTAATCGCTTCCTGTCAACCAAACATTCAAAGAATCTAATGGAATTTTCCTGAATTTTAAATATTAATAATAAAAATAATAATGAAAATAATATTAATAACTCATAAAATATTGTTAATAACCAAATCAACAGTCTGATTCTGAAAATCTCTGATGGTAGTAGGGTGCACACTGGACTTATACCATTGGATGAAAATTGCCATATTCCAAACTTTACGTTGTGTAGTCTAAATAATTTCCTATTGCTTTCTGCTATTTTATTGCCAGTGGAATAAAAGAAACTTAGAGACATTCTGGCAGCCCCTTTTAAGCCATCTTTTCATGATTCAGAGTTTTGAGCTATTTCTTTCAGAAACTGGATTTGTGTTTTACATTTTCTTCATTATTCTTATAGTATTGTCCTGAATAACATGATTATTTCACACTAGATAGAAGCATTATATTAATAATTTCATAAGAGGTTGCATAACATTTCTGCCATTTGTCTCTGGATAAAGCTCAGCTTATCTAGAAAACGCACTTGGTGTTGAAGTTTGGATTCTAAATTCAAGGACCATCACACTGAGGCATCAAAATATTTTGGTAATCATTCTGTTGCAGTTTCTGAAAGAAAGTTCTTGAAAAATAATTTTTCCTATTTCTGTTACAATCTTTTTACCTATTCAGACAAATAAAATACTCTAATAATGTAAGAAATCAGAAACATTCACTTAAAGACCCTTAAAGATGAAAGCAGCTCATAAATGCAGATATTGATATACAATGTCTTTGAAAGTATAAAATGAGAGTTACCTTCTGTGGCAATGTAAATAATCAATTAGTAATGAAAATGCAAATTATAAGTAGTAGAGCAGGGAGGGAAGTCAACAACAGTCAGTAATTATTAATTCAAAGCCCTCAATGTGAATTCCTAATCTGATTTATAATACTGTTTTCAAAAACAGTGAGCACCGGTAACTCCATTTAAATTACAGGTGCTCAGGAAAATGGAAGGTCAAGTTGAGTTTGCTTGGTACAGACAGACATAAATATTTAATGTAAACACACAGCTTCTGAAATTTTGATCTAAATAGAATGTCACTTTGTTATAAAGATGTATACCTGGAAAAGGAGGAAAATAGAGTAAGAAGTTTTTGCGTGCATCCGCTGTTGGGAGTGTTACATTTCCTTTTACTTTCCAGTATCTGTTTGGGAAGGTAGATTTCAGGTTGTCACATTCTGAAGGAAGTTTCTGAACAAAAGTAAGTGATATATACTTAAGAAATCTCTTCTGCATGAACTCTTCTTGATGATAGACTTGTCTACAGTCAACAGAAAATTCACAGAGTGCCACATTCCTAAGGTGGGAAAGGCATCAAGGTTCCTGAGTAAAAAAAGAATTAGTCAATCTTTATTGCATAGGATGCTGCCAAACGTGCTGTGCATTTGGTAATCCAAAGGCAGATTGATGTATGTCATGGAGAGGAGAATCTCTGGCAAGTCAGGGAACAAACAACAGAATTCACAGTTTCTATGCAATGATGGATGGGACTAGCCTGGCCAAGCTTACACATGTCAGCATGCTCTGATACAGTAAGCCACTATAGGTGGGTACTTTATATACTTTCAATTTCTAAGGATCACCAAGTATTCTGCATTCAAGCATAACTGTTCTACCAAGACAGTGATGAAACTCCAACATAAAAAAAAATTAAAATATTAATTAATAAAGCAAATTAAGAAAGTAATTAATAAAAGAAAAAAAATTAAGAAATACTAATACAAACAATTATTTATTAAATAATTAGTTGATAAAGTAAATTAATAAAACCATTTTGCTACACAACAAGAGGTTTAGTCATAGTGGCAAGTCGCTGTTCTGAAGCAGCTTTAATAATTCAGCAGTCATATTGCTATATCTAATAGATATTTATAGCAAAAAGATAGGAAAACATTTTGGATCATCTTTTATGTATATGTAGAAATAGAGATAGAGAGATATACATAGAGATATAGATTAGAATAGACTAGAATAAGCCAGGTTGGAAGAGATCCAGTCCAAGACGATCCAGTCCAACCTATCACCCAGCCCTATCCAATGGCACTAAGTGCTACATCCCGTCTTTTTTTTAACACCTCCAAGGTTATACATATAGAGATATAGATATAGATATAAATAAATAAATAAATTTGTATACCTAATTTGGTGCTGTTAAGAAGACATTATCAAAATTCACATTACGAAGGCTGGAAAAGGAAATGTTGAAGGCATAACCACCAGCTGACATTAGCATGTTGGAGGTGTAAACAGAAAATTATCAATGGGCAGTTAGTATTTTTAACATTGATAAAACTAGTTTTGATGGGAGGAAAGGAGAACAGGGGAAATTATGCATTTTGTACTTAGACTGAATTTTCCCAGGTGTTAAAATAACTGAGAAATGCTTCAAAATATACATATATAAATTTTCCAAGGTTACCAGCAATTTTAAACAGAAGGTGAAAGACTATTATTACCTTGGATTACAAGGAAAGGTGAAAGTTGTAGAACTGAAAGATAAAATCCTTTATCCTTTTTCCTTTTTATTTTTTTTTTAATCACCTAGTCGGCATTACTTTGCAAATCTATCTGGATTCAAAAATCACAGACCTTTTGTCCAGATAACATAACTGATACTTCTTGAAACAATGATGTTATGATGAAAAAAAAAAAATATACATAGAAGTTAGAAGGGCAAGCAAACAGAAATCGATTGTCTGAACATAGCCTTCTCCGTTTATCTTTTGTCAAGAACAAAACTGTTTCTGTATGATCTCCAAACAGAACTGTTTGCTATCTGTGAACCTGCAAAACTCTACTTTGGTCCAGTAGTCTCTGCAGTGTCAGAGGTGTATCTTTGGCAAGCCTACCTCCATGGCATGCACTTTCCCAAGCAGTTTATCATTTTCCACAGTTCATCAATCTTCCGGAAATGATGCAGCTATGAACACTCCCAGCAACGTGGTATGCATTAATCTTACATGTTGAATTTGTTCATTGTTGTCCTTCCTGCACGCTGTGCCTGCTGTGCTAAATCAGGTTAAGTTCTGCCCAAGTAACCAGAGAACAATTGAGTGTAGTATCACTGTCTAGCACTGTCTATCCACTGGGTAAAATGTGGCAGTGTTGACTGGGATATGTGATTTTTGTAAAGACTACCTTTGTAAAAGATAGTAGATTCAGGTGGTTACCGCCACAACTGCTGCAAAAAGAAAAAACAAAAAAAAAAAACAGTCTTATGCCTGTGGCTCTTACATACTGTGATTAAAGAAACTAAAAGGGAAAGATCAGCAGACCTCATATTGTTTCGTTGCAATGATTTTGTTTTCTGTGCCTTTGGGGTTTCCTCAAAGAGGGATCCATAAAGGACACATTTATAAATTGTACCATTCTTCTACATTCAATTTTTTATTTTTGTACTTGTTAAATAGATCAATCTGTTGAGTGGTTTTAATTTTTTTTATATAGGCTTTCTAGTCTTCAAGAGGACCTTTTTTTTGTTTTGTTTTGGGTTTTTTGTTCTGTTGGGAAAATTAGATGTTAGTTTGTTCATGTAAGTATCAGACATAGAAGTACTGAATCAAAATCCAGTCTTTATTTCCTTGGACTTAGATGATTAGGATGAAAAAGCTCAATAACTTTCTAACTTAAAGCAAAATCAACAGCATCTGAATTGTGTTGCATCTGTTACAACCAGTATGAAATGGCCCAGTACATGAATTTTCTCTCCCAAATAGCACATCCACTTCTGTCTCTTCTACTCTAAACTGCAAACTGTGCTATACTACTTCTGTCAAGACTGGATAAGAGGACTCAAGCGAGGCAAAAATAGAATCCTATTATTTTGGTATAATAACTCCTCTTTCCCTCTAGCGAATCTTATCAGTCTCTCCCTGTCACCAGTGTCAGTGTTAGCAACAGGGGAGCCTCATTTTCCACATGGTAGGCAGACCTCTTCAGCAGGCTTCTACGGCACATATCTGTGTTGTAGAAATCATCATATCAATATCCAGAAGAGAGGAGAGCTTTAAATATTAAGGTAATTACGTCAGCACATGCGAACTCAGCAGGAATGCTGTGAGTTCAACATGTGTGCCTCTCTGTGGTTTCCAAACATTTCCTCACATATTGCAAATTTTATAGTGTTTTGGGCTTTTTCTGGGGCAAACTTTGTTCCTCTACAACTGTCTTGCTTGATTCTGTGTTTCATGCTCCTTTTCCCATTTTTACATTTAATTGTCCAATATTTCTTCAGAAGAAATTTCTATAACCAGGTAACAAGAGAACTAGTCAGAAAGCACAGAGCTCAAGGCTGCAGTCTGAGTATAGTTTAATGTTCCTTTTTCAGCTTTTTTTTTTTTTTTAATTTCTAGGTGAAAAGTAACTTGCTTTCTGGAATTAATTTCAATCATCTCTATTTGAGAGTATTTCTATCCTTAAAGTTGTGAAATCTATTTGCAGCTCTTTCCTTTTTTTAAGTTCTTTGTAGTGATTTTGTATTAATGTCTTCTTTTATGGACAGAGTTATATGATATTTTGTATCAGTTCTATTTTGCATGCAGATCAATAATTGCAACTGGAATAAATGAGGTCCCTTAGAGCCTTTGACAATAGTTTAAGACATGGATTGCTTGCAACTGGAATAAACTAGGTCCTTTAACACTTTTGACTACTTCTAGTCTTGCTTTAAGAGCAGCAGGAGGCTGACTATTCCCAAACCCCTTCCTCATAAGTATACAGGGGACTAACAGCTTAAAACTAATTAGAAATACAAATGCATTTTTTTGCTCTCTCTCAGGTTTTGCTTCCACTATATTTTAAAGAATTTAGAGGTTCTGACTTTGGATAAGAGTTTCATTTTGGTGTTTAGGATCTATTTCCCCACAAAAAGATGCTCTATTTTGAGCAATTCAGCTCCCTCTTTCTAGATCTTTTTTACAATGTTGACATTTTGAAAATACCATCAGTAACAGAGATAACACAGGTAACATAAAACATGTTCTTGAGTATATATGTCCCCATTTAATAACTGTCTGACAAAGCCTGTGTACACCTGAGTTTGTTGTTATGTTTTTACACGTGTTCATGGTAAATATTTAAGCTAGTTTTGTAAACCATGGGAACAACTAATGTGTTCTTTTAAAGACAGAAATGCAATTATTCATATGTCTGACCTTGGCACAATTAATAAAACTACTCTGTTACTTCATCAGCTAAACATGATGCAGAATTACAGGATGTGAAGTAAATGGTTAGATCTCAACCTGAGCATTTAATAAGGACTCTAACTTGTAAAGAAATTACAATGCTTAAATTTTCATTATCATAACTTAAGTTTTCATTATCATAAAGTTTTAGGCTAGATATTAGGAAAAAAGCTGTCCTAGCAAGAGTGGTCAGGCATTGGAATGGGCTTCCCAGGGAGGTGGTTATGTTTAAAAGTCCTTTGGATCTGGTGCTTGGGGATATGGTTTAGAGTGAGCTTTGTAGAGCAGGCTTATCGGTTGGACTTGGTGATCCTGAGGGTCTTTTCCAGCATGAATGTTTCTGTGATTCTGTGATAACAGCCAAAAAAAGAAATTCAGAACAGGAAAGTTAAGGATTTTCCAAGGGTGTTTTACCCCTTCTCAGAAACCATGCCTGGTTATTCCCAGATATGCTGTGCTTGAGCTGTTGGACTGGATAAACAGTTGGTCTCATTTTGAAATTCTGTTATCCTTTTCTTAGCTTTATGGTCTCTAATACATTAGACAGCTTCGCAATTGCTCAGTGATTGACATTTAATAACTAATTGATGCTTCATTAAATAAGCACTGCTCCTTGCAGTCTAATGAGCATCTAACATAGAATCTTTCTAAAAGCATTAATGATATACAATATACATTAATAAATATGCATCTGTTAGATTTCCAAATTTAATTATTTAGGATCATGTTAAACATGCAGGATTATGTGTCCAGTTGCTTTAGGAAAAGAAAACATTAGCTACTCCTGATAACCACAGTTTTAGAGCAAGTGGCTATGAACAACTGTGTGGATTCTGATTCTCTCAATCTTTTACACTTGTCTTTGTATGCTCATATACATACGTCTAGGGACTGGTTTTGCTCATGGCAATGCAAGAGCTGCAATGGCATGGATTAAACTATGCTTGCTTTTCCCAGTTGACAAAAGGCTGTGACATGTGAGAACCAACCATCATTTCTTAATATGTCCAAAAACTCACCCAGGTGGCATATTCAGAAAAGGGAACTACAGACAGCATGAGTCCATTGCCTCTGTGCTTTGGGTGAGTGAGCAGGGAGCATCTCCACCACAGCACCTCCTTTTCCTTTACAAGAATAAAATCAAAGATATTCTTCATACATTCTCCATTTAATGACTTTCAATTTTCTTAAAATGTCTTTTTTTTTTTTTTCCCCTCGATTTCTGCAGCATATTGACTGTCAATATCTGACTGGAAAATACTGACTCTAACTATCCAAATTTTTTACGGTCAATCATAGTGATTCACTTACCCTTATAAAAAAATGAACATATGTCCTTCAGTCTGAAGAAAGGCAGAACTCACTTGTCATTAGTTTCCTAATGAAGGTGTCATATATTTCATTTTAAATTATGCTCTCTGCTAAAAATGAATGCATTTTCTTTTTAATGCTTCCTCTTTTACAAAACCACTAATCTTATGCAAATTGATCTCAAGGGCAAAAAAACCCCAAACAAACAACATAACATCAAAGAGCTTTTCTTTTTTCTTTTTGTTAATCGACAATAATTTTTTTCTTTCTTTTTTTTTAACCATCATGAAATTGTTTTTCATATATAATTAAATACTGTTCCAGTAGATGGCAGCATTTTACAGTGATTGGAAATACTGTCTGGTACCTACAAAGACTGCTGGCGCTGATGGGCCCTTACACCTTTCCTCTGCAAACGTTGGTTAAAAGGAGTTAATGACTTCCTCGGTTTCAGATTAGCAATGGCTGAAACTTGCCATGCATACTCACTTCTATTTCCTGTAGCTACAGGAAATGTCCATATCCACCTACATTTGCATTAAAAAAACTCTAGCTCATAGAATCATAGAATGGGTTAGGTTGGAAGGGACCTTAAAGATCATCCAGTTCCAAACCCCCACCCCCCCTCCATAGGCAGGGACACCTCCCACTAGAGCAGGTTGCTCAAGGTCCAACCTGGCCTTGAACACCTCCAGGGAGGTTTTGATCTTGGATCACATTCTATGATTCTGTGATCCATAACCTTCCTAGGCAACTTGTTCCAGTGTCTCACCACCCTCACTGGAAAGAACTTCTACCTAACATCCCATTTAAATCTCCCCTCTGCCAGTTTAAACCCATTACACATCATCCTATCAATACAAGACTGTGAATAGTCCTTCCCCAGCCTTCCTGTAGCCTCCCTTCAGATACTGGAAGGCTACTACAAGGTCTCCTCGAAGCCTTCTCTTCTCCAGCTTGAAGAGCCCCAACTCTCTTAGCCTGTACTCATAGCAGAGGTGTTCCAGCCCTCCGAGCATCTTTATGGCCTCTTCCGGACTTGCTCCAACAGTTCCATGTCCTTCTCGTGTTGGGAGCTCCAGAACTGTACACAGTATTCCAGGTGGAGTCTGAGGAGAGCAGAATAAAGGGGCAGAATCCCCTCCCTTGCTTTGCTGGCCATGATGCTCTTGATGCAGCCCAGCACATGGTTGCGGTCTGAGTCACACATGCACACTGCTGGCTCATGTTGAGCTTTTCATCAAGCAAGATCCTTAACCTAGGAACTACAGATTAAAATGCTAAATGCTCCAGTTAATTCACTCAATACTATCTGAAGTCAAGATAATTTGAAATTTTAATACTGCTAATCTGGTTTATGACCAGATATTGGAAAACTTTTCTGATATGGGTGAAACTGCATTTCCACAGTATGCAATGTAGAATTGTATTTCATTTTAGAGCACACATACAAGAGGAAACCTTCTTTTCTACAGATATCCTCAAATTTTGCATCCTTCCATTTGTTGCAAATATTCACCTTGTGAGGATCTGTTCCTTTCTCACTCCTTACACAAGTTCTTTAGGTATGGTTGTTCATACATAGTTCGCACATGGTGAGAGACTGGAAGGGGTTGCTCAGGGAGGTGGTGGAAGCCCCATCCCTGGAGATGTTTAAGGCCAGGCTGGATGAGGCTGTGGGCAGCCCCATCTAGTGTGAAGTGTCCGTGCACATTGCAGGGGGGATGAAACTAGATGATCCTTGTGGTCCCTTCCAACCCTGACAGATTCTATGATTGATTCTATGATTACTGTAATTCAGAATCTTAAATACAACCCTAGACAGAAGACCAGGACTTTTGGCATGTGTGAAGTGATGTGTGTGCAATGTAATATATTTTCTCAAGTTTTCACTACACCCTCTCACCTTTACTCTTTTTAGTGCTCAGCGTCACCCACAGACCTTGTACTTTGATAGCAATAGTGATTTTTTTTTCTCTACTTTGGTGTGAATGAGACAGGATGTTTCAAGAAAGCTATGTCTGAGCAAGTATTATAGTTGAAACATGACCCACCAAGTGATAAACTAAACCAAAGTGCAAATAAAGAATTTCAACTGGGTGCAATGTTTCCTTTTTATGTATGCTTTAGGGGAGAAAGTTACATCTCCTTGACACTTAAGATATTCCAGCACATTCAATTCTGTTCTGAAAAGTTGAGGGAATTCCAGCTCCATTTAACTAACATTTAAAAAAAAATTGAACCAAAGCCCTGATATTTGTCAGGAAACAGAGTTAGGCAGGTGTGATTTTCCTGGGAAGCATTTAGATCTGAAAGGTGACCCTCCTGTGTAGGATTTTATGGTAGATTATGGAAGGTTATTAATTTATTTAAATATTTTTCAACCAGCTTGACTAAATTGCAGGCTCTCTGTTAAGAATACTATGTCTAGTGCTGGATTCTCCAGTACATGCACAAAGGGAGGTGTAAATAGACAGATGGTCTCCTTTTCAGTGGTATCCTAGGACATGACAGTAGACAATGGGCATATCCTAGAAAAAAAAAATAATATATTCCATATTAGTACAAGTAAATAATTTCTCACTCTGAGGGTGACCAAACTCTAGAATAGGGTGCACAGGGAGGCTGTGGACTGAGTGATGTTCAGAATTCAGCTGGATGTGACACTGGACTGCCAGTTTCAAAAGATCCTGAATGAGCTTTGTGCATTGGACTAGGCGACATCAAATACTCTATTATTCTATAGCTTATGTTTAAAAATATCCAGAGGATCTGAAAACAGACCAAACATTTCACAAGTTTTAATCATTTATATGTTGGTCTTTCTGGGTTTGGCCAGACTGGCTGATGAAATTTACTCAGGCTTACAAAATATTCATGATGCAGGGGGGTTGGAATCAATGATCTCTTTGGCTCCCTTCCAGCCCCTGACATCCTGACATCCTGTGATGTTAAGAACTTAAATTTCAAGTCAGAAGTAAATTGTTTTTTTGTGAGTCCTTGTGAAAGACTACTTATATGTTGCTGTCTCTGTTTTTGGCCAGAATGGCTAATGAAATTTACACAGGCTTACAAAATACTCATAGTGTTTAAGGACTTACTTTTCAAGTCAGAAGTAAATTGTTTTTTTGTGAGTACCTGTGAAAGACTAATGAAAATACTTAATGCATTTTGATCATAAACCTTCTGAATGCTTAGAAAAAGTAGAACTTCCAAGGCACTCAAAATACAAGAGTTGGTGTGCAATCCTTTTGCACTGCACTTCCCTGGGTAGCCAAAACTTTGTCAAAACATTTCTTATTTTATTCCTCTCCCGATTTGAATAACATATGCTAGAACACAAACCCCCAGATACTTTATTGTCTCAGTTATATCCCATATTAAAAAACAATGTTGTGTTAAACAGCTGCCAAATTGCCTGTCTAGCTGACTTGTGGCAAGCTCTTATAATTTTATTGACAAATTCAAGAATTTGATCTAGGGGACCTAAGAACTTTATGATGAGTTAAGTTGTTCAGAGGTGTGCAGTCAAGGATCCAATGCTTGTCATTGTCAAGGTAAAACTGCTATAACCTAGTGACACGGAGGACAAGAGTTTAAAATAATTTGAAGTTTTAAATTCAGACAAAAAGCAACTAATTTTTTTGGTGGGGCTCATTGGTGGAGTTATCCTCAGTGCTTCGTTATGGCATCAGTCACTTCTCTATCAATATCAATATCAATACCAATATCAATATCAATATCAATATCCTGCCCTGCTCCTATTTAAAAGTTCAACTCCAGTTGATTTTTCTACTTGATAGGAAATCAGAGAATGTGAGTATTTGGCTCTGATTTTTCTTTTTGTGATATGTCTTTTAATAAAATGGTGACTGGAAAGCCAACAGTCCTCAATTCCTACACGAAAATCTAAGAGAACAGGAAGTAACATGAGAACAAAGGAGGCATTTAATTGGTTCTGGCATCTGAAAATTTATTTGAACAAATTAGATATTTTGTCTCGATTTAACAAATAGTGAAAGAAACAATTAAAGTGACTCAGATGAAGGCTTGATAAATTTTGCTCAGTCCAAGCTAATTTCAATGCATAGATGCAAAAGGTGCTGTGATATAAATAGTAATTAACAGTACATATTTTCAACAGTTCTAATACCGTAGGTGTTTATGAAGCTGAAGCATTAAGGAACAAACTGATAAATATTCATGCTTTAAATTATTTTGAATTAAAGTAGCTTTGCATGCACATCTTGGAAAAGAGTTCAGCTTTTTATTTGTCTTTGAGGTGCAGTAAACCGATTGTATCCCATTAAGCAGTCTCATAAAACCATTCAGTCAGCCCGCAATTTGAAATATTTTTCTAAAACTCTTCGTTTACTCAAAACTGGCTTACACAGCTAAATAGATTCCAATTTTATTGCTTTCTGAGCAAAATACTCCACTTGTATAAATCACTGAGGTTCCATAACCCTCAGTGTCTAGATTGATGCTATGCAGAGAGGCCAGCTGTCTGTTATTATTAGCATCTACCCATTTTGTGTCTGTGTTGACCCCAGGTATCATATAAATTAAAAAAAAAAAAAAAAAAAGGGAAAACAAAAACAGTTGGGGGGGTTCAGCAGTTCCCTGCCCCCCCCCCTTTGAAGTAACNNTACACAGAGATCAGAGTCCCTAAGAGGAGTTTTCAACCACCCTACCACCTTTCCCCCACTTCCCATTCTTATCTCACTATCTGTCTTATATGGCAGATAAGCAAAGGTAGATCGGCCAGGGGGGTTAGCAGCAGAAAAGTAGTTAGTGAAGTTATTCATATCCAGCTATGAAGGCAGGGAAAGAGATGCAGCAGCAGCCACAGCGCAAAGCAGCTCTATCTTATCTTTTGTTATGTGTCTAAATTCATACCATTTCAGTAAACAAATGAGTAAGATAGACACTGGAATGTTTTCCTTTCTCAGCCTATAGTCTAATTTCTCATTCATATCCTCCAATTAGTTTAAACCAGCACAACAGTCTACTGAAAGTGACCCATTTCTTTTACTATTGCCCCAAGAGTCTCAGAACAGGGACCCTAAGACTTCTTAGGAAACTTCTTTTTCCTTTCATTAACAGGCAACAATATTTTTATTACCAGAAAGTGGTTTCCTGTTTTCTGTCCCATAGGTTTTCATGAAGTGTAATGGTATGGGTGGGTTTTATTTTAAATTAACATTTTTTTTTTAAATATGAATATATTTAATATCAGCTCATTATTTATTTTTTATCAGGTTCTTTGTACAGTCATGAAAAACATTACACAGATGAAAACACAGAATCAATCTAGAACACCTAGGAAATAACTAGCAATAATATAAAAAACATTAAACTATGAGCACTGAAAGAGAGGTTCTTGCAGTCAAATATACTACTTGTCCACTGAAGGGACTTTAGAAGCTTCTTTCTGCTTAAGGTAGAAGGCTCTTAGATTCAGTTAGAGAGAGGCTTTGAGTATTTATTCAAAAAATATTACCTCCAGACTCCCAGGGCTGGATTATAGTTCCCAGACAGTAACCCAAACTTGAAGGAAGTTCTGTCAGTATCTTAATAGCTGTTGAGGCTTCTAGATCTTCCCAGGCTATATGCAGACGCACCTCCTGCTAGAAGATATCAAGTGTCTTTCTAGTACCTATATAGCAGTTTTCACATATTCTACAGAAATGTAGTACATTACTTAAGGCTATGTCTTAGAGTAGCAAGTTTGCCACTGCAATTAATTCATCTTGCAATCACAGAACCATAAAATTCATTTGGAAAAGAGCTCACCAAGTCCAACTGTCAACCTAAAAGTACCAGGGCCATTAAACCTTGTCCTGACATGGCATGTCCATACATTTCGTGAACATCTCTGAGAACAATAACTCCATTGCCCTGCACAGCATATTCCAATGCCTGACCACTCTTTCCATAAAAGAAACCTCCCCTTCCACAATTTCAGTCCACTTCCTCTTGTTGCATTACCTGATACTAGGGAGAAGAGACTGATCCTCCACTTCACTATAAGCCTCCTTTCAGGTAGTTTTAAAGAGTAATGAAGTCTCTCCTCAATCTTCTTACAGAGTGTATCTTTACATTTGAAATTGTAGGGTAATGGAATTTCTAGAGGTTGATTATTAATTGACCTAAAAGATAAATTATGAGGAAAACTAAGACAACTCTGTAGAAAGTGTAATCCTTTTAAGAGCATTTTGTCTTGTTTGGGCTAACCTTTATTTGATAGCCCTAACTTCTTAACACTGAAATAAACATGACCCTGCTGTTAGCAGTCTTCTTAACATAATCCAACCATAAATGCTTTCTACTGGGTCAGTCAGTAATGTTGATCATTGAGCCTAGTTTTGGATAAGTAGGGTAATTTTGTCTCTTCAGAGATCAAAGACAGTTGGACATCCCTGCAGACACAGGGAAGATTGTTTGGCAGTAACAAAAAGTTGTTGACAGACAGGGAAGAAGAGGTAATGGGGGCCATAGTCTAGCAGGCTAGGAAGAAAACCAGAAATGCTTCCAGTCCAGAGCTCTTCTTAACCTTCAGCACTTACCACAGGTCCAAAAGCTGTTTGGTTTAGCCACGCAATTAAGTTAGACACATAGGATGCACCTCTCTGTGTGTAATGCTTCTGGGTTTTCAGAATTTACGTCACTAAATAAAGCACAAATGCAAGTGATATAAATTTATGTTAGCAAAACTAGAGATGTGTTTTCCTACATCTACTACTGCAAAAATCAGTTTGTTTTACTACCACTTCCTGGGCAAAAATCCAAAGCCCAATTTCAACTACAGTAGCTGTAGTTTGACTGTGCCCCTTTTTAGAAGTGCATATATATTTACATATAAGGTGCTTGCACATTTGAGGAAGTACAAATTATCAATTTGATGGAGCATTGAATGTATTAATGTCAATGTGATCCACGTTTCAGTCATAGATTCCACCTGGCAAAAAACATTTCACATTGTACCACTACAAAATTCAGAAATAAAAAAAAAAATCATTGAGTGCAAAATCCATCCCTCAGGATCTGAGTGGCAGGTGTCAACAAGTGTCTTCTCAAACTGTCCCACACAGTTACGTATCAAACAATTGCATGGATGCATCTACGACCATCTTAATAAGTGTAGCTATTCAATCTCTGTGCCATTTGTAATATTTTACTTCAAAAAGCTAAAAATAGTGTTCCTGTTTACTTCACTAACTGAAACAAAACACTTCTTCACCAATCTGTTGCTGCAATGCTAGCAGATAGTGGATTGGCATACTAAGTACACGTGTCCATTGTGAGGTTGTGCAGGCCAACCTAGCTGTAATTAATTTTGCTTTGTCATCTCCTCAGTGTCACCACCCATTTATCAGTCTTTCTCCGTCTGTTCTTCTTGTCATAATCCTAAACTGCCAATTTATTACAGACTGCTATTGTTCTAGTAAGTGAAACATCTAACAGGGTAATATATCCGGCTGTGGTTGTAGCAAAAAGGATAAAAGTATAAGAATGGATAGGTCTGGTCCTTATTTCCTTGTAAGACTCCACTGATTTCTTATGTAATATAATTAAGCATATAGCTGGACAGGCTGGAGAGGTGGGTCCAGGCCAACCTCATGAAATTCAACAAGGCCAAGTGTAAGGTCCTGCACCTGGGTCGGCACAATCCCAAGCACAGCTCCAGTCTGGGTGGCGAATGGTTGAGAGCAGCCCTGAGGAAGAGGACCTGGGGGTCTGGGGTGATGAAAAGCTCAACACGAGCCGACAGTGTGCAGATGCAGCCCAGACAGCAATTGGGTGCTGGGCTACATTAAGAGAAGTACTGTCAGCAGGGCAAAGGAGGCCCTTTACTCTGCTCTCGTCAGACTCCACTTGGAGTAATATGCGCAGTTCTGGAGCCCCCAGTAAAACAAGGACATGGAACTGTCAGAGAGAGTCCAGAGGAGGGCCATGAAGATGATCAGAGGGCTGGAGCACGTCTGCTATGACAACAGGCTATGAGAGTAGGGGCTCTGCAGACTGGAGAAGAGAAGGCTTTGAGGAGACCTTATAGTAGCCTTCCAATATCTGAAGGGGTCCTACAAGAGGGCTGGGGAGGGACTATTCACAAGGTCTTGTAATGACAGGACAAGGGGGAATGGGTTTAACCTGGAAGAGAGGAGATTTAAACGGGATGTTAGAAGGAAATTCTTTCCAGTGAGTGTGGTGAGACACTGGCACAGGTTTCCCAGGGAAGTTGTGGCTGCTCCTTTCCTAGAGGTGTTGAAGGCCAGGCTGGATGAGATCTTGAGCAACCTGTTCTAGTGGGAAGTGTCCCTGCCTATGGCAGGGTGTTGGAACTGGATGATCCTTGAGGTCCCTTCCAACCTAAGCCATTCTATGATTCTGTGATTTTATCTCTAGGCCTCAAAAACAAGGTTCTTATATTTGTTTTCAAACTGCTATATTTGTTCTGTCCAATCTACTTTTAATCTCCCATTCCTTTTGCTGACCTGAAAACAAATGAGAGCTGCTTGAAAACCTTTATTTAGGGCAGGGTTTTTCGTGGTTTCTCTTTGTTTGATTGGGTTTTTTTTCCATAAGGAAAGAGTGCCAAGAATGTTTGTGAAGTCTATTTTTGCTGAACAAATAAGTAGTTTCATTTTGTGTATTGCTTTTCATCTTAATGCATCGTATAATCTTTTATTTCTCCTAAGTATATGTCTGGTGTTGATTCTTACATTGAATCTTGGAGTCTGTTTAAGCATTCAGTAGAGCTGCCAAGGAAAACTGAATAAGTATTATGCAAAGAGTTTTCCTTCAAGATATGGCCAGTTTGGTCCATTTTTGGTGAAAAAAAATTAAAAACGAACCAACCTTAAAATAATTCTTTCCTTTCTTCATGGACATTAGACCTGTCAGCATAATGTCTTTCAAGACACCATCCTCACATCATCTCCAGTTCAAGAGGACATAGAACTGCTTCAGACAGTCTGGCACAGAGGCGATGAAGGGAATGGAACACCTCTTTTATGAGGAGAGACCAAGGAAGATGGAGCTATGCTGCTTGGAGAAGACTGAGAGGTGACCTCATCAGTGTTTATAAATATGTAAAAGTGAGTGCCAGGAGGTTGAAACCAGGCTCTGCTGAGTGATGCCTGATGGCAGGACAAGGGGCAATGGGTGGAAGCTGAGGTGTAGGAATTTTCATGTAAACATGAGAAGGAATTTTTTTCCCTGTGAGGGTGACAGAACACTGGAACAGGCTTCCCATAGGAGTTGTGGAGTCTCCCTCTCTGGAGATATTCAAAACCTGCCTGGATGCGTTGCTGTGTGATCTAGTATAGGATATACTGCTCTGTCAGGGGGGTTGGACTGGCTGAGCTTTGGAGCTCCCTTCCAGGCCCTGACATTCTGTGATTTTGTGATTCCTAGGCCATTTATTTCTATAAATGGGTTACAGGTTTGTTGGCTTTTTTTTTTTTTTTTTCAGTTTTAATTGGAGGAATAGATCTAATAAGGTTTGATAGCTAGATTCCTAAACTGGATAAAAGAGGGCTTTTTTTTTTTTTTTCAGTTTTAATTGGAGGAATAGATCTAATAAGGTTTGATAGCTAGATTCCTAAACTGGATAAAAGAGGGCTTTTTTTTTTTTTTTCAGTTTTAATTGGAGGAATAGATCTAATAAGGTTTGATAGCTAGATTCCTAAACTGGATAAAAGAGGGCTTTTTTTTTTTTTTTAACATGGAGATAATAAATCATTTCACAACTGATCTAGTGCTATGATGTATTCTTATCAATTCCCAGCCTTAAAAGTCAAGGTTAGGCAGCATTCCAAAGGGCAGGCTACTGCAAAAACAAGTTCTTTGCATTATGAATCACATTGAAATCAGAGATCAAAATTGGCCTTCTGATGTTAAGAGCTACTTCTCCAAAAACATACGCTCATAGATTAAATTTTAGGCTCTATGCAGTTGCCAAAATCTGCATATCATTCGAGAAACTCATGATATGTTCTTGGACTCCAGCCTATGGTCCAGAGATATCATGACTAGATGGAGCACTTAGTGCCATGGTCTAGTTGATTGGCTAGGGCTGGGTGATAGGTTGGACTGGATGATCTTGGAGGTCCCTTCCAACCTGGCTGATTCTATTCTATTCTATTCTATTCTATTCTATTCTATTCTATTCTATTCTATTCTATTCTATTCTATTCTATTCTATTCTATTCTATTCTATTCTATTCTATTCTATTCTAATCCTCCTCTTCATTAATTTTCTTGTCTGATATAATGTTGCATTGTTTACAGTGTAAGAATATAATTTTAACAGGAGCATTCAGGCCTATCCAGCCTTTCCCCTGCAGTTTCTGTCCCTCAATGATATTTGGAACATTTCTCCTGTGTAGATGTGGATCCAAAACATTTAGAGCTAATCAGGCACTAAGAACAAATTTTCAGTAGTCGGGGTAGGTGTTATTACAGTCATAACCATAAGCAAAAGGAAAATGTTGTGGAGCACTTTAGTGTCCCTACTTTCTGCATACTCTAATGGTGGTGTTACTAGAAAATTCTGTGTGGGAGAACAGAGAAAAACAGAGATTTTCATCATTTGTTTGGGCTTCTATTAGAAATATTGTTTGTATGTAGCTATTCATGCTTTAGTAAGAAATTATATGTAACTGGGACATATTGCAAGAAGATTCAATGGAAAAGGAAATTTTATAGTAGTTTTTGTTGCTTACCTGTAACCAAGTACAGTTTTGTCAGCCCTTGGTATGACAAGAAATGTTGTAATGCCTGCTACAGGCTTGGATGACAATTTGGCTTATATAAAAGGGCTACAGAGGCAATTAAACTGAAGGATGAGGTAAAGATTTCCATGTTTCTAAAGTGACAGGCACAAAATTATTACCAATGTCTACTGCATCTCATGAAGGTGATAGAAACAATCAATGATACAACTTTGAATAGATAAAAATATTGTTTAAAGGGTATTCTAAGGAAAAGAAATAGAACAATTTGTCAGAGATTTAAAACTAAAAAGTTCCTATTAACAAAATCTGTTAAAATGCTGAACTGAACAGCAGATTGTTTCAGGGCATAATAACACAAAACTATATAAAGCACTTAATGAGAGATGAGACTGACATTAAAAAAGGCAATAGAAGATATATATACATCCTAAGCAGCAGAAACTCAACTACAAGGCCATAGGTAAAGCAAAATCAGCCAACTTAATTTGTGTTAAAAGATGGAGATGAGCAAGAGAAATTAGCCAAAGCATTGGAAGTACTCAGGTATTTTTGTTTGTTTGTTTGCCTGTTTGTTTGTTTTTAAAATATGCAGATATAAGTCAGAAGAAACCCTTAATGCCCAGATATTCAGAAAAAAAAAACAGAAAAGCATATGTTTAAGTTCCAGAAATTATTTTTTTCAAGTCAGAAAGTACAGAACTATGGGAAGCTGAAATTTTAATCCATTCAATATGTGTATCATACCTGTCAGATAACTGAAATACAGGGGAGCAGAAGCAAACAGAAGAACGGTGCCTGGGACGTACAAGCAACATATTTAGATGAAGGAATATTCCAAATGTTAAATAGAGGGGCAGATTTAATATTTAGATGCCATTCTATTCTATAACTTTTTGTGCATGCATATGTGTACAGCGACAGTCAATGGAATGACTGAGCATAGGTCTTACAAATGTGTGTAAAAATTGATGTAATCAAAGTCAAAGGAGAATCAGAATCACTCAGCAATATGTTAAATGGTGTCACAGAAGCTAAAAACAAGACAAGGGGAGAGGAAGGGATAGCTTTATTTTTTTTCCTCTCTGTGTGTATGTAATGCCATAGCACTGTCTGTCCCTGAGCCGGGGCAGAGTATAAGTAGAGTTAATCACTAGTAGGAAGAAGTACCAAAGGTGAGTCCACACAATTCTTTGCAACTAATATAAAGTTTAGAGTGAATATTGGTCTGAATTCCATATTTACCTGTCAGTGCGCTCTTGGTATGCATCAAATGTACTAGGACTGCCAGGGTTCTCTGAGGAACAGAGTGAGCTCTTTACTCATTTAAGAACTGCAAAGAAACTTTAGCCACTGACAGAGCAGTCTGAGACTTTTGCTCCTCAAGGATCTGGCAGACACGGACAGTTGCTGAGGCGATCTGAACTGTCTCCTGAGCTTAGACAGAGAAATTCTGCCCAACCCTGACTACATCTGCCCGAGTAACTTGAATTAACCCCATTGTTTCCAAACATCTGATGACCTGCAGAAAGATACCTTCCAATAGGAGCAATATTAATGGAAGGCAGAACATTAGGCAGAGTGCGTCCAAAAAAGCGATGCTTTCTTTCATTGCAAAGCATTTATGAAATAAATTGTGTCAGACACAAAGCATGTACAGTAGTGAAAAGGGGAACTTGAATACTGAGAGCATTAATCAGACAAAGTGATTACTCATCATTCTTTTCCTTTAGTGCCCCCCACCTTTTGAAATAAACCCCGGCTAGGACTCAGAACACTGGAAGTTAATAACTGAAGCTTTATATTTACAACAATGCACAATATACAAGCAAATATTTACAAGGTATAACAGATATTTACAGATATATAAAATGAAAAGGTAACGCAGAAACACCACACCCCTCCCAGAGACCAAAATCCCCAAGAGGGGTAACCAACCACCACCTACGACCTCTCCCCCCTTCCCCAATCTTATCTCGCCACCTGTTGATGCTGAAGATAAGCTGAGGTAGATTGGCCAGGGGGATTAGTAGTAGAAAGAAGTTAGCAGTATTACTGGACAGGAGCACAGACAGGAGTACTGTGGAACAGGAAGACACTCAGAAAAATACAGATATTAAGTATTAGGACAAGGCTACCAACATTTTCCTGATGGATATTCACGCTGATACTGTTAAGTCACACAACAAAGAAATACTCTACTGTAACGCGTTTGTAATAAAGGCTTAAGATTTGGTTTTGCAGATGTTGTCAATGTTGCATTTAGCAATGATTTTCACCTGCTTAATCCAAAGCATTATAAAATATCTTGAGGCATGTAAAAAGGTAAATGATGAATTGTTGAACGTGGCTGAATTCCATGAGTGTCTGTGATATGAAATCTGTAAAGTTAATGATTTATTAACATTAATATGATTTGTTATGCATCATATTGGTTATAAACCCTGTTACTAAAGAGAATACATCACCGCGTTTTTAATTCTGTGTTGTAAATATGAGTGATTGAAATTTGATCTGATTTAGGTGAGTTCCAAAATTAGATGTTGCTAGAAATATGTCAAAGATAACGCTCACTTTTTGTTGCCTTGGGCACTGCCATAGCCTATGACTCCAGTTAATTTCTTATTAACCAGATGTGATCTGCTCTGTCCTTTCAGGTTCAGTGCTCAGTTTTGATTACTTAGCCGTGACAGAAGTTGCTACTTCTGGAGACAAGCAGGTGTCAGAATCCAATATTCTGTGAGTAGTTTCTTTCTGGCATCACATAAGTGGAGGAGTTATTGCTTAAAGTTTCTTTCTTAAAGTTAGTTGGTGCTATGGAGGACTTTGGTATAGAAGAGTGATACAGCAATGTAGTTATATCACAAGACATGGACAAATTACATTCAGTGGAGTATAGGAATATCAATATACCACTGAATCAGAATACAAATGTGATACTCATCATGTGTTTTCTATAACATCCTCACTGCCATGAGCTTGGTCAGCCTGGTTGTCAGGGAGGAATAAATGGGTTGAATGTAACTCACATCTATTGCTCTCTTTGAAATGTTTTGCTGGCTGTTCAGTTTTTATATTCTATGTTGGTCAGAGCCACGTTTTACCACATGTTCTCTCTCTTAGATGTAAAGAAGTGAGCAAAAGGGGAAAAAATATTTTAAAATCCTGTGGCAAAACATAGTAAGCAGCTGAGAGCAGACACTGATGAAAGTTATCTGAGGCTCACAGAAGTTTATCTTAATATTTAAATATGCACTTACTTACACAGGAATTCTATTTATTGGAGGGAGAGTGTTGAAGGAGAAGGGCATCAGATATAATGAGGAAGAGCTAACAGTTACAGTTTGTTCCAGGTACATCTACAGTTTGCCCCTATGCGTAACCCTCATCCTCTCTTTGAACTGAAGGAACGTGGCAGGAGAAAGATAGTTGCTGTCACGTTATTCTGGTGAACATGTAAATCATTCTGACAGATCTTCTACATTATTCATTCTACCAGAGTAAGTAAAGGCAGAAAAGATATGTAGAGACCAGCAATCAGCTTTACTTTTCATACAAAATACATTCTTAGTGTTATGCAGTATAGAGCTAGTGCCACTTACACCTGGACAATTGTTTGCTACTGTCTAGTTTTCCTAAACTCTTCATAAAAGACTAAGAATCCCATCTGTTTTAATGGGGGAAATGCAGTTACCTTGAATATAAGTTCCCCATGATGAGGCATTTTGTCTTCCATAATAAACATAGAAAAGTAACATTATCTTTTGTAGAGAAGGGAAAACTGAAAACTGCTAAAGGAAAACTGCCTAACGTCAGTTTGATTTGTAGTCCAGCTGGGTATGTCTATAATACCATGTTAATTCAGAGCTTTGTGTTGCCCTCCAATCCACAGAACCACCATGGCTACACAGAATGCTTCAGTGCATCAGTTAATTAACCCAATGATGATGTTAGCACCCAAAAAATTGAGAATGCAAGCCAGCAAAATTTAGCGTAAACTTTGTTTCTCTTGTGTAAATATACCTCCTAGAATAGGCTTACTCTATCATGAGCTTGCCCACAGTCTAACACAACTTCACCTCCATAAATATGTCCCAGTTCTGCAGTCCTGTGTTTTCCTCAGCTGCAAACTGTTTAATCTGGCAGAGTGGAGATTTAAATGGGATATTAGGAGGAAGTTCTCTGCATGTGAGGGTGGTGAGACACTGGCACAGGATGCCCAGGCAGGTTGTGGATGCTCCCTTCCTGGAGCCAGGTTGGTTGAGGCCTTGAGAGACATGCTCTACTGGGAGGTCTCCCTGCCTATGGCAGGGGGTTGGAACTGGATGATCTTTGAGGTCCCTTCCAACCTAAACCATTCTAGGATTCTATGATTCTAACAAAGGTTCATTCTGAGTGGGAACAAAGTCGTAGGAGACTGTTGGGAAAGCATGTTCATTTTGCCAAAATGTGATGTGAATGCAACAGCTGTGAACCACAAGCCAACTAAGACAGATGATTTGGATGAAAATAGCTCAAGTCAAGTGAGCAGCAAATTGCAACTTGCATTCAGGAATGGCTTCCAGCAGCAGTATATGCTTGTAAGAGATCTGTCAAAGTCCAAGGAAGTCTACTGTGCCCGCAGATATGTATTGTGATACTAGTTCTGGTGTAAAAAATTTGCTAATTCAATAACTAATACAAGGCTGAAGAGAAAGGTAGGTATGTAAAGGTTTAGAAGGATGTATGATAACACTTTGTTTTTCAGCTGTGCAGGGAAGAGGACCATTAATATCTTCAATTTCATTCTTCCTAGGCATGAAGATTGAAATGAACACAATTCAAATTGCCTTTGTGCTGAGTGTTAAAGTAGCTCTTTAAGATTCTCTTTACCTTTCATCTCTCTTACTTTTCTTTTTTTAGGCTGATAAAATTTCCAGGCTTGAACTGCATTAAAAGTTAGAGAAGCAGTAGCAATCCTCTTCCTATCTTTACTTCCTTTTTAGCCTGGAAGAGAGGTAATATCTTTTAACTCATAAGCTTTTTTAATTTTATGTGTTAAAGGATGAAATTACTAGAAGAAAGATAAAAATATATCAATCATTCTCTTGGTTCTAGAATAAGTAATTGTTGGATCACTCTTACTTCTGGTCCCCACCTAAAATAAACTCCTAGGAACAGAGGAATATGGAATGACATTTAACTGTTGTCTTTCTACCAGACAAAAATCAAGGATTAGGACCACCTGATCCTAGAATGATTTTCAAGTCTTGGAAATCCCTGTGGTTTCTTCCTATTTTATAATATGAAAATTTCAATTTAGCATTGTTTTATTATTTTAACTTCTGAAGTTAAGGAATGACCGAAGACTCCAGAGGGCTAAAATTTAGGGTTAAGGTTTGTGTCACGATGTGAAAATATTTAAAACTGCATCATTCTGATTTGCTTTGTCATTAGTAAAATGTGAAATTCAGATTACATATACATATTTCAGAAATTATTGTTCTTATTTTCTTGATTTTAAGTTTGTTGTTCTGTCTAATCTAGTCTTAACTGAATCAACTATATTTCCTGGGGGAGTGGATCCAGTTTAGAGTTTGCATGGATCAGAAGTCACATAACTCCAGGGCAAAAATTGTTCATATGAATAAAGTGATCGTATGCAATTTAACTTCAGCTTGCTCAGAGGGATTGTATGAATAGTTGTTAGTTTTAGCTCTCTATCTTATTACAAATAAAAGCCTGTGTTTTCCTTTGACTTCAATGGGTCTGGGAAGGCAAATATTTAACCAGCATCCAATTGTAAATAGAAGAATGAGCCCAAAATGCTGTTTTGAAGTGAATTTTTAATACAAGTTGAGAACCTCTAAAATCTATGAAGCAAAGTTTGGAGCAGTCTGATTAAAATGATTTAAAAGATCATTATGAGAATGATCCAATGCACTTTATTTGATTTTGTTTTGATAGTAGAGCTGTGTGACTTTGAGGGGCTCACAAGCATGGCACCTTAGCAGTTGTCAAAGATTTTACTCCTATTCCCATCCTTCTAGAAATCAGGAGGCTGGAAGTGAGCATTATATTGGAAGGGAACTAGCCAAGACAGCTGACTTAAATTGGCCAGTGAGATATTCTATATCATATGACATCATGCTCAGCCCACGGAAGGAGGCTGAAAATATTTGGCCACAATGTTCATCTTTCCATATAAGTGGTGTATGTGCTGAGACTCTTGCTGTCCAGGAAGTGACTGGACATCTGCTTGTCAATACAAAAGCAGGCTGAATGGTGAATGTCTGAGAGCAGCCCTGAGGAAAAGGACTTGACGGTCTGGGTTGGTGAAAAGTTCAACATGAGCCAACAGTATGAGTACAGCCCAGACAGCAACTGTGTGTTGGGCTGTATCAATAGCAATATGGCAAGGACAAGGAGGGGGATTCTGCCCCTTTACTCTGTGTGATATCCCACCTGGAGTACTGTGTACAGTTGTGGAGGCCTCAACACAAGAAGGACATGGAACTGTTGAAGCCAGTCCAGAGGAGACCGCAAAGATGATCAGAGGGCTGCAGCAGCTCTGCTATGAGGACAGGCTGAGAGAGTCGAGGCTCTTCATCCTGGAGAAGAGAAGGCTTTGAGGACACCTTATAGTAGCCTTCCAGTATCTGAAGGGGGCCTACAGGAAGGCTGGGGAGGGACTATTCACAAGGTGTTATTATGACAGAATGAGGAGGAATGGGTTTAAACTGGAAGGGTGGTGATTTAAAAGGGATGTTAGGAGAAAGTTCTTTCCAGTGAGAGTGGTGAGACACTGGCACAGGTTGCCCAGGGAGGTTGTGGCTGCTCCCTCCCTGGAGGTGTTCAAGGCCAGGTTAGACGAGACCTTGAGTGACCTGTTCTAGTGGGAGGTGTCCCTACCTATGGCAGGGGGTTGGAACTGAATGATCCTTGAGGTTCCTTCCAACCTAAACAATTCTATAATTCTATGATTATTTTGTTCTGCTTTCCAATGGGAAAGATAGTGAGAGACTCTTTATTATGGAGTGTAATGATAGGGTAAGGGGTAATGGTTTCAAAATGGAAGAGAGAAGGTTTAGATTAGATGTAAAGAAGAAGTTCTTCACAGTGAGGTTGGTGAGACACTGGAACAGGTTATACATAAGACCTCAGGATGCCCTGGAATTGTTCAAAGGCATGTTCAGTGGGGGTTTAAGCAACCTGATCTAGTGGGAGGAGTCCTTGTCCATGGTTTGGAATTGGCACCCCAACAACAGGGTTTGGAACTACATAATCTTTTAGTATCTTTCCAACCATTCTTTGAGTCTGATTGCCATATTTAAATTTTATATTAAAAGAAAACACTTTTAATAAAATCTTAATTGAATGTACAATATAAAAGCCTCTCTACTTCTAACCTCTTGTTTTCTTCTTTTCTGTTCTCATTAAATTAATCTTCAGGAACCTTCCATTGTAACTCAAGTCAGTAGGATCAGTATTTGCAAATACAGTGATAGCAAAAAAGGCTGGCTTTCAAATGTATTAGCTAAGTATTATATAAACTAAGTTGTCTGTAGTATAAGTAGTATTGTTAGGCTAAGTAGTAAGCATATAGCTAAGTAGTATGTTAGCCAATTGGAAAAAAATACAATGCAGAAACAAAGAAAGCTGGAGCTGGCACATTACTAGATGGGACCTGTTAGAATGCATATGAATGGAATATTCTATTTTTACCAAGCTCCAATTTGATTACAGAGAACCTTTATGACAGATGTCTCTCAAACGTGTGTTTCTCAATTTTTTTTTAACCTTATAAAGGAACAATAGCTGTGTCCTGGGCAAATTCTAATCTCCTTTTAGATGTAAAGTATATAGCAAGCCTAGCTAGTGTAGCAACATTAACTAGATTTTAAAATGCCAGGTTGTTTGGGATGGGATTTGGCTTCTCCCAAACCAAAATATAAATGGCTTCCACAGTCTTATTTGACTCTGTGCAATGGTGTTAATATGCCTGCAACCCACTATTTAGTCCCTACTATTTCATTCAAGGGTTTGTAGAAAATGTTAAAGTTAAGGATGCAGGCTATATATTCTTTCCTTATGCCTTCAGAAAAGTAGCATCTAGTGATCAAGCTGTCATCAGATGTCTAAGGAGCTGCTATTTCCTTCTTGCTTTACACATTAAACTGCATAAAAATTACCTTTCTGCATAACCCTAAGACAATCCTGCCTAATTTTAAGCAGTATCTTCAGGTGAAGATTAACCAGAAATTAGTACATTTAGTTCACTGTTACATTTGCAAATCATCCCACTTTTATGAGAGCTTAAGCACTTATTTAGAGGGGGAAAAAATGACACTTCTGGGCATGCTTAATGCTATGAAAGTGGAGAAACAAATTCCTGTGCTTGTACCTTCATCAGAAAGCCAAGAACAAAAGCATATGTTCCATAAAAGGTTAGATGTCTGTTGTAAAGATCTGAAACACATCCTTTTCTTCTTGTTGTTATAATGTAGGGGAGGGAAAAAAGTAATTAGAATACATTCCTGAATTATACCCAGATGTTTGCCATTTCAAAAACAAGCTCATGTTTAAAATTATTTCTGCTCAGTGTAAAAAAACTTTGTTGGAAAATTTTAGAATGAAAGATCACAATTCTGAAATAAATCAGAGCGGATAAGAAGTTGTACTCTTGAGTGCTGGTACACAACTGTGTAGGAGCCTTCTAGGTCTTATCATAAAATGATGTGACATGTTTTAGTTTAGATTTATGTAATGCAATATGTTTTCATGTTATTTAATTAGAACAGTGAGGAATTTAATCTCTGAAAAATCTGATTTGAAGAGACACAACTTGGCTAGGAAAATGTATCTGACTCACAAAGAAAAACAATAGCTTTGTAGTAAATCTTTTAGTATAAGAAATAAAATATTTTACATGGTTCCTGTTCTGTTCTATGGGTTTAAACTGGTGGAGGGGAGATTTAAAATAGATGTTAGGAAGAAGTTCTTTATAGTGAGGGTCATGAGACACTGGCACAGGTTGCCCAAGGAGGTTGTGGATGCTCCCTCCCTGGAGGTGTTCAAGGCCAGGTTGGATGTGGCCTTGAGCAACCTGTTCTAGTGGGAGTGTCCCTGCCTATGGTGGGGGGTTGGAAATAGATGGTCTTTGAGGTCTCTTCCAACCTAAACCATTATTATGATTCTATTCTATATCTGAGGCTTCCATGATGTGAAACTGCATATTGCAATACAGAGGAAAAACAATGAAAAAATGCTTGATTCAGACAATATTTTTGAGATTTTTTAAGAATATTTTCTTTATGTACCGTTGATTAAGAAATACATCACATTTCAATGAAAAGACACATCAAATATAAGGCATTACAGAATGACAGAGAGCTGTATATGCTACTAATTTGTGCTTCTTCTGTGAAATACAAGAATACAAAGTTTAAAGAAAGTATCTGATGTGCTGCAACAGGTGAAGTGTGCCCTTACTACACAGCAGTTATTAGTGCAGTTACAGTCAGACAAAAGTATTCCACCTTTGTGATTTGGAAATGGATGAAAATCTTCCTCTCTGTGAAATGTTTCAAGAATGTTGCATGGTAAGAGGCGTCAAGAAACTCATTGAGCAGATAACTATCAATGACAAGAGTATTTATAAAGTGTCTTAACTCTTTGAAATTAATTCCACACAAGCATCCAGCTTTAGAAAGAAATAGCTCATTTTACAAGCAGTCATTTAATGGACATGGTGGTGTTAGGTAGTGGTCATTGATTTTAAAGGATTTTTCCAATCAAAACAGTTGTATGATTCTGTGATTCCAAGACATGAGATAGCAGCTTGAAATCAAAACCTTATTTTCTTTTCTCATTCCCACATCACACTGCACAACAGGTAAGAGGTATTATGAATGAGCATATCAGTGTAATTAATATTTATGTATACATTGCATAAAGGGAGCGTTTGAATTACTAATGTGACCTGCCAAGACTGTTTGACCTGTAATACTCAGAATTTTGGCTTTTTTTATTGAACTCTTCTTTTACAGATCCACAGAGTTTACTGCAAAGAAATTCACAATTAATGTACATGTAACAGAGCACTGAAAATAGTTCAGTTGGAAGGGATCTTGTTACGAATTATGCAAAAAATAATAATCTATATTTATTTTGATATCCAGATGAAGATTGTTAATAATTATGAAAATTGTTTATTAACATTAAACCTTGACATATAAGTTATTTGCAATGTTCAAAATGCACAGTTTGGATACTTATACACAAAGGGAACAGACAAAACTACAACACTTTGAGAAATAAGTAGCAAATACAAACATTAAAACTGGAAAGAGGTTCTTCAATTATACCTCTTGCCCACCAGGGAACTTGAGAGGCTCCTTTCTGCTACTAAGGCAGAAAGGCACAATACAATCTAGTCACAGAATGTCTTAGAGAGAGGCTTTGAAATACTTACTCACAAAATAGTATTAGACAGTACCCAAAGCTTGAGGGGAATTCTGTCAGTATCTTGAAGGTCATTGCAGGCAGAGCATGTGACAAGGGAGAGCAGGCAAATGAAAAGTAAAAGTAAATGAAGCAAAACATGTGGCAGAAGCCTATTTATTGTATTGCCTGAATGTAAATGGCCACTGTGGCCACACAAACTCATCAATCAGAATGGCACTTTGCCAAACCTGACCACATTAGGTGAAGTCAGGATCTTGTTTGCCCTTATTTGGGAGGAACAATTCTGGGCAAGTCTTGAACCTTCAAAGTGGATATCTCCAAGTCTTTTGTCTTCTCCCTGCACTCTGCTTCCTCCCCACCCCCAGCAGAGGGAATGGACCATGGGATCATGCTTGGGCAAGCAGGGCATGTGTCTTCCACAACAGACCTAAGATGATCATCTACTCCAGCTGCATCATCTAGTCCAACTGGGTGATCTTTGTGCTGTGTGTCTTCCTTCTAGACAAACTAACTTGTTATAAAATACAATGTGCTACATAAGGTCTCTATTAGCAAGAGTAATTGCATACACAGCCCTATGAGCTGCCATTTGTGATGGCAGGTTTTACTCACAGTTTGTAGAAAAACAAATGGCTGTCTTTGGAAGCAGCCTGACAATAACATATTACTTGCTGCAGAACCAACTGCAAGCTATGCATTTGTTTTAATGTCAAAATATTATTTAAATATTTTACTCAGGTCAAATGCAATCTCGCATGTTATGTATCCTGCTGTTTGAAAACAGTTTGTGCAATAAGGCCACTCAGAAGAGTGTTCCTTTCATTTCTAATCAAGGGATGCATTCCAAAGAATTCCATCGATGAGGATCTATTAACAAAGACATGACATTGCTAGGAGCCTCAAGTCAGAGCTGAATGCAAGCAGGGAACTCATTTGTAAAACGATTACTAGTGTTGTATCCCTGATCTCAATTAACTGCCAGCTGAAGTCAAAGTCTCTTAATGTGATTCATTTTAACATAATAAGAGTAAATAATTTTGCCATGCAGAACAAACTGATTATTTCAGACACAGTAGAGACCTTACTTAAAGTGTCAGCCAGATTATGAATTCATGCTAAATAAGTTAATGAAAAGATTAATATCACTGACAACACTGCTTCCAGATATAACTTCTTATTATGCCTAAAAAGGAAGCTCTTATCTTTAGGGTTTTTTTTCTTTTTTTGTTTTTCCTGCTTAATAGAAATTTTCTTTAAAATGCATAATTTCCTGTGCCACTTGAAACTAATTGGTAAGTTGAGAGCTTCACCTGTTTTCATCAAGGGAAAAAATAAAAAGTACATAGATTTCTATGAATTACTATGGGATGTAGTCTGCCCAACAGGGAAATGTTCTCAGAGAACATTCTCAGGTAGGATTTATGTAACATTTAACCCTCACTCTTCCAATACAAGCTTTCATCTTTCAAGATCAGTCCTATTTATTTTCAAGTACTTTGTTTTTTTTCTCCTGTTGATCTTCACCAGCTCAGTTGTTTTTCACTATTCCTTGATTTACCTTCTCTTATATTTTCACCTGTACATCCACACATTGTAGTCATATTCCTTGCTCCCTCATACATTCTTTATTATGTAATAAGAAAATTTGTTCAATCACAGAATATTAGGCATTGGAAGCAACCTCAAAACCTCATCCAGGCCAAGCCCCCTGCTAGAGCAGGCTCAGAGCTACTTTTTCTAGTGGGAGGTGTCCCTGCCTATGGTAGGGGGTTGGAACTGGATGAACTTTGAAGTACCTTCCAACCTAAACCATTCTATGATTCTATGATTCAATGATCACCTATACCAGGTTACACAGGAATGCATCCAAGTGAGTCTTGTATATTAACCACAGCAAAGAATATTTGAGCATCTGAATATGAGTAACATACATTTTTCTCCCCTCAAGGGGTGAATTCTTTTCCAACCTTTGTCAAAACATCAGGGTTTTGCAGAATTTCTTGGAAATAAGTGCAATATCTGGGAAGATAATGGAAGTCCAAATTAGCAAATAAAAAACCAGATAGTGATGAGTCGTTACTCCTCTCATTATCTGTTCTTGGGAGCAAATTTAAACTGTTTTACATCTCGCATTATGTAGTCTTCAAAATATCATTAATTAACTCAAGGTTATGGCATTTCTCTTTCTAGACACCTTAGTGATAATGAAATATGAAAAAAAAAATAATGAGGAAAGCACATTCTTTTTTCTTTTAAGACGTTTTCTATAAATACATACTTAAAAACCTTATATATTTGTGGTGGTTTGAACTAATTGGAGGATTCAAATGAGAAATTAGACTATAGGCTGAGAAAGGAAAACGCTGATGATGCTACTCCACTCAGATTTACTGAGAAAAAAAAAAATGTTTTAACAGGTGTAACCCAAACATAGATCTAAGTCAGACAACTTTGGACTGTGGCTGTTTTTGCATGGCTCTTTCTCCCTGCATTTCCTAACTGAATCTGAATAATTTCACTAACTTCTTTCCTGCTGCTAATCCTCCTGGCACATCTACCTTTGCCTATCTGCTGCATAAAACAGATGGTGAGATAGGATTGGGGAAGAGGGGAAGGTGGTACGGGTGGTTAGAAACCCCTCTTAGGGATTTTGATCTCTGGGAGGGCTGTGGTGTTTCTGTATTACCTTTTTGCTGTATATATCTGTAAATATCTGTTATACTTTGTAAATATCTGCTTGTATATTGTGCATAGCTGTAAATATAAAGTTTCATTTATTAAATTTCAGCTGACTGAGTCCTAGCCTGCTTTATTTCAAAGGGTGTGGGGGCAGATAATTGCCAAACCACCACAATATTGCAATGTATGTTTTTGATTCTGATTAGTTGACAGGGAAAAAAATTAAAGCCAATAGACAAAATTTTAAGAAATAGGCATATATTATCTGCTAGCTCTAATTCAGTGTTTGCAAATATAAAATTTAAGCAAGGAAACTAGACACTGTCTTGACTGACACTCTCTCCTGAATAGTATGTTAGACAGACTACTGATCTGAATGAGCAGAACATTCCTTAGCTGTTGATTTCTTATATCTTTAAGCTCCTTCTGAGGAGTAGAGTGATAGTAGATAATGAGGCCATGAAGCTCCACAGGATACCCAGCTAATTCATCTTCATTATCTCATTTTTTTCCCAACATATCCCAGCTGCAGACAAGAATCCCTCTATAAAAATGGCATAAAAGGCAGACAATTTAAAATGCAAAATGAAAAGAATATGCTTTCTGAGAGAACTTTGCGTTGATTAACAAATATTTCAAATATACAGCTTACATGAAATAGCTATGACTTATTGAGAAGCTGGGACCAACTGTCAGAATATCTAGCTCAAGAAGTGAACTTTCTTGCCTATTAAAGTGCCCTCTAGTGAAATAAAAACCTTTGCTGAAGGAGAAGGCTGAGTTGCAGGAGTAAATTCAGTGTCATCTTCTTAAAACTTTATTCTAAACTGGTACCATACATAGCATTTAGTTTTAAAGAATGTTTTAAAGAAGTATTTAAAGTATGTTTTAAAGAAGTATTGCTTTTGGCATCATAGAATCACAGAATCACAGAATGGTTTAGATTGGAAGGGACTTCAAAGATCATCCAGTTCCAATCCCCCGCCATAGGCAGGGACACCTCTCACTAGAACAGGTCACTCAAGGCCTCATCCAACCTGGCCTTTAACACGTCCAGGCAGGGAGCAGCCACAACCTCCCTGGGCAACCTGTGCCAGTGTCTCACCACCCTCACTGGAAAGAACTTCTTCCTAACATTTAGCTTAAATCTCTCCTCTGCCAGTTTAAACCTATTACCCCTTGTCCTGTCATTGCAAGACCTTGTCAATAGTCCTTCCTCAGCTCTCCTGTAGCCCCCTTCAGATACTGGAAGGCCACTCCAAGGTCTTCTGGAAGCCTTCTCTTCTTCAGGCTGCAGAGCCCAGAACCCCAACTCTCATAGCCAGTCCTCATAGCAGAGCTGCTGCAGCCTTTTGATCATCTTTGTGGCCCTCCTCTGGACTCTCCAACAGTTCAGTGTCCTCCTTTGGATTCCATGAATTTGTTTACACGTTAAAAGCTTCAAAGGGAGCCTCTTATTTTTGAATCCGTGACATCTTTCCCATGAGTATTTGCCTAACTGCTTTGATATGTATCTACAGAATAATAATCTATGCCTTCTTTCTAAAAAGCATGATTATTCCACTCATTCCTATTTTATAAAGAGCATAGGGGTACGCAGGCACTTGGAGCTATTTCCTTCTGCTTGAGTTTCATAAATGAATATTTGCCCATAGTATGAAAATTATACTTTCCTATAATTTATTCAATCTTTTCTCTCTTGCCTATTATATATTTGCAACAACAGGTGACATGTTTGACTAACAGGATTTTACATGACATGTCCTGCTTAGAAATTTCAGAAAGGAACACTACTCAATATTGGTCTATTGGAAATGACACAGATGTCAACGTGTGACTAACTTTCCAGACAAGTCCCAGGCATAGCCTCATTTTCCTTGGGCATAAGAACATTGGCATTCAAGAAAAAAAAAANTTTTCCTTGGGCAAAAAAAAATTGGGATTCAAAAAAAAAAAAAAAAAAAAAAGGATGATGCCTGTCATGTCCTCCTTTTCTCTAAAGAAGCTCTTCTGAAAAAGCTCTAGGGCATTAGACTTTCTCTTCCAAAAGACTGCAAAAGGATATTTCTTCACCGCTTAGCTGCAAGAGACATTCTACTAGTTGAACTGAGATCACTCTGGAAAAATGTATTTGTATTAGGAGGTTCTATGTGAACCTGAGGAAGAATTTTTTTCACTGTCAGGGTGGAAGAGCACTGGAACCAGCTGCCCAGGGAGGTTGTGGACTTTCCCTCTCTGGAGAGGCAGCCTATTCCAGTGCTCTGCCACCCTTACAGTAAAGAAGTTCCTCCTTGCATTGATGTGGAATCTCCTGTGCTACAGCTTCCATCCATTGCTCCCTGTCCTATCACAGGGAGCAAGTGAGCAGATCTTGTGTGTGTCGTCCCGACCCTCCACCCCCCCAGACACCTAGACCTCAGATATTTATAAACATTAATTAAATCCCCTCTCAGTCTTCTCTTCTCCAGACTTTTTTTTTCACTCTGAGGATGACAGAGAACTGGAACAGGCTGCCCAGGGAGGTTGTGAAGTCTCCCTCTCTGGAGATATTCAGGAACCATCAGGATGCATTCCGGTGTGATTTGCTCTAGGTGATCCTGCTCTGGCAGGGGGGCTGGACCAGATGATCTTTCAAGGTCCCTTCCAGCCCCTGACATTCTATGATTCTATGATTCTATCACAAGCAGGTTTTGGTTAAGGAAAGGATTCTTGTGAAGTTTAAGAGGGAAGCAGAGATGTATGTACACAGAAATGTGCATGCACATCAACTTCTATAATTTTGTACATGTGCATGCACATCAGTTTCTATAATTTTGTACATTTTATGTGTCCTACAAAAATCAGGGCAATTAGTCAGAAAGTCTCTCACCTTGTCCATAGCTGCTATACTTTGGAGTGGACTGCACAATGAGAGTATGACTTGAAGTTGGGAAGAAGGTCATCTCTTTAGGCAGTGATGCCTCAGGGAAGCAAAGAGGTGTTCCCACTTCTTAGCCTATACAGCCACTCACACCCCAAACAGTCACAAAGCACTTCACTGCCTTAGGCTATTTCAAAGTCAGAGCTTCTTCATTCTAATTAAAATCTATTTACACTGCTTAATAAAAAATAACCTTTTTATAAGAGTAGATTATTGTGTACAAGAAATCCCAGTTGTTCCTCTGAAAGCTACTTACATACAAAGCCATTTACTAAAATAGTCTCCTAAGGAAATTCAAAATATTGAGCTGGGAGAAAATGTGATAAGAGATGGATAATGAACTCGTTTTAGTTGTTCTCACCAAGGGAAGAAGAGGCACAGAGACTGCTATAGTCCTTAAAAAGAGAAAGCTTAAAGATGAGTATCAGTTTTCGTCAGGCTCCACCAATAAACTATTACAATTTGTCCCTGAGTATTGGAAATTAGATAAATGTATCTCCTTAGCCTACACTGGTCTTATTTTATGTGATTTTCAGAAGATGATTAGGGTTTTGGAATTGCAGCTGAAGAGAAAAGTATAAAATTGAGTGGGGGAAAAGCAAAAACAACAAACAAAAAGGATCAACATTTTGTTTGCATTCTAAACTCTCTTTCTATATTTTCTGAGTTGAAAACAAAAGAAAAAAAATGCATCTTGAATACCCATTATTTAGTAGACTTACTAAAATTATTGTCCATCTCTTCACGGTTCTTTAACAGTGTTTTTAGAAAATGATGCATTTTTTCATAGGATCAGTCAGGGTTGGAAGGCACCACAAGGATCATCTAGTTCCAACTTCCCTGACATTGGCAAGGACACCCTACCCTAGATCAAGCTGCCCACAGACTCATCCAGCCTGGCTTTAAACACCTCCAGGGATGTGCCCCAACGACTTCCCTGGGCAACCCATTCCAGGCTCTCACCACTCTCATGCTGAAGAACTTCCTCCTCACATCCAATCTGAACCTCCTCACCTCCAGTTTTGCTCCATTTTCCCTAGTCCTGTCACTATTTGATAGCCTAAAAAGTCCTTTCCCAGCTTTTTAAAGAAGGGAATCTTTTTTCTGACATTAAATACTGAAGAAAACAATATTTCAAAGCCAAATTTGACTCTTTCATTGGACTCTAAGTCTGGAAATGTATGTGTAAGATGCTTGAACTGTCTTCTGGTATAGAATCCTTATTCTGAATGCATGATTTACTGACAGGCATCAGATCATAACTCAGTTTCAGGGGAAAAAAATAAAAATAAGAGATTAAGCCAGGTCATGCAGCAAACAATAAGCCTGAGAAAGCATGCTAAAGGTGAAATGGAAATCAATTTAAATTACATGAAAAAAAAATTATCCAAACAGACAGAAGGGCTGATTTAAGAAAGACAGACATACAAATACTGCAGGAAGTTTTACAGTATTATTTTTTTCCCACCAGTAGCCCAAAACCCCAGATCAATAGTGCTGTAACCATGGTGTATCATATATTTCTCTGAACACTTGTGAAAAATCTAACAGCTGAGAGGTGTAAGCACACAAGAACAAGTTTATGAGGATACATATTCTGACACATCATTCATAACATTCTGCCTTATTTTGCTTTGTGTGTGCAGCTTTTTCTTTACCTATTAAACTGTCTTTATGTCAACTCACGAGTATCTGCACTTTTACAGGACTTTAGGGGTTGGAAGGGACTCAAGGAGATCATCGAGTCCAGCATTTCTCATCCCCTTCCTTATCCCTCTGAGGCAGAGTAAGCAAGTGCCTGTGTAGTGCTTGGCAAGCTACTAGGGTTAATACTTAATCCTCTATTTGTAATTTAATCCTATATATTTATAGAATAATAGAACCATAGAATCAGTCAGGGTTGGAAGGGACCACAAGAATCATCTAGTTCCACTGCCCCTGCTATGGGCAGGGACACCCTACCCTAGATCAGGCTGACCACAGCCTCATCCAGCCTGGCCTTAAACACCTCCAGAGATGTGTCCCCAACTACTGCCCTGGGCAGCCCATTCCAGGTTCTCATCACTCTCATGGTAAAGAAGGCTATCAGGTATTGACAGGACTAGGGGGAATGGAGGAAAGCTGGAGGAGGGGAGATTCAGACTGGACGTGAGGAGGAAGTTCTTCAGCATGAGAGTGGTGAGGCCCTGGAATGGATTTCCCAGGGAGGTGGTTGGGGCCACTTTTCTGGAGGTGTTTAAGGCCAGGCTGGGTGAGGATCTGGCCAGCCTTTTCTGAGGTAGGGTGCCCCTGCCCATGGCAGGGGGGGGTTGAAACTAGATGATCTTTGTGGTGCCTTCCAATCCTGACTGATTCTATGATTCTATTCTATCATTCTAACATTTTATATTGTATGTTTTTCACTCTTCCTTTTTGTTTAAATTCTGCCCTCATTCACACCTCTGTATCTGACTCTATTTCCATACAAACTCTTTTTTTGGTTTTGTTTTTTTTTCCCATGATAATGGAAATTAGCATCTTTGAGCCATTGCTGTTCCAAGAATTTTGGGGTTTTTTTTCCACCATACCTGTAAGTTGTAATTACAGCTAGCAGGTCCTATAAGGAAAGCAGGTGTATAAACCAAACAAACCTGGCATCTGAAGCAACATTCATCAGGGGCAAGTACTCCCTCTTCAGAAATTCTGCCTCATTAAGGGGTAATCAGAAATGCATCAGTGAAGTGACATAACTGATTACCTGCGCATCTGTCTCAATAATTTTTGTGCTGCTTAGGTCTACAAGCAGCAGCACGCAGGATCAAATTTGCCACTGCATTAGAACGTTGGATTGATATTAGTGGAGTTACAATTGATGATTTCAGGTTGATTTAAATGGTAAGATCTTAAAAAAGTTACCCTGTGACGATGCAGTTGAACTTCTACGGATGATTGCTGCCGACACAAAAAAAGTCTGTAAAGGTCATTAACAGCCTAATATCTGAATTCTATTGGAAAATATCACTGTAATTTCCATTATTAATATTAAAGAGTATCTGTTGTATAATCAGAAGTTATAAAACCCAGCAGCTGTTAACCTGTTAAGAAGAGTGAGAGGGGATTTAATAAATGTTTATAAATATCTGAGGGTTGGTCAGAGGGTAGGGGACAGGCTCTGGTCACTTACTCCCTGGGATAGGACAAGGAGAAATGGATGGAAGCTGCAGCACAGGAGGTTCCAGCTCAACACGAGGGGGAACTTCTTGACTGTAAGAGTCCCGGCACACTGGCACAGGCTGCCCAGAGAGGTTGTGGAGTCTCCTTCTCTGGAGACTTTCAAAGTCTGTCTGGATGCCTTCCTCTGTGATCTGTACTACATTGCGTTGTCCTGCTGTGGCAGGGGGGTTGGACTCAATGATCTCCTTGAGTCCCTTCCAACCCCTAACAATCTGTGATCCTGTGAACACGTGTGCATATTTAGAGGCAAGGATATATGGGGGGGTGATAAAATTAGAGGCTACAATTCTGAAAAAGCAAAAATACATTTCAGAATCCTTAAACTTTAATTTGAAGTACACAGACAAGAAAAAAAACAACAAACAAAAACCAACTCTTTGGCATTGGAAAATGATGAAGGAAAATAGGCCATTTGAGACTTCTTAGGGATGCATAAGTTGCTAGAATTTTATATGAGGAGAACTTTGTTTTGGGGCCACAAGATGCCTAGAATCCAGTATCACTTCCCAGGCAGAAGACAATGAGGATAACTTGCCCTGTTACTCTTTTTATTGTTTTCTATCATGAAATTCTTGGTCCAATACCACCAATGCAAATCTAGTGCCTGGGCAAGCAGAAACAGAAATCTACAGTCTCACTTGATTTTCTTTCCAACAGCTCATATTTCAGAAGTATCAAAAGACAGGTTCCCTCCTTAGATATGTATAGAAATGCTTTTCCTGCTTTGTGATTCAAGCACTGGCATGAATTACAAAGTCTTCTGGGACTTCTACCAGACTTCCCTTATATCTTTGTGCAAGAGAGAGAGAGGCTCGAAGGATGGTAGGCATTTAAATCCAACCAATTTGAAAGCTTAGAGAAGTTGCTGTTCCTAGAAGAAATCATTAGAAGTTACTGCATTGTATTTATAATTCTTTGCTTTAGTCAAGCAAAACCAGTAACACTGGGAAAGAACAGATACAGAGCTATTGGTTATTGGAGTTCTGATTGATTAAATACTATTCTTAAATTATTAATAATAGTAGCAGCAATAAGACAGAACCTAGTTAAGAGTTGCTATATATTTTTAAAAGCAGAATTCATACTTCACATGGCTTCAAAGTGAGGCCTTTAGGGAAAACTATCACATTTCCCTTTACTTATGATAGTACTTTTAGACTTAATTGTCCTTATAATAGGAGAACAGACTTCTACATAACGATCTTTGATTGCTGAGGCAGATTTACTGGTTACAAGCTGCAGTAATGGCTCTTGCCAATATTGTCTTGAGACAGTCATGCAGCATTCGGAATAACTATAAAAATGCATTCTGTAATTCAAAGAACACCACTAAGACTGATGAACACAATGTTTTCTGGAAGTTAGGAAGACAATTATAAACCAGAATTTAAAAAAAAAAATTAAGAAGAACCTGAAGTTTTACTGCAAAGGATCCAGATTCCCTGATTTTTTTTTCCTGAAGTCTAATATACATGCTGTATTCCCAAGAATTAACTTAGAAAATTTATATTAATTTTTTTTTTTTTTTTAAGTGAAGCATCCTTAACAACTGTCATGTTCTTTCACCATATTATAGAATCATAGAATCATAAAACTAGTCAGGATTGGAAGGGACCACAAGGATCATCTAGTTCCAACCTTCCTGTTATGGGCAGGGACAACCTACCCTAGATAAGGCTGGACAGAGCCTCATCCAGCCTGGTCTTAAACACCTCCAGGGATGGGGCCTCAACCACCCCCTTGGGCAACCCATTCCAGGCTCTCACCACTCTCATGCTGAAGAACTTCCTCCTCATGTCCAGTCTGAATCTCCCCACCTCCAGATTTTGCTTCATTCCCCCTAGTCCTCTCAATACCTGGTCACCTCAAAAGTCCCTCCCCAGCTTTTCTGTAGTCCCCCTTCAGATCCTGGAAGGCCACAAGAAGGTCACCTGGGAGTAAGGTCACTCTTCTGCAAACTGAACAGCCTCATCTCTTTCAGTCCGTCCTCACAGCGGAGGTGCTGCAGCCCTCTGAGCATCCTCGTGGCCCTTCTCTGGACATGCTCCAGCATGTCCACATCCCTCTTGTAATAGGGGTCCAGAACTGGATGCAATATTCCAGGTGGGGACTCACCAAGGTGGAGTAGAGGGGGAAAATCACCTCCCTCGACCTGCTGGCCACACTTCTCCTGACACAGCCCAGGATCTGGTTGCCTTTCTGGGCTGCAAGTGCACACTGCTGGCTCATGTTGAGCTTCTTGTCCACCAGCACCCACAACTCCCTCTCTACAGGGCTGCTCTCCAGCCACTCACTGCCCAGCCTGGATTTGTGCTTGCAATTGCCTTGACCCAGATGCAGGACCTTGCACTTGGCCTTTTTGAACCTCCTGATATTGGCTTGTGTCCACATCTCCAGCTTGTATTTTATTGGACTGTGAAAGGATTTGATTACATTCTATGTTATTTGTGTATCAAAGACATGCTCCTCAGGTTTGCTGTGTCATACAGAGCATAAGTAAGTCAAAGGGGTTATTATACAAAACACTTCCATTCACCAACACTCATTGGAGGACTGGGAAATATCCAGCTGCTAATGTGTTTTAAATTACATACCCTTATACCCTGTGCTTTTTAATAGTAGGAAGATTGATACCCTCTCCCTTACAGTCAGACAAAAGGAATCCATTTAATCTCATGATGATATTTTAGTTGCTCAAAATATAATAAAGAATATTAATCTTCTAATTACAAAAAAAAAAAGTTAGTTTTGTAGTATAGCAGAAGCAGGAAATCCTGCTATAGATGATTCAGGTAATAAAGAGAAACACATTTCTGCTCAATTAAACTGATTTCCTCCAGTATCATAACTCCTGTTAAGTTCCCCTGTGAAGACTCCCAACACAGTTCTACTTCAGATCCTGTGTCCGGAAGCACTGACATGCTCTAACCCAATTTTTTTGCCATGGAAGTCTTCAGCATGTTATCAGAGATCTTCTCTTCCCTTTCTACACTTTGATATTACTATTGCTAAAATGGAGTTTCACATCACTAAATTATGTTTTCCTTGATAGCTAAAAAAGTCAGTGTGGTGGAAGGTCTAACTCGTAAGGTGACAATTGTTATTCTTCGCATCCCTTGTCAGGTCCTGTTTTAGCCATGCCTTCGCCTTCCTGACCTCATCCCTACACAACCAGGCAGTGTTCCTCTACTCCTTGCAGGTCACCTGCCTCTGCTTCCATTGTCTGTGAAGGTCCTTCTTGCTCTTTGTTTTGACCAGTAGGTCTCTATTCAGCCACTCTGGTCTCTTCCCATCCTCACTTGATTTCTTACACAAGAGGATCAAGAGTTCTTGCACTCTGTTGGGTGTCTTTAAAAATCTGCCAGATCTTCTCTGCTCCCTTGTCCCTGAGGATCCTTTCCCATTGGGTCCTACTGACTAACTCCTGAAGGAACTGGAAGTTTGCCTTCCTAGAATTCAGAGTCCTTACTCTGCATCTCGCCTGTCCCCATAATTTCAGCTCATTCCAGAGAGACTGTCACCCACTGCAGCCAAAGACCAGATAGCTAGGGAAAACTTAGTCTGGACAAATGTAGCAAAGGCAGAGGAGGATGTGTCCTTTCAAGTGGGCACCATAATTAAGCTCCCTCCCTCTTGCTGAGTTAGATGGCTTTGTTGTGGGAGGGAGATTTCACCCTACCTGGGTGAACTGCCATGCAAACTGCCACTTCATGCCTTTCCTGATGCTTCATGCCCTGTTTGCCACTCTTGTTTGTCCTTACTCTGTGTTGCTGTCACTTCCTGGGCACATTCCTTCAGCACATGTTGGGTGAGAGCAGTGCCCTCTGGGTGCTCCATCAGCTCTTGCAGGCTTTGCTGATGGTTCCTGTCTCGGGTTGTAGTATTTTGGGAATTCCCCACCCTCCCCAGAACCCAGGCTAGACTCAGATGGCTGGAAATTAATGAATGAAAGAACCCAGGCTAGACTCAGCTGGCTGGAAATTAATGAATGAAGCTTTATTTTACAGTGAAAAGGTAATACAGAAACACCAAACCCCTCCCAGAGACCAGAGTCCTCAAGAGGGTTTCCCAACCACCCTACCACCTTCCCCCTACTACCCAGTCTTATCCCAGGATCTGTCTTACATGCCAGGTAATGAGGAAGATCAGCATGGGGGGTCTTAGAAGCAGGAATTGATTAGTTGTGTTACACAGATCCAGCTAGAAGGCAGGGAGAGAGATCAGCAGCCATAGCGACCCAAACAGCTCTGCCTTATCTATGTTTTGGGTTCTTACTTTTGTGTGTCTCAGCAAACCTATGAGTGGAGTAGACATAATTTTGTTTTCCTTTCTCAGCCTGTAATGTAATTTCTCATTAAAATCCTCCAATTAGCCTCAAACAAGCACAGGGGCTGTGCACTGGCAAACTCCTACCAGCCCCTTGCCAGTAAAGCCTCCATCCTAGCTCAGTCTGGCTTTGATCTAGCATGCAGCACTTGGTGATGTTGATTCACCTCAATTCTCAAAAAAACTGTGACTATTGTTTAATTATTGTCAGAACGGCACTTCACATAGCAATAATATTTTGGTATCTTATCTACTGACAGGCAGATTTCAGATTAATTGTTGAGTGTGGGCAATGTTTGACAAGGATCAGCATTTTTATCACACTTTTAGGGATGAGTCGATTAGGCTGCGAGTAAATAAACCAGGAAAGTTACATGTAAATGATTAAAGGTTTGAAAAACAAGAAGAGAAAGGAGGTCAAGAAATTCAGCCATATCATTTAATCTAAGAGAAGACTGATCACAACCTACGAAAGGCTGAAGAGGGAATGAAAATTTAATAATAGAAAGTTCTTCATTTTAGGTCACAAAGATATGCAGAATGCTATCACTTCAAATTAGCTAGAGAAACTCAGGTCAGGCACAATTTCATCTGTGTTTTCTAGTCGCTTCTATGTTTCTGGGAACATTTGAATCAAGACTGACCTTTTAGCTAAAATATATCTTAGTTTGCTACCAGCTTTAAGACTGACAGATTGTGTTAGGAAGCTACTCAGACCTCCATAATGTCAAAGGTCGAAGTGAAGGATTGTATCAGTTGCTTTGAGTCTAGAGGTTATGAAAGACAGAACAAGAAAAAGAAGTCTGCTTCAGTACAGCATTCCACAGGGCTCAAGAGCACAGAGCCTGCTGTTAGCCTTTAATACAATTATTATTAGTATATGTTGCTCAGAGTCTCCAATTTCATGCATGAAGTCTATGCCAAAAAATTATTTTTTTTTCTAGTGCCTGTTCCCTCTGTTCAGTACAAGATTTTCCACAGGTGTGTTGACCTTCTGGAAAAATCATCACCAACTAACACTTGTTTAACATCAGCCTTTGCGAAATAAGGCTTAGTAACACAGTATGCTAATTTTAAACAAGCTAAGCATAACATTTCCAATTGTATCTTTCTTATATTTACTTTCAATCTCGGTAAGATCTAAAGAAGACACATCTGCCTGTGCAGGTTAATCACTCCTTGGAAATCTTGTTTGATTCTCTAATTGAGACTGATTTGTAACGTGCGTCGTGAAATTTGTTTCGCTTACAGTACAAAAGGAGGCTAATTTCATAAGCTCCCTGTTTGCAGGTTGATCACTTGACTGTGCCACTCTGCGTCTAATTTTAGGACCCTCTACTGTAGTCCTCAGTTTAAAGTTCTCGGATCTTAAGACAGGAGGTGTTCTGAGCTACAGGAATACAATTTTGCTGAACATTGTAATAGCCTGTCATTAGATATTGCCAGGGAACCAAAGTGTCAAGAGTGCTTCCAACATGAAGATTAACCAGCTATAAATAATCATATGAATTATTTCTTCTTTTTCTTTCATTTGAAAGTAAATTACTGTGTATCAAGCAGACATTTATGGCATGAGTCCCAGTCCTGATAGATTGGTCTTTTCACTGGGAGAAATCCAAGACTAATTCAGGGACAACATTCAGTCTTCAGTCTTCAACAAAAAAAAAATGATGCCATCATTCATCAGAGCCTAACCTCACTTCTTAATTAAGGTAAGAAATTAGCAATCTCAAAGGCAGTGCTATCCTGTGCCTTATAAAGCTGACATTAATTGTGCAACGCCACACTAATGAAGAAGCACAGAACAGAAACATAGTTGCACATCCCCCCTCCCTTCCATTTGTTCCAATGCCACCTTTAGTGCATCTTCCTTCTGAAAAGAAAAAAAAACAAAAAACCCAACAAAGCCACAAAAAAACCCCAAAAAACCCAAACTTTTAAAGAATATGTTGTGCACACTAGCTTGGAGAAGAGCAATCTGAAAGGTGACCTCATCAATGTTTTTAAATATGTAAAGGGTGAGTGCCAGGAGGACGGAGCCAGGCTCTGCTGGGTGATGCCTGATGACAAAGGGGAAATGAGTGAAAGCTGAAGAATAGGAAGTTTCATTTAAACATGAGGAGGATTTTTTTCCTTGAGGGGGTGACAGAACACTGGGAGAGGCTGTCCAGAGGGGTTGTGGAGTCTCCCTCTCTGGAGATATTCAAACCCTGCCTGGACACATTCCTGTGTGATCCGGTCTCGGTGATCCTGCTCTGGCAGGGGGGTTGGACTGGATGAGCTTTGGAGGTCCCTTCCAGCCCCTGACATTTTGTGATTCTGTGATTCTATAATACAAAAATTTACCTCAAATTAATGTTTAGAATCTGAAGATTTGTCAGACTCCCATTTTCTGTCATGTGCTTATGCCTATAAGAATAACATAATTATCATAGAATCATAGAATCATAGAATCATAGAATGGTTTAGGTTGAAAGAGACCTCAAAGATCATCCTGTTCCAACACCCCTGTGCCATAGGCAGGGACACCTCCCACTAGATCAGGACGCTCAAGACCTCATCCAACCTGGCCTTGAACACCTCGAGCCAGGGAGCAGCCACAACCTCCCCGGACAACCTGTTCCAGTGTCTCGTCACCCTCACTGTGAAGAACTTTCTCCTAACGTCCAGTTTAAATCTCCCCTCTGTCACTTTGAACCCATTCCTCCTCATCCTGTCATTACAAGACCTTGTGAACAGTCCCTCCCCAGCCATCCTGTAGGCCCCCTTCAGATACTGGAAGGTTGCTATAAGGTTTCCTCAACATAAGCATTGACTCAATATGCTCTACAATTTTTATTACTGTGTATAAAGGATGTGTTTTTCTTTTAAAAAGTACCAAAATGATTACTTGTTATCAATATATTTTGTAGTGATTTAAGGATTCAAAATATCATCTGTCCAAACTTACACTGTTGTTCCTTTCAGGTGTGACTGCACCATTGGATCATTCATTTCAGAGCAGATCTTTAGGTTTCCTTGGTAAAATACACAAGATAAGCAACAAAAAAATCCTCACTTTTCCAAGGATTAAATTGGTTCTTTGTTTGTATTCCCTGTGAATTGGATTTAGGGTAAGGATTTCCCATTGGAATGGGCTGCCCAGTGAGGTGGTGGAATCACTGTCCCTGGAGGTGTTTAAGAGGAGACTGGAGGAGGCACTTAGTGCCATGCTCTAGTTGATTGGGTAGGGCTGTGTGATAGGTTGGATTGGATGATCTTGAAGGTCTCTTCCAACCTGGCTGATTCTATGCTTAATTTGTAGCAAATGAATTTACAGTTAGAAACTGGGAGTAACATTCTAATCTCAAGAACAGCTGAGAGCTAGATTAGACTGCCTCTTCAAACCGCAGCAGTGGAAGTTCTTGTTAGCACTTGGGCAGGTTTGGGATTTTGTAGAGGATGTAGTAAATCTAAGTTAGAAATATACATTTATGAATTTAATTTAAATAAATTAAAAAAAAAAATCAGATTTGCAGTGAACAAGCTAATGCTGCAATCACATCGCCAGAAATCAAATATTGTCAATACTTGTGCTGGAATTTGAGGGGCTAAAACTCCCTTGTCACTCAAAGGTCATAGACTGAACAATCCTTCCAAACTCTTTCTTCTATGTTTTCTCTTAAACTGTTTGGGTTCTGACAGTAAGGATCAGAACTTATGACGGAGTCAACAACTGCATCTAAGCACCAAGGGAAAATCAGTGCTGCATGTTGAAATTCCATCACGTACATTGGTATTGACTCTTCCAAACTGTAATTATTATAGGAATTATAACTTAAAAAGTAAAAAACAGTTACTTAACATAAGCTGAAGAAACAGCAAGGTGTTTTTTCAGCTCTACTGATGAAAAAGGAAACTGCAGTAGCCAGCCGAAGTCCTTCGCAGCCATGACAATAAATCATTAACAAGAAGAGATCATAAGTGAACCAGATTCTGATGTAATTTTCAAACAGCAGCAATGAAGTGGAAAATTGTTATACTGCGGAGAAGAATGTTCACTAGTACTATAATAAATCATTTACTGAATACTATTACAGTTTAAATTAAAATAATTTATAATTAAGTTTAAAAGAAACTTTGAGCATGTTGTTTGATTTCAAAGAGAAACATGATTTTGATGTGACTCATAGTAAATGTTAACACTCTGCTCGTTATCTTAAGAGAAAATGCTCAGGATCTCCCTTTACTCTGCTCTCATCAGATCCCACCTGGAGTACTGTGCACAGTTCTGGAGCCCCCACAACAAAAGGGACGTGGAACTCTTGGAGTGGGTCCAGAGGAGGTCCATGAAGATGGTCAGAGGGCTGCAGCAGTTCTGCTAGGAGGACAGGCTGAGAGAGTTGGGGCTTTTCAGCCTGGAGAAGAGAAGGCTTCGAGGAGACCTTGTCGTAGTGTTCTAATATCGGAAGGGGGCTGACAGGAGGGCTGGGGAGGGGCAATTGACAAGGTCTTATAATGACAGGATGAGGGGTAATGGGTTTAAACTGGCAGAGGAGAGATTTAAAAAGGATGTTAGGAGGAAGTTCTTTCCAGTGAGGGTGGTGAGACACTGGCACAGGTTGCCCAGGGAGGTTGTGGCTGCACCCTGCCTGGACGTGTTAAAGGCCAGGTTGGATGAGGCCTTGAGCAACATGTTCTAGTGGGAGGTGTCCCTGCCTAAGGTGGGGGGTTGGAACTGGATGATCTTTGAGGTCACTTCCAACCTAAGCCATTCTATGACTCTATGATTTATAAAAGGGTGCTTTGTGGAAGGTTTCAAGTGTTGTTTTCAGTAATTCCACTTCCAATTTCTTAGCTTGAGAATGGTTCATTTATGACTCTTATTACAGAAATAAACAATTTCTTAAAGACAGCTTGTTCTGGTCAAGCATAAATCCTGCCAGACCGGTTTAACACTATCTCTCCTCTTCCCATTGCCAAGTCCAGAACTTTGGTGGATTCAGCAAAACAATGAAGTGGTTGGCCCCAAGAAAGCCCGGAGGGCTAGGTACTTAGCACCACCAAGTTAGGTGTCTTGTGCTGTCCCTGAAGGTGCCTGTGTGAATCATAGAATGGTTTAAGTCCAAAGAGACCTCAAAGATCATCCAGTTCCAACCCCCTACCAGAGGCAGGGACAACTGCCACTAGATCAGGTTGCTCAAGATCTCATCCAGCCTGGCCTTGAACAATTCTAGGGAGGGAGCATCCACAACCTCCCTGGGCAACCTGTGCCAGTGTGTTGCCACCCTCACAGTGAAGAACTTCCTCCTAACATCCCATTTAAATCTCCTCTCCACCAGCTTAAACCCATTACCCCTCATCCTGTCATTACAAGACCTCTCTGGGCAACCCATAACTTCAGAAACCCATAAACATAAATTCAGAAACCCAGTGGTTGAGATTGGAATGAATCTCTGCAAGTCATTTATTCTTAGTGGTCAGGGACTGGAATGAGCTGCCTAGGGAGGCGGTGGAATCACCCACCCTGGATGTGTTTAAGGGTGGTTTGGATGTGGTACTTAGGGATTTGGTTTAAGGTGAAACTTGTAGAGTAGGGTTCAAGGTTGGACTTGGTGATCCTCAGGAATCACCTGGATGTTTCTGTGATTCTGTGACTTTAAATCAGCAATTATAGATTCCACAGAGAGTAAGACAAAAGAGAAAAATTGCAGTGCCAGCACTGAATAACAAGCATCTTCTGGAATAAAATCTGGAAATGATTTTGTAGATATTTACAATTTAACACAGTGTCTATCAGAAGAAGAATACGGCTGAGAAGCAAATGCTAATATTTGTTTAAAGGCAAATCTCATAGAAATCCTGGAAATTAAAAAAAAAAAAAAAAGCATATCCATGAAGTCTTATTTATTGAATCCTTTTCAGTTACTAGGGAACAGATGTGCCCCCTCTTGCCTGCAGGAATGACTTGAAGAAAATAATTGCATATTTAAAATAGCTTCCGGCTCCTAAGTCAAAATCTAGTTGATTCATCACTCCTACAAGAAAACAATATTAAAGATTCACAGAATATAGCCACAGCATTTACAAGGATAGGTTCCAGACCAACAAATAAGGCAGACAAGATATTTTAGAAGAATCAATGTGAGCTTTTAAACATGATATAAACCCTCTCATAATAGGAGCTTCTTTTTTATCCCAATGTTACACTTTGAGGATCTGAATATGGTAGGGAAACGAAGAAGCCCTTCTCCCTCAGCCTGACTGATATGAATATTAAAATTCATATAAAAAGCATTATTAGCTTACAGTTATTGGTATTTCATTTTCACAAGAGCTGCTAATTATTCCAAGGGAGTTAATTTACATTCTTATTCAAAAGTACTAAGTTAGTACTTTGAAATGTAAACTGAAATAAGGCTTGGTTTCTTCCCCAAAATAGCAACATATGATATATTGAAAATGAGAAAGATCTATAATCAATCGAGACAAAAAAGGCATATCTTGAATCTGTCTGTATTCAGGCCCATTCTAGAGCATGAGTCTAACACATAGAGCTCACGAAAAATTTATTGTAACCCTCAGACATGTAATTCAGCAGCACTACAAGCACTACATGCATGATTGTATGGCACAGACATTTTACCATAGTGGTTGCCCTTACCTGCTAGTTCTTGCTTCAAGAAAAGCCCTTTCCATCCGTCCCAAGAGTTTCAACTTTTAACATTTTTTTCTTTCCTCTTTCACCTCCCCACATGCTCTATGATATTTTTCTTATGAGTTTTCTTTCCCCATATACATATGCAGGTTCAGTGATAGAGTGAAGAATAGAGTAAGGAACAGAGAATAGCAAGCCTTGAGTTACCTAAGTGAACAGGTTAGGTTATTTCGGAGCTGAATTCACTCAAAACCTTTCTCTCAGGGAAAACATTCCTGTGAAGGTGTACACTTACATACTATGTCACTACATATTAATCAGTCATGTCCTTGCACCCCATCCTTAAGTGGTAGAGCCACTGTTTCTACATTAAACTGTTGCCATCCCTTGAAATGTTGTGCTGGTTTGAAACTAATTGGAATATTTTAATGAGAGAAATTAGATTATAGACTGTGAAAAGAAAATAATGGTGGTGTCTACTCTACTCATAGATTTGCTTAGACATAGAAAAACGAGGACACAAACATGGATAAGGCAGTCAGTGTCTCTCCCTGGCTTCTGTTATACTAAATGCTTCTGCTTGACCATGCAAATAGCCCAACTAATAATTTCCTTCTAACTCCTCCTTGCTGATTCTTCAAACTCACTTTACACTTAAAGCAGGGATAAAGAGGGCAGTGAAAAGAAGGTGGAAAGATGATTTGGAGCCCCTCCTGGGCACTTGGATTGCTGGGAGAGGTACTGTGTTTCTGTATTACTTTTAACTTGTGTATTTCTATATATAGCTTTAAACATTTGCAATATATTGTAATTATCTAATTGTAAATTGTTCTAAGCTGTGAATATAAAGCTTCATTCTTTAACTTCCAACTGGCTGAGTCTAGTCTGGGTGAAGTAATTGTGAATTCATTGTGTGCAGGGGGACAGGTGAAACCCAGAACCACTACAAAAAACAAACACAAGCTCAGTCTATGTCCAGGTTTTCTTATGACTTTATGATTGGGCTTAATCTTTACCACTAGATATTAATTTTCTGATCAAGGCAGAAACATCATGAGAAATATTGCTATCTACATTCTCCCCTCTGGTTAAATTATATAATTTCATTTGTATTACATAAAAAAAATATATATATATATACACTCCTGATTCATACTTGGAACATACTTAACTTCTCATGTATATTTTTAAAGACATACTCATTCTGGCAATATATTTTTTTTCTTCCCTTTATTTGTTTGCTTACTTTGTGAGTTAGACTGCCTTGCTAAAACAATGTCATTGAGAAGCAATTATTGGCATGTTCTGTGGTGATGCAGGTAACATAATGAGGGAGAAGTTATGCAATGGAATCAGTAGAACTGGAAAGAGAGTTTGGAAATAACCTGGTAAAGAAAAGTACATCAGTTTCTTGGAACTAACACTTTATGCAGCATGCCCTCATTTTTGTGAAAGTTCTGCTGAAACATTTTTCAGGCTCAGAATGACAATTCCATTTAAAAAGACAACAAAATGTGAGTCATCTACTTGAGTGAGCAGGCAGAAGACTCTGAGAAAGATAGATGTGACGGCTGAAGAAAATCCGTGTACTTCTGAGACAGGAATCACATTCTTTTTATTGCTCTTTGGCTTTCTTTTATTTATTTCTTTCTTTCTTTTTAAAATGGCATCATTTGGTACATTTATAAGGTACACTTGGTACATTGATAAGGTACATGTATCTATATTTACATATAGGTCTATATGTCTGTGTGCCTATATACGTAATACTCCTTACATAGGAACATATAATATATATACATATATACAGAAATGTGCCCTTGTGGCCAAGAGGGCCAATGGGATCTTGGGGTACATTAAGAAGAGTGTGTCCAGCAGATCAACGGAGGTTCTCCTCTGCCTCTATTCTGCCCTGGTGTGCTGGCTTGAACTAATTGAAGGATTTGAATGAGAAATTAGACTATAGGCTGAGAGAGGAAAGCACTGATGATGCTACTTCACTCATAGCTTTACTGGGAAAGAAAAAAAAAATATTTAATAAGAGTTGCAACCCAAACATAGATAAGTCAGATGGTTTTGAGACTGCATCAGTCTGCTTTGGGCTGTGGCTCTTGCATGGCTCTTTCTCCCTGCCTTTCCTAGCTGAATCCAAATAATTTCACTAACTTCTTTCCTGCTGCTAATCCCCCTGGCCCATCTACCTTTGCATATCTCCTGCATAAACAGATGGTTAGATAAGATTGGGGAAGGCAGGAAGGTGGTAGGCATGGGTAGAAACCCCTCTTAGAGATTTTGATCCCTGGGAGGGCTATGGCGTTTCTGTATTACCTTTTCACTGTATATATCTGTAAATATCTGTCATACATTGTAAATATCTGTTTCTTTATTACCTTTTCACTGTATATATCTGTAAATATCTGTCATACATTGTAAATATCTGCTTATATATTGTGCATAGCTGTAAATACAAAGCTTCATTTATTAACTTCCATCTGACTGAGTCCTAGCCTGGGTTATTTCAAAGTGTGGTGGGGCAGATAACTACTAAACCACCACACCTGGTGAGACCCCATCTTGAGTACTGCATACAGTTTTGGGCTCCCCAGTTTAAGAGGGAGAGGGATCTGCAGGAGAGGGTCAAGCAGAGGACTATGAAGATGATGAGGGGACTGCAACACTGCCTGAGGCGGAGAGGCTGAGGCACCTGGGGCTGCTTAGTCTGGAGAAGTCTGAGAGGGGATTTAATAAATGTTTATAAGTGTCTAAGGACTGGGGGTCAGGAACCAGAGGGACAAGCTCTGCTAACTTGCTCCCTGTGACAGGACAAGGAGTAATGGATATAAGCTGCAGCACAGGACGTTCCACCTCAACACAAGGGGAAACTTCTTTATTGTAAGGGTCCTGGAGCACTGGCGCTGGGCTCCACTGAGAGGCTGTGGATTCTTCTTCTCTGGAGACTTTCAAGCCTGTCTGGATGTGTTCCTGTGTGACCTGAGCTAGATTGTATGGTCCTGCTCTGGCAGGGGGGTTGGACTCAATGATTTCCTTGAGTCCCTTAAACCCCTAACAATTTGTGAGCCTGTGATCTTGTGATATAGGGAGAAATTCTTCATAAGGTTGAATATACTTCTCCACGTATTTCCCCAAATCCTTCCTCTTGTGTTGTGTTTGCTAGATTTCTAACCTGAGGGGAAAATGTTTTCTGGCTGCACATTAATCAAAACCAGCCTTTCACCAAAAATGATTTAACATAAAATAGCAAATTATTATAGAATCATAGAATCAGGCAGGGTTGGAAGGGACCACAAGGATCAGCCAGTTCCAACCCCTCTGCCATGCCCGGGGACACCCTACCCTAGATCAGGCTGCCCACAGCCTCATCCAGCCTGGCCTTAAACACCTCCAGGGATGTGGCCCCAAACACCTCCCTGGGCAACCCATTCCAGGCTCTCACCTCTGTCATGCTGAAGAACTTCCTCCTCACATCCAATCTGAATCTCTCCAGCTTTGCTCCATTCCCCCTAGTCCTGTCACTACCTGATAGCCTAAAAAGTCCCTCCTCAGCTTTTTTTGTAGCCCACTTCAGATACTGGAGACCACAATAAGGTCACCTGGGAGCCTCCTCTTCTCCAAACTGAACAGCCCCAACTCTTTCAGTCTGTCCTCATAGGAGAGGTGCTGCAGCCCTCTGAGAATCCTTGTGGCCCTTCTCTGGACATACTCCANNTTTTTAAGTATAGAAAAAAAAATACCTATAGCAAAACACCTGTCTGGGATCAGAATTGCTAATATAGGGAAAGACCTCCAACATGATCCAGTCCAACCATTAAGTCAGCACTGCCAAATGCACCACTATGGTGTCCCTAAGTGCCACATTTTTTTGTTACTTCCAGGGATAAGGATTTCACCACTTCCCTGGGCAGCATGTTCTAGGGCATAACTTTTCCTAATAGCCAACCCTGGCACACAGATGATGAATTCCACCCTGGGACAGCATACATACATACCATCATTACTGCTATTTTTATTGTGTGATGAGGCTGAGCAGAATGTTGCCTGTTAAAAATATTCTGGGCGTGTTTAATCCTGCCAAGCTGTAGAGTGTTGAAGAAACTGAAATGGGAGCACTGTACACGTTAGTTGCATTGCTTGAATCCTCTCTGCATGTTTTGTGCTTCTGAGTATCGAGCTCTTTTTGTGTAATGACCTTAAACAATAACCCAGAATACTAAGAAGGAAATGATGGAAGAAAAGATGTACCTGCTTTCCTCAGGTTTTTCTGAGGGTGATGCCACAGGTGATCTAAGATTTTCCTGTGATGTCCCACTGTTGAGAAAGGAGATAACATTGAGAAAGCATGATGTGCAGGATGGAGCACCTCTGCTATGAGGAGAGACTGAGGGATGTTCAGTCTGGTGAGGAGAAGGCTCTGATGTGGCCTTATTGTGGCCTTTCAGTATCTTAAGGGAGCCTACAAGAAAGCTGGGGAGGGACTTTTTAGGATGTCAGGTACTGATAGTACTGAGGGGAATAGAACAAAGTGAGAAATGGGTAGATTCAGACTGGATGTTAGGAAGATGTTTTTCACCATAGGAGTGGTGAGAGCCTGGAAGGGGTTGCTCAGGGAGGTGGTGGAAGCCTCATCCCTGGAGGTGTTTAAGGGCAGGTTGGCTGAGGTTGTAGACAGCATGATCTAGTGTGAGGTGTCTCTGCCCATGGCAGGGGCATTGAAACTAGATGATCTTTGTGGTCCCTTCCAACCCTGACTGATTCTATGATTCTGTGATACATGAAGTATATGACCCAGGTCAAAGTCTAGCAAAGGATGCTTAAACCTGCTCTGATCAGGTAATTTAGTACAGAAAATGGCTACATGTCTAAGAAGAGACAAAACATATTTCTACAAAGGTTAGTGGAACTCCCAGAGATTTCTTTTTTTAATGTGATGTACTTCAGGCAGAAAAGCTCTCGTTGCACTGTCTCCTAAAATGCTAAAGCACAAAAGATGAATTTGCCAAACTGATAGTAATTAGCAGAAATTTTACACTTCCCACTCACCACACTACAAAACTAAATGAAAGGCACTTATGGAGAAAAATAACTATTTTTGTTGTCTGCAGCAGAAAGGCACTTATAATAACACATAATTAGTTAATGTTTACAAAGCACTTTAGATCCTTGGATGAAAGGTGCTAGATAAACGCTAAAGATGTACATCATTATGCTTTTTTTTCCTAGGGTATAATAAAATAATTGTGATGTTTGCACATATGTCTTTCCACAAACAGCCTATAAGAAGTATTGACTTTGGAGATATTTCTAATTACCGCAGTTAGACATCAGTAAGGTTAATTTTTTTTTTTTCCCCATATTTATGTCATTCACAAGTTTCTTTGTGAATTTCTTTACAGTGGGAGTGTTGAGGCACTGGCACATGTTGCCCATGGAGGTTGTGGCTGCTCCCTCTCTGGAGGTGTTCAAGGCCAGGTGGGATGAGGCCTTGAGCAACCTGTTCTAGCAGGAAGTGTCCCTGCCTATGGCACAGTGGGGTTGGAACTGGATGAGCTTTGAGGTCACTGCCAATCTAAACCATTCTGTGATTCTATTTATTGTTGCAATTTTTGCACTCATCTAAATGTCTAACTTCTCATATGTATTTTCAGTAATGAAGGTGCTTTTCTAATTTAATCTCTTTCTAAAAAAAAAAAAATTATATACTTCTATATTGCAGAAATACTTGTCAGGATCTGAAACTTTTTTAAAGAGAAATTTATTCTTGTTTACAAAGTAGCTGCTGGCTGCGACTTCTTATAAAATAAATGGAAGAATAAATTAAGAATGTGATATATTATTTCATTTTCTCCTTTTTCTTCTTTAGTATCACTATGCAGGCATTTTATTTATATCATTATCTAATGATCCCACTGGTCAGCAGGCCTGGGGATCCTTTTAACTCTGTACAGCTCATTACAAATACCTAACTCTAAATACGGGATCCGAAGCTGTAATATAGGATTTTAAAAGTCTGATCAGAGTAGGCCATCTGTACTTCTCTTAATGGTAATTAGAATGTTTTTTAAGATCATAGAGGCATAGAATCATAAAATTATAGAACGGTTTGGGTTACAAATCACCTCCAAGGGTCATCTAGCCATAGAATCGTAGGAGCCGCAAAGCTCATCCAGTTCCAACCCGCCCTGTGCCATAGGCAGGGACACCTCCCACTAGAACAGATCGTTCAAGACCTCATCCAACCTGGCCTTGAACACCTCCAACGAGGGAGCAGCCACAACCTCCGTGGGCAACCTGTGCCAGTGTCTCACCACCCTCACTGGAAAGAACTTCCCTCTTCCAGTTTAAACCCATTACCCCTCATCTTGTCATTGCAAGACCTTGTCAATAGTCCCTTCCCAGCCTTCCTGTAGGCCCTTTTCAGATACTGGAAGGCTATTCCAAGGCCTTCTCAAAGCTTTCTCTTCTCCAGGCTGCAGAGCCCCAACTCTCTCAGCCTGTCCTCATAGGAGAGGTGCTGCAGCCCTCTTAGCATCTTTATGGCCCTCCTCTGGACCGACTCAAACAATTCCATGTCCTTCTTGTGTTGGGGGCTCCAGAAGTGTACACAGTACTCCAAGTGGGGTCTCATGAGAGCCCCTCCCCTTGCAACAAGCAGAGGCATCCCTGACTAGATCTGGTCACCAGGAACTTTGTCAAGCCTTGCTTTGAATATCTCTAGAGATGGGACCTCAACTACCTCTCTGGGCAACTTGTTCCAGTGTTTCACCACCCTCATGGTAAAGAACCTGTTCCTAACATCCAATTTAAATCTGCCCTTCTCTAGTTTGAAGTTGTTGCCTCTCATCCTGTCACTGCAGGCTTTTGTTAACCATCTCTCTCCACACTTCTTGCAGACCCCCTTCAAGTATTAGAAGGTCATTATTAGTCTCCCCGGAGCTCCCTCTTCTCCAGACTGAATAACCCCTGCTTCCTCAGCCTGTCTCCATAGCAGAGTTGTTCCAATCCCCTGATCATTTTCGTGGCCCTCCTCTGGACCTGTTCCATCAGCTCCATGTCCTTCCTGTATTGAGGGCTCCAGAACTAGACACAGTACTCCTGGTGAGGTCTCACCAGAGCAGAGTAAAATGGCAGCATCACCTCTAATAACTTATCCCACCACATCTTGGGTGTGTCCTGTCTGTCTCCTGCAAGACTTACTGAAGGAAGGCAACCATTCTTTTAAAGAGCTTCTATTTTTGAAGGGTACCAGAATAGCACACACTATTTTTTTCCAGAAATTACTGTTTCAAAGGTCAGCCTCAGGAAAACATCTGAAGGAGATGGCATCAGCATGCTTCCCCCCCTGCAAGATGCCATCTCCTTCAGATATATGTTAGTCTATTCATATACAGAAGCACTATCCATCTCCTTAGAGAAAGCTTTGCTATTATAAAGAAAATAAATCAAGTTCAATAAAGAAAGTGAAGTCAGATTTGGAGGAGAAAAAAAAAAAAAGAAGAAGGAAATGTTGCAGAGAGAACAAAAAAGAAGCATGCTGGCTAGAAAGTAGGACACACTTGCAGGAAGGTTAAGGAAAGCAGAGTTCAAGTTTCTGCTCTCAGAGCCTGCACTTTATCCAGTGACAGCTTAATGACAAAACTGGGACACATATGACGTGTGCAGTGACAAATCTCTGTGCACTTGTAGACCTGCAATGTGGAAAAACTTTGAAGAAGTTAGTTAAAATTTTTAAAAGAACTTTAGTAGCCTAATTAGTTACATGGGATCTAAGATTGAAAAGCCTCTCTTCCACAACATCTCAATTCTGATGAAGCAAGAGAAAATGTCTGTATTGCATATTTGAATCATAGAATCATAGAATGGTTTAGGTTGGAAGAGACCTCAAAGATCATCCAGTTCCAACCCCCCTGTGCCATAGGAAGGGACCCCTCCCAATAGATCAGGTCGCTCAAGACCTCATCCAGCCTGGCCTTGAACACATCCAGGGAGGGAGCAGCCACAACCTTCCTGGGCAACCTTTTCCAGTGCCTCACCACCCTCAATTGAATTGAATAATGCTGAACACCACATGATATTAAATATTTCAAATATATGAAAATATTAATTCAACACGTGAAATGGTCTGAAACCCAAGCTTTAATCAGTTATGAGTGTAGTGTAAGAAGAGTTAAATGCTATACCCTATGTGGTGGTTTGGGGGATCCTGGTTCCCCCTTAAACAAAACCACAGCGACAGAGGCCCATCCCAGGGGGACTGTATTGGGTTTAAGCTAGCCCCCCTGAGCTCAAAAGCTCAATAAATACTTAATTCAATTTGGAAGTAGAAAAAAAAAAAGTAAACTTTAACAGTAAATAAAAGGTAGAGGATTTACAGACAATGAGGGGAAAAGGGACCAAAATACAGGGTATAGAATTGAGGGGGATTACAGAGGATAGGAAAAAAAAAAAAGGGACAAAATACACAATAATAGAATACAACCTGTGGATGGAAGTTGAATCCAAGTGCTGAAATTGATGATTTGATGGTGGATGCAGGATTGATGGTGAAATGCAGAGAAAGTTCCAAATTAAAAATGGTTGCTCTTCCCACATGTTTGCTGGAGAGCATGTGGTGAGAAGCAGGGCAGCAAGGTGCTGGGCAGACAGGAGAGGAGAACCAAAAAGAGAGGAAGAGACAAATTGTCCACCACCTTTTATAGTAGTCTCAGCAGGAACTGGAGGGGGTGGGTAAAAAGGACACCTGGCTGCAGGTCAGATGACCCCCAGGCAGGGGTCAGGATCCAGTTGCAGGTGAACCTAACCCTTTACAGGGGACGAGGACCCCATATTTCTAGCTTGTCAGAACAAAGCACATCAGTGCTAACGAAATGGGTACATGGAAGCAATTTCACTTTTTCCTTCTGAAACTTCTTGTGGAAAATTTCCCAACCTGAATTTTGGAAACAATAATAGCAAAGCAAGAAGCATTTTGGTTACACCTAGACATCAGATATTCATAGATTTTTGATTTATTAGCGCTCCCTTATTATTATTTTTTTTTATTGTAGCTGCAGCCTTTCATCATCCACTGCACACAATGTAATAGTGCTATACACTACTGCCCTGGTTTTGTTGGGACAGAATCCCAGGCCAGTCTTGGTCTGCAGGCCGTTAGCATTTTGGAGTCATACAGGGCAGCTAACCTAAGTGGCAGTGGAGGTGGTTGTGGTGATGGTGACTGTGATTGTGATAATCATGGTGGTGGTGGTGTTTGTGGTCTTGGTGGTCATTGTGGTGGTGATGGTATTTCTGCTATGGTTCCTCTCCTCTCTCTTGCTCTGTTCCTGGAGGGGGTTACCAACTGAGAACTGCCTTCATGCTTGTGACATGACTGAGTGGAGTGCAACTTTTTATGCTATATTAACATTTAAGTTGGGCCTCTTATGAAGCTCACTTACTGAGTGGAGTGGCTGGAATTATTTGTGCTGTTCTTCTGTTGATCTGTGATCCGTCTCCAGGCTCTAGGCATCTGGCACTGGCATGGACATCAAACGAGTCTGAGTGGGATGGAATGCAGTTCTGCTCCCTTGGTAACTTCACATTAAAATACTCTTCATCAGCCTGGCATGCCTGTGACTGAAGAGGCTTTTCCCCTTCTTTAGCAGATGGACGCTGTTATTGCTCAGTAGACCAGTGTGGGATAATGGTGTATCTTACCCTGGGACATAAAGGCAAACTAATTTAACACAGGACAGAAAGGCAAGCTAATTTATCATGGGACTTGAAGGCAAGCTAATTTAAAATGCTCCAAGACCAAGGAATTTGTGTTAAACTGCTATCCATGAAGTTGGCCTGCCAAACATCTCGAGCTCTTGTAAAGACAAGATGACCTTGCTTTGGCTAAAGTCTGTTAAACATCCAACTTAAAAACATGTATTGAAGGCCAGAGTGCCTGAGTGGACACATTTGCCTGTTTAATGGCAATTTTTAATATTAAAGTTCCCACCCCTCAGTATGCTAATGGGCAAGATAAGTGCCTATTAAAGATACATAGAATCATAGGAAGTTTTAAATTGGAAGGGACTTCAGAGATCATCCGGTTCCAACTCCCTTGCCATAGGCATGGACACATCTCACTAGAACAGGTCACTCAAGGCCTCATCCAGCCTGGCCTTGAACAGCTCCAGGGAGGGAGCAGCCACAACCTCCCTGGGCAACCTGTGCCAGTGTTTCACCACTCTCACTGTGAAGAACTTCCTCCTAACATCCCGTTTAAATCTCCCCTCTGCCAGTTTAAACCCATTACTCTTCATCCTGTTATTACAAGACCTTCTAAATAGTTCCTCCCCAGCCCTCCTGTAGACCCCTTTCAGATACTAGAAGGCTACTATAAGGTCTCCTTGTGAAGTCTTCTCTTTTCCAGGTTGAAGAGCCCCAACTCTCTCATCCTTTCCTCATAGCAAAGCTGCTCCAGCCCTCTGAGCATCTTTGTGGCCCTCCTCTGGACTGGCTCCAACAGTTCCATGTCCTTCTTATGATGGGGGCTCCAGAAATGCACACAATACTTCAGGTGGGGTCTGACAAGAATGGAGTAAAGGGGCAGAATCCCCTCCCTTGCCCTGCTGCCCACAGCTGCTCTTGCTGCAGCCCAGCACACAGTTGCTGTCTGGGCTGCACTCACACTGCAGCCTCATATTCAGCTTTGCATCACCCCAGACCCCCAGGTTCTGTTCCTCAGGGCTGCTCTCAGCTACTCCCCACCCAGCCTGGAGTTGTGCTTGGGATTGTACCAACCCTGGTGCAGGACCTTACCCTTGGCCTTGTTGAATTCCATCAGATTGGCCTGGACCCACCTCTCTAGCCTGTCCACCTCCCTCTGAAACATATGATTATGTTACTCAACTCTCCTCACAAATTATCACCTAAAATGCAGGGACAACTGGGGTTAGAGGATAAAACCTGTGAGAGGAACAGGTCTCAGCATGTGGAATCACCACACCAGCACCAGTGTGGGGATGCAGCATGGGCCAGCAGCAGAGAGACAACATAGGCCAGCAGCAGCACCTGGGAGACACAGTGTTAGTAACTGCTATTGGGAATTAAAGCTGTGGCATGTTGTATTGCGCTGAATGATGAAATTAAATAGCCACAGATAATAATTTACAACACGAGTGCTTAAGTCTTTACATAAAATAGCATGATTTGTGGAAGACTTTACTAATGTGGTATGAAACTATGTTTTTTTGGTTTAGTTTCACCTTCCTTCCTTCTAGGCACTTTAATGATTATTGGGTCACACTGTAATACCTTAAAGAAAATGTATTATAGATCCTATATGCTTTAGTCTCTGATCCTGAGATTTCCTAAGGAAAATTAGTCATTAGTACTTATGCCTTTGCTTTTGGCTTTTAATAGCTACTCAAAGAAGCACTAAAATCCTCAAGCTCAGAGGATGCCTTCACTTAAGAATGAGAAGGGAAGTGTACACAGAACTGTCCCTTGACTCTGCTCTTGTTAGACCCCACCTGGAGTACTGTGTGCAGTTCTGGAGCCCCCAACACAAGAAGGACATGGAACTGTTTGAGCCAGTACAGAGGAGGCCACAAAGATGCTCAGAGGGCTGCAGCAGCTCTGCTATGACGACAGGCTATGAGAGTAGGGGCTCTGCAGACTGGAGAAGAGAAAGCTTTGAGGAGACCTTATAGTAACCTTCCAATATCTGAAGGAGGTCTACAGGAGAGCGGGAGAAGGACTATTCACAAGGTCTTGTTATAACAGGTTGAGGGGTAATGGGTTAAAACTAGAAGAGGAGAGATTTAAACAGGATGTTAGGAGGAAGTTCTTTCCGGTGAGAGTGGTAAAACACTGGCACAGGTTGCCCAGGGATGTTGTGGCTGTTCCCTCCCTGGAGGTATTCAGGGCCAGGCTGAATGAGGTTTTGAGCGTCCTGATCTAGTGGGAGGTGTCCCTGCCTATGGCACAGGGGGGTTGGAACTGGATGATCTTTGAGGTCCCTTCCAACTTAAACCATTCTATTCTTTCT
>VWZI01004856.1:327031-347269 GCA_013396835.1 Psilopogon haemacephalus
TGTATATATATATATATATATGATAGTCTGCCACATTCCTATGTGGCATGACAAGCCTGTCATTTTGATGACTACATATATCTTATTAAGGAAATAATTTCTGGAAGCTATTTGCCTTTCCTAGAGGGGAAATAAAGCTGTCCACCTTATGTCACTTATTTAGATGTTACTTAGTGAACTTTGCTAAGCAAGCTACTCAGGGGCTGGCATTCTCTTTCTAATTAAAAATGGTATCCCCACGAGTTCAGTGGAAGTCTTGTTAAGATTAAATTTTCAACGGTTGTCTGTTTCTGTTGCTGACTGTGTTTTAGAGAGTGTCAGAACGCTTACTATCCGGGAGCAGCTATTTGTAGACAGATTTACAGCGACCAGCTGTGGGTAACGATCAATCATATTTGGTTCAGTGACAGAATTTAATTAGCTGACAACAAAGTGAAATACTCTATGAAATAAATGAATTGCTATTCCCTTACACTTTTTTTTTTTTTTTTTCTCTCCAGGAGTTTATTTATCATGTACGAGACAAGCGAAAGACCAGCATGTAATGATCCATGACTGATTCCAAAATCAGAGCTAAAAGTATGACCTCTTACCCCTTGACAGGTGCTTGCTTTGTAATTAGCAATATTCAGCTTCTTTCACCACTGGGACTATTTTTGTTTATTTCTGATGAGTGTTTGCTATATCCTTTTTTTTTAATTGGTCATTAATGTAATATAGGTCGATCTTATTCTAGACAAATACAAGGCTTGTCTCAGCAAAGTAAAGAACAGATGCAGATATTCTGCCACAGCTGGAACAGTGATTCAGGAAAGGCAATTAAAATAGGGAAGTATCTGCTTATCTGTCTACAGCTACCTGAAAGGACATAGTGGAGGGGCTGGCGCAGATCTCTTCTTACAGGCAGTGATAGAACAAAAGGGAGAAGCCTCAAGCTGCAACTGGGCAGGTTTAGAATGTACATTATGGAGAATTTTTGCACAGAAAGAGTGGTCAGGCATTGGAATGGGCTGCCCAGGTTAAGTCATCAGCCCTAGATGTGTTTAAAAGTCTTTTGGATGTGGTGCTTGAAGATGCAGTTTAAGGAAGATTTTTAAAAAGGGTTACAGGTTGGACTTGGTGATTGTGAGGGTTTTGAATGTTTCTATGATTTTTCAGTTCATGTAGCAGTTTAGAGATCACAGGATCAAAGGCTGTTGGGGTTAGGGAGGACCCAAAGAGATCAACAAGTCCAACCACCCTGCCACGCAGGACCATACAGTGTAGCTCAAGTCACAGAGAAATACATCCAGATGGGCCTTAAAATCTCCAGAGAAGGAGACTCCACAACCTCTCTGGGAGCCTGTGCCAGTGTCCTGTCACCCTTACAGTAAAGAAGTTCCCCTTTGTGTTGAGCTGGAACCTCCTGTGCTGCAGCTTATATCCATTGCTCCTTGTCCTAGCCCAGGGAGCAAGTGAGCAGAGCCTGCCCACCTCAGATATTTATGAACATTTATTAAATCCCCTCTCAGTCTTCTCTTCTCCAGTCTAAGAAGCCCCAGGTCCCTCAGCCTCTCCTTATCAGGCAGTGCTCCAGTCCCCTGATCATCCTAATAGCCCTCCACTGGACCCTCTCCAGCAGATCCCGGTCCGTCTTAAACTGGGAAGCCCAAAACTGAAGACAGTACTCAAGATGAGGTCTTACCAGGGCAGAGTAGAGGTGGAGGAGGACCTCCCATGGTCTGCTGGACACACTCTTCCTAATACACCCCAGATCCTGGTGGCCTTCTTGGCCACAAGGGCACATTGCTGTCCCATGGGTGTTATCCACCAGCACTTCCAGGTCCCTCTCCACAGGGCTGTTCTCCAGCAGATCCCCTCCCAACCTGTACTGGTGCACAAGGCATTTGTCTAGTTGCCTCTCTCATCATTCCCAATGAAGACAAAGGAGTGTATTACGTTTACATTTGTCCTGTGCTGTTCCTGAGCAAAATTTATGGTCTTAGTGACTTCACATTAGAAGGAAGAGCCCTTACATTACTTAAAGGCAGAAGAGAAATGTCCGTTTAGTGAGGAAGCCAATGCAATAATGAGCTAAAAGTCACATTTTCATGTTCTTTCTGACTTGCTCAGTGTGATCTGACAAGACACTAGCACATACTACTCAATAAAGCACAGTACCTAGAGAAAATGTGCAGTTATCCTTCCTTTCTTATTAATGTAAAAAAAAAATATTCTTCAATTGTATGAAAAGAAAGAGAAATGTTCATTACCTTGAGATGTCTTGGACAAACTCTTCAGTAACTCTTACTACTTCTCTCTCTTCTCTTCTGTAACTCACTATAGAAGACAGCAAAGATTTTTGTGTGCGTGAATTACGCCATGGACAATGCAAGAGTATGAAGTGATGGTGTGATGTTTTTGGTGAAGAATCAAGAAAATTGTAGTCATTGGTAATATGCAAGAAGTTCTCACAGTTCTTAAAAAAAATAAAATAAATCAATGCTAGCAATAATAAGAACAGTTTGCAGTGTATAACGTATTTGTTTAAAACAACCTTTGCTCTGAAATAAGATGTGGAGGAGAGAATATAAATGTGCTGTCTTTTCATGTGGATTATGGCACCATAAATTTCATCAGAAAAAGATGAAAGAATGGCTAAATAAATTATTTTTCAGATAAATAAGTTGGTCAAAATTACAGTCCTAATGATCTTGGGATAGCCCTGGTTTCACTCTTTCATTTGTAGAGCTGAAGGGCAAAATTTTTAGCTTATCCTGTCAAGACTGTGCAGAACAAACTGTTCAGCTATTCTGTCTATTTTTGGCATCTTGCTAACTCAGCAAAAAGGCAGATTGCCTTTAATATCAAGAGATTAATAGAATTAACTAGGTTCCACAAAACTGCATTATAAATACCTACTCTGTAAGATCAGTTACCTTGATTGCACATGCCAGTCAGGTAACTGCAAGCTCAAATGCCTATTTATATGCAAGAATAGTTTACCCAATCTGCATAGATAATTGCCGATGAAACATGTGTAAATGGAGCTCACGTTTGTGCCTGCAAAAAACCCACATGCATTTGTGAACTTTGATTTTAGCCGAACACCCTATGCTAGATATATGCTTTACTTTGTATTTATTTTTAAGTGTGCAATTATGGAACAAGAAAAGCGATCCAAAATCCAAAATAACACAGAACTTCACTAATGTAAAAAAAAGAAAGAAATGTAGTATTGAAATTAGATGATGCACTGAGGATTACTCAGACTAAGATGTAATAACTTTATGAATGTGTGGTGGTTTAGCAGTTACCTGCCCCCCCTACTTTTGAAATAATACCCGGCTAGGACTCAGAACACTGGAAGTTGATAAATGAAGCTTTCTATTTACAGCAATGAACCATATACAAGCAGATATTTACAATGTATAACAGATATTTACATACATATACAGTGAAAAGGTAATACAGAAACACCACAGTCCTCTCAGAGATCAAAATCCCCAAGAGGGGTAACCAACCACCCCCTGCCAACTTCTCCCCCTTCCCCAATCTTATCTCACCACCTGCTGATGCTGCAGATAGGTGGAGGTAGATCGGCCAGGGGGGTTAGCAGTAGGAAAGAAGTTAGTAGAATTATTAAGAATCAGCTACAAAAGGCAGAGACAAAAGGAACCATGCAAGAGAAGCAGCCACAGCCCAGCAAGGTCTGAAACCATCTGAACTATCTATGTTTGGGTTACTATATTTAAAACAATTTTTTTTCTCTTTCTCAGTAGAGCTCTGGGTGAAGTGACATACTGTGTTTTCCTCTCACAGCCAATAGTCTAATTTCTCACTCACTTTTTCCAATTAGTTCAAACCAGAACAGAATGTTATATGGAAATAAGCCTCACTAGATTCTTCCTAACCGTATGACAGTTTATTATTTTGCTGTTAAAGCCACACAGAGATGGATGTAACACAATGCACTGGATAATCACATCAGAAGAATAGAAATGGTAGTATTCTGCTAACCACCATGAATTTAAGAACATCACTCACCTGTCATTGTAGGATAGGTGCATTAAGAATGTACTGTAGCTTAGAAAATTTAATTAGCTACATTAAATTTGGTCTATTTCTGGGCTTATACTTTCTTTGAACAATTTATGAGCATTAAACTTTGCATACAAAGTTTAAGATGGGCTGTGTCAAGAGAAGCATTGTCAGCAGGGCTTCGCTCTCATGAGACCTTGCCTGGAGTACTGTGTACAGTTCTGGAGCCCCCAACACAAGAACGACATGGAACTGTTGGACTGAGTCCAGAGGAGGGCCACAAAGATGCTCAGAGGGCTGCAGCAGCTCTGCTATGAGGACAGGCTGAGAGAGTTGGGGCTCTGCAGCCTGAAAAAGAGAAGGCTTTGAGGAGACCGTGTAGTAACCTTCCAGTTTCTGAAGGGGTCCTACAGGAAGGCTGGGGAGGGACTATTTACAAGGTCCTGTAATGACAGAATGAGAAGTAATGGATTTAAACTGGCAGAGGGGAGATTTAAACTGGATGTTAGGAGGAAGTTCTTTCCAGTGAGGGTGGTGAGACACTGGCAGAAGATGGATGAGGCCTTGAGTGACCTGTTCTAGTAGGAGGTGTCCCTGCCTATGGCGGAAAGTTGGAATTAGATGGTATTTGGGGTCCCTTCCAACCTAAACCATTCTATGATTCTATGATTCGATAAGAAGGAGTGAATTGGTATATTGATATATGCTGAAAAGGGAGTATGACACTCAGAATACAGTGAAGGAATGATGAGGCTTGGAGTTTTCTAACTCAGTCATATGATACAGTTTCAAGACCAAAAATTAATGTTGCCATCTCCAGTTTTCACCAGCTGGAGTAAAATTTCTGATACAAAAATTGTGACATGATACTTACCTCTTGGGGAGGTTGCCCAGTCATCAAAATACACATTTCCAGGCTAACTGTCAGTCAATACAAAGACAACTTAAATACATGGAGTATACTATAGCTACACTATCTGGTGGTTGAGTTTGGTTCTTTGTTTTTTTTTCTTTTTTTTCCTTATAAAGATGAAAAAATATATTTGGAGGCAAAATTCTAATTCAGAGGTAAATAAAAATCTTTCTTGAGTGCTGGCATAAATTATCACCAAGCCAAGAAGAAACTGAAAACAGCATATTTTTTTTCCTTCTATTAGGAAAACAGCTTAGATTAACAAAATTTGTTGTGTTTCCCGTGACTTGCATGCAATAATGAATAAAATGTTTCCTTTAACATTTACCATCTGTCTCCATTAGGCTGACTTAAAATGCCCCTTCCTTTTACTTATATATTTGGGGCTCTTAAAAAATAGTCACGATATATACAGTAATTTTCCTCTCTGTTATTGTGATTAATTTTAATGGTCATCATATCAGTCTGGAAGCAAAGTATGTAACTCCCTTCTTAATCACTAGGAAAATTGCCTTTCACTTCAGCAGCAGATGGATCAAACTCATGTACAAGTCTTTCACTTTATACCCACTGAGGGTCCTCGGTGTTTCCATTCTTGAAAATTAAGTTATTTCACAAGAGTGCATTATGGTATACCTGATGGGTCAAAATAGGCTTGCCTAGACATGTTTCTCTGCTCTCCTTCCTTCTGTTTTGGGGAGAAGCAACCGTGGGAAAGAGGACAAAAGACCTGGAGCCATGGAGTCTAAGGACCCAGGCTTGCCCAAACCTGTTTTTCTCCTGCTTGCATCCTGTGGTAAACAAAGTGCATGTGCTTGGCTTGTGCCAACCTTGTGCTAGACCTATGCTCTTCCCTAATATGGGTATAGCAAGCCTGTGGCTTCACCTAATATGGTCAGACTTGCCTAACTTCCATTCTGATTGGCTATTCTGTGTCCAAAGGCTCATTGGTCTCAAGCATAGATATAAAAGCAGATGAGTGGGTAACACAAATCATGCTCTGTCACTGTATTCATGCTCTGCTGTTGTATCTGTTCCTGCTGCTGCCTGCCATTATGGTTCTCTGCCATTGGCAGTGATAATGCCTTATTGTTTATAGCAATTAAGCTCTAACTCATCCCGCTGAACAGCTTGGAAACACCTGCATTGAGTTTACACGGAAACAGCTTTAATTGCCTTCACACGATACATCAGCTGCCAATATGCACCATGCTGAGACTGCAAATCAAAAGACATCCTCCCTGCCCCTCTGCAAGTTTCCAGCTGTTGGGAGTCAAGAGGAACCAGGTCATAGATCATCTGCCCCCTTTCCCCATCATCCTGTGAAGCCTGGGAAGAATCAGAAGTCTCAATAGCAATTGGCAGAATTCCCTGCAAGCATTAGGGTACTGTCTTAAACTGTTGCTAGCCCTGCAAGTTGGGAGAGAAACAATATTTGTGAGTAAACATCTAAAGTCTTTGTAATCTACCTAGCTTTCTGCTGTAAGCAGGAAGGAGCCCTGAGTCCATCTAGTGGCTGAGTGCTATGGTTGACCACCATGGGAACCTTCTCTTCCAGTTCAGCTGAGTTCAATTACTGTTTATATATTTTTGCTAGTTATTAGTAGATCTAATTATTCCTTTAAGTAATGTGTTTCATGACTGTTGCAAATGAACAAGTCAGTGGTCAGGGGTGGTGAGAATTTTGAATACCAAAACGAATAAACAATATTGATTTTGAAAAATACCATCTTGCGCCAATGAATTGCCTCTCCATCACAGACCAAGGAGTACTGAATCTGCTGAGTAGGGTGATGAAGTGTGGCTAAGAAGGAGCAAGAGACCTGGCCTCCACTGAGAGAGTCAGCAGAGAGCAGAGACAGAGAATTTTGACTACACTGCTTGGAGGATGCTGCCAGTGCAGGAGACACTGTCTGGAAGGATTGTGTGTACAGTCAGCTCCAGCATCTCTATGACTGGCAGTTCCCAGCTTCCAGCAGGTCCCTGGCCTGCAGTCTGGAACATATAAAAGGCCTGGGTCAGGCACAGCTGTGAGATCTGCCTACCTGGTTAAGGCAGCCCAGTTCTCTAAGGACCATGTGTCCCAATCTTTGGACCTTTGTGAGTGCAAATGTGACTGTCTGTGAGTGTGGTCTCCCAATGCATGCTGCACTTTCTTCACCACTGCTTTGGTAGGCTTCCCTCACTGAAAATGAAATGGAGAGTAACTTTTATCTGTTTATTCCCTAGGCAACAGTGGCAAAGGGATAGAATAAATAAAGTTAGGCATATAAAGTCTCTAAAAAGGAGGTCAGTCTTTTTGAATTGTGAGAGTCAGTGGAGATGGGAAAGCTGCTTACACAGAGACTCATAAAAAGGAGGTTAACTAGTGTTCCTTGAATTGCTGCCTGCACAAATCTTTAGTTTTGCTTCTTTCTATTACCTTCTAACCTCAGCACCTAGTAATATGATTATTCCAAAATGCCAGTAGTCAATGTGAGGTAATAGATTTTTCTCTCCTCTGTGCTAACCGAGGGATGAGTCAGAAATAAAGTCATTTTATTCTTTAGATCAGTTGAAGGCTAGCAAGGTTAAGAAGGAAAAAAAAACATGATTTTCCAATAACTCAGTGTTTTGCACTTTGTAACTCAGCAGATTCTCAACTGGCCTGATTAAAAGCAACTGAAGAAGTAAGTGCCTGAATTTGGAAATTAAGCTGTAAGTCTGACAGGATGTCTGTCTTGCAGTTATCTGCTTGGATGGAATAATTAGTTTGTTATNAGCAGTCTCAATCCTACAAGGAAACCCACACACCGAAAAATGGTTAGGAAATGAGGCATTATGTGAAAGAATTTAACTAAATGCTTTAATTACTAAATGATGCTAAGGTTTCATGAAGAGCTGATCTTGTGTGGCACACTGTTTTCTGAATGATATTCCCAATTACGCTCTGAATTTTATTCCAAATCACCACATTCCTTCACAGGTGTGGTTTGAATCAGGTCCAGAGAAAAATGTTTCAAAGTTTTCAGGGAGAATCACTGATTTAAGAGCAATTCTGTAACTCTCAAAGGAGTAAACTCAGAATATGTACTAGATATTTACATTAAAGTGGAAAGACCTTTGATGTCAGAATCTATATGGCATTTATAAAACTTCTGATGCAGCCATGGATTTCATTGGCAATTTGGGTTTTGTAAGCAGCCTTCAAGAACTGACATTATATATCTTTATTCAACAAATACTTTCCTTCTTAGTCTTATGGAGGGATATTTGTATTAATCAAAGGCATCAAAAGTTAACTTACAGTAAGGTTGCCTGTAACATTTTGGGGTAATAATAAGTACAGCTGGTAAATTTACACTTTGTGGGAACGTGCTGGCTATTCATCATCTTATATCTCTGTGACTGGACAATGACAAGTGTACGTATCACTTAAATTCACCTTGCAGATGTTTTCTGATACTCGTTGAACTCACATTCACCTTGAAAAGAGGCTGGACACTTTGAGATAGATTTGGATAACCTGAGAGGTAGTTATATTTATTTTCATGTTGTATCGGAAGAGAAAAAAACAAAATAAAACCCAGACATAAAGGCTTGTGGGTTTTTTTAACTCATTATTCAGCTTTATCAATTTTTATGAATTGGAAGAAGAGAGGAATAGAAAATGCTTGACTTTTGGCAGATGAATTTTCAAAAGAACAATCACATTATAAAATAATAAAATAATTAATACCCCTAAATAACTGGAGGTGGCACAGCTGCTCCCAGGTTGAATCTGAGATGCTCTTTATTCCCTTCTAGGAATGAATGTATGGTCAAGTACAGGTGTCATACTTCCAGGTGCTGCCCTGCAGAGAGGTTTGTACTAGGTTTACTGCTTCAGCAGAGAAGCCTCTCTGTTCAGCAGAGCACTTTTCAGAGGGCTTGGCTCCAGGCTCTGCACCCACCTGCAAGACAAACCCCAGAGCATCACACCCAGCAGCAGCAGCAGCAGCAGCTACAGCTGCCTGGACACTCTGCAGTATCTCTTGTGCCATGCCACAGCACTACTGCCAGGAGGCAGAGCACAACGAGACACTGTCCTCACTGCCCGGGCTCTAGATGACTCTACTTTATTAGATGGTTGGACTAGATGACCTCCAGAGATATCTTCCCATCTCAGCCATTCTGTGGCTCTGAGGTTCTCTAAGCAAAACGTTACAAAATGCTGAGAAAGGGAAACACTGAGGGCAGGAATTTGGACATTACTCTCATGTGGAAGATAGAGGTTTGTGTTCACTGGCTGGCTATCCTTTCTCCAGCTTAATTCAATAACTAAGTTTGACTGGGAAAGAAAGTAGAGACTTGGAAAGAAGGTAGAGACTGGCAGTAGATGTGGTATGGGATTGATTGCATTAGAAGTAATATGTGCCCTTGTGACCAAGAGGGCAAATGGGATTCTGGGCTGCTTTAAGAACAATGTGTCCAGCAGATTGAAGGAGGTTCTCCTTTACTGCTACTCTGCCCTGGTGAGGCCACATCTTGAGTACTGCATTCACTTTTGGGCACCCTGGTTTAAGAAGGACAGGAATATGCTGGAGAGGGTCCAGTGGAGGGCTACAAGGATGATTAGGAGACTGGAGCACTGCCTGATGAGGAGAGGCTGAGGGACCTGGGGCTGTTTAGCCTGGAGAAGAGAAGACTGAGAGGGGATTTAATAAATGTTTATAAATACCTGAGGCTGGGGGTCAGGAGGTAGGGGACAGGCTCTGCTTACTTGCTCCCAGTGACAGGACAAGGAGTGATGGATGTAAGCTGCCACACAGGAGGTTCCACCTCAAAACAAGGGAAAACTTTACTACAACAGCCACAGAGCACTGGCATAGGCTCCACAGAGTTGTTGTGGACTCTCCTTCTCTGAAGACTTTCAAGGCCCATCTGGATGCATTCCTGTGTGACCTGAGCTAGATTGTCTGGTCCTGCTGTGGCAGGGAAGTTGGAATCAATGATCTCTTTGGGTCCTTTCCAACCTCTAACATCCTTTGATCCTGTGTAATTAGAAGGAAATGTCTTAACTTTTGTGTCAGACTAGATCATCACGAGTTGCTTGCAGTTTCTCTTGGTTGTTAGGCCAGGTCATATTTTCTCTCTACCTGCTGTATGCTGTTTTATTTTAAACATTGTTTAATTATAGAATAAGCTGAGCAATAGAAAATAAGTCCATCGAGGTCCTGTGGTCAAGGATGATATTATTTCTAACCTGAGAGGTTTATATATAGTGGGCTGTAATAGAAAGAGGGGTACAAGCCATGTCAGAGTTAGGGAAAATAGGGCTCCATCATGTGTAGATGTTACTTGAAAAGATAAATACCAAAACTCCAAATACGCTCCTCTTCCTCTTTCCTTCTCACGTGTTGAACATGACATCTGGTATGGAATATTCTTTTGGTAAAGTAACCTGTGTAAAGCAACTGTACCAGTTGTCAAGGGATGTTCTGGATAGAACAGCTCTGGATACTCTGTGGTGAAGTTGCTCTTTTTTTGCAGTAATTTCATAATGGAAGCGCAGGAGAAAACCATTGGGCAGACGTATTTCAGAACTTTCTTGAGCTTCAGACTTGAATAATTCTGTAATATCAAGCATATATAGCACATAATAAAAAAAAAAGAGCAATTTCTTCTAGATGGGTCAAAGTTTTAAGACTGGCCTTGCTGAGAAATTAAAATTACCAGATTTTATTGGGTAACATCTGTTGCAATATCATTGTTTTGGTAAAAAAATATAACATTAGACTCTGGTTTAAAGATTCTGTGCAGACATAAAAGCTGTATTGCCATATTAAAAAAAAAAAAAATAGCTGCATGGTCTCTGCAAGTATTTTTTTTTTCCCTTTTAAAATTTATTCCTGCCATAAAGGTTTTTCATATCCTGAAAGAAAAATCTTTGCTATTCTGACATTCTTTAAGTATAAAGACAGAACTCCAAAATCATTAGATTCCTAGTGTTTCAAAATCTGCTAATTTCCAGGTCAGAGCTATACCTATTTGTGCTGTTAAATGGATTCAATAAATCTATTTCTGCTAACTGTAAGGAATAGTTCACAAGGTAACATATTCTGCAGCTGCTGTCTCGATGCTCATTTTTATATTGTTGCAACCCATCAGTACCTCATATTACGATGCTACTGTTTATTTTTTTTCTGTAATAATTCAAAATGACATAATGGAAAAAGTAATTACAGGCATGAGAGCTATTTTATGTTACCTTTTCTAGTACAGACACCTTCCCCAGTGTGCACAACTGTAGTAATTAGTTTTGGGGTTTGGGTTGTTTTCCCTCTCATCTGGGAGTTAGAAGGAATTTGGCCATAACTAATAAGTGCATGATTAGTTTAGAACCTTTTAATCCGTACACTCCTTTCTACTGACATCCCTAATAATATTTCTAGAGGCTCCACTGGGATTCTAAGTGGTGTAATCATATTAATACAATCACGAATTACATTCTAGTAATCCTGTATTTATTAAAGCAGATTCCCATTAGAAGAAACAAATGTATCTAGTCTTCTACTTCACAGATTTCAAGAAAAAAAAAGTTACTTGCTTGAGGTCTCCAGGTCGTTCCAGTGGTTCACTTGCATTTTCATACATATCCAGTATAGGCAGTACACACTAAACTCAAATGCAATTTCTGTTCCCATGATCATAGATATAATACCACTTCTTGGTAATAATGTAGTCATTATGGAAGATAATTAAATAAAGGCCTTAACTCATAAGGTCATTCTCAGATCTGTTTGAAGTCAGAATTAAAGGTTTCACGTACCATTGCTGCGATATGGCAGCAACCAGAATATGCTGGGAAGACCTCCACATTCCTAAACGTATTAAAAGATTCACTGGTTTGAGGCTAATTGAAATATTTTAATGAGAGAAGTTAGATCATTGGCTGTGAAAATAAAATAATAGTGATGTGTATGTTGCCCATTCATTCTGCTGAGGCATATAAACACAAGGACACAAAGATAAGGCTGGTCTGTAGCTGCCTGCTTGCCATATTAATTCCTCTGCCTGAACCTGCGTAACTTGAATTAATGAATCTGTTTCTAACTCCTCTTGCTACCATTTCCCAGCTCACCCTGCACATAAGGGGGATCCTGAGATAAGGGAGGGAGGTTGGAAAGAAGGAGGAAAGAAGGGAGCAGGTTTGAAAACCCTCCTGGGTGGCTCTGCTGCTGGGAAGTGTTTTGTATCTCTCTATTACTCTTAACTTGCATATTACTTCATATAGTTGTAAATATCTCTGCATATATTGTATATATTTCACTTGTAAATTGTGCAAAGCTATAAATACGGCTTCATTCCTTAACTTCCAGCTGGCTGAATTTAGTCTGGGTGAATTCCTAACTGTACAGGGTTATGAGTAACTCCCAAACCTGCACAAAAGACAATGAAAGAATGTCCTTGCTCTAAAAAGTTCAGAATGGAAAAAGAATTACTGGTCACCTTACAAAGTGAAGATGAAGAAATAACACTCACTCAAGAACAGAAATGCATCTAAAAATAGTATTATTTAACTCCTTTCTGAGAGTAAACCCAGTTTGAACAGAAGGTTTATCTTTAAATAATCATCCTGTGCAAATATAGTAATGCTACCTAGGTATTGCTATTAGACTGAGTATTTGTAGTTTCTGTCATATGGCACAAAACAGCTAGGGAGGTGATAATTTCCATTAATTGATAAAATAGTGGTTTAATTAAATAATATTAATAAATTTTTAAAATCCTGATTGAGAAAAAAAAGATTTATGAAAAAATATAAATATTTTATTAGCTTTATTTGTGCAGTGAGGACAACCAGGTGATAAGGCCCAGTCAGCATGGGTTTATGAAAGTCTCATGGTAGGCTTGAATAAGCCGAACAAAGCCTGAAAATGTCCTGCTCTCCCTCCTTCTGCTGGTGGGAGAAGCAACCATGGGAAGGAGGACAAAGAACCTGGAGGCATTAAAGTCTCTGGTTTGCTTAGACCTGTTTTACTCCTGTTTAGTTCCTGTGGTAAACAAGGTACATACACTTGGCTTGTGCCTGACTTGTGTAAGGCCTATATTTTTCCCAAATTTCCATGGCCATTCTGATTGGCTATTCTGTGTCTAAAGGCCCATTAGTCTCGGGCTGTATTGATAAAAGAGATGAGCAGGTAGAGACAATGTGCTTGCTTGCTTGCTTGCTTGCTGCTAGCTGCTGTTATTGCCTTATCATGCTCTCTGCTTCTGGCAGTGTTCTGACTCACTGCTTTATTGCATCCTGCCATGCTATGCTAAGTTAGAAGCTAGTCCTGCCACATAATATCAAGCCCTGATACTTTCAGCTTGTCTGCCTGGAAACTTCTTGCTTCGAGTTAACCAGGAATAAAATACCTCCACATGATAGGCCTGCATAGCCAGCATGATATCTGTGCTAAGACTGGGGTCACTATCCCTGAAGATATTTAATAGACATAAATATGGCATTCAGGATCAGAGGATTGGACTTAGCAGTGTTGGGTTTGTTGTTGGGCTCAATGATCTTAAAGGTCTTTTCCAATATAAATTAAAAGTATTATGAACTAAAATTAAATGAGTTGGCCAAGTAAAAACCTGAACAACTTCTAAATGTATTAGTGTTTTTGACAGAAAAGGTTTTCATTATAAGTGCAGAAATATACTGAAATTTCCTTGATTTGGTACAACTCCATTGGTACTTACATAGTGAATTGTTATTGCACCAAACAGTACACTAAATGAGCTTTTTGGTCATTCTTACTGAAGAAGCTAATCTCCTCATAATTGAGTTTTAGTGTTACTATGGGGTTTTTTTTGGCAGATGATCTAAGAAGCTTCAGTTCTAGAATATATTGCTTTTTGTTCTAGGAATCCTTTCAACTCTTCCTTCTTTATTTTGCCCTTTATTTTCCCCCTCTCCTGCAGAAAAACAAATAATCAAGAATACAACAGCTGAGTGGGATCATGTCCCATGAGCTAGCCTGACTTGGCAGCTAGTGAAGAAAATGCAGTCAAAGGAGATATGTGTCCTCTGAAGTTCAAGAAGAAGACATTTCAGAGTCTTCTCCTGGCAAACGCTTCTACTTTGGGACAGCACTGGCTCCAGATAATAGGATACTGGTGAATCATTCTGAGGAAGGTGATTACCCTTTCCTTCTCTTTCTTCATAATAGATCCAATTACTGGGTGTAGACTGCATGCTGACTGCATACTTGAGTCAGACATAGCCTAATTCTTAGGAAATGTGCTTATCTGGAAATAATTTGTATTGCTTCATCGATTTAGGGTGTTGGTATCAGCTCTTTTTCAACTATTATGCCCAAAAGAGTTAGAAAATCATATAATTATCCCTCCTTAAGCAAAGTTTAAAAGCTGCTGAAATTCATCATCTTATTCCCCTATCTTCTAAGAAAATAGAGGAACACTGATATGAAAGCAATTTTTTTTTTTTTCCAAGGAGGGATAATCTAGGGCAGTGTCACAAAGCAGTCAATTACTTCTACTAGTAAAAATTGGGGTTTTTTTCCTCCCCAATTTTATTGAATAACTTCATGAGATTATAAATTCTGCTAGTTACAGAACCACTCAAATGCTCATGTAAGAGGAATTCCCTTAATCATACTCAGAGCAGAAACTGCCAGCAGAGCAGGATAGGGAAACCATGGTAATGCACAGAAAAATTAATTCCTTATCTCCACTCCCAGTAATGTTTATTTATACACAATGTATTCTTGCAGCCTAGAAAAAAAAAAAAAAAAAAAAAGTAGAATTAGAATTTACCTTATAACTGTCTCATAACTTCGGTCACTAGGAGATGTGGACTCAATGCTAAGAAATTACCTGGCGAGATTTCCCTGCTAGATACTTTTCAGCTACTTATGAAATTTCTTTTTTTACATGAGAGAGTATAAAGCAGTGTTCTGGCACTGCACTGTGCCTAACTGATATAATTAAGTCACATTTATCCACTTAAACTGTGATTTGGCTTTAGGCCTTCCCACTTCTCAGGGAGTGGATTTCCATTTTATCTGTTAAAAGACCTGCGGTTTAGCTGCGGGTCTGGTTTCCGTTTTCTGCTGATATTTCCAGATTTCACAGATCTGTTTGATATGTATAAACTGTGAGATTTCACTGAGTCATCTGCGAAGCTGTTTCATATGCATTTCCTCCATAATCTCTCATAAACAGATGTGTGTTAAATTGCTCAGTATTAATATTGCCTGTTTCTTGTACAGAAAGACCTCAGGAAATTAGAAACAAAACGCAGATGAGCAAAACTAATGTTTCTGAAATTCTGCTTCTGAAGGGACACTAGATTATTTTTAGAGAAACACTTAAGCATCCTTGTTTGTTTTAATTACTCACAGTAATGGTGTAAAACACTGTGGTGGTTTTGCTGTTACCTGTCCCCCCTACTTTTGAAATAATACCCAGCTAGGACTCAGAACACTGGAAGTCGATAAATGAAGCTTTATATTCACAGCAATGCACAATATACAAGCAGATATTTACAATGTATAACAGATATTTACAGATACATACAATGAAAAGGTAATACAGAAACACCACAGCCCTCTCAGAGATCAAAATCCCCAAGAGGGGTAACCAACCACCCATACCACCTTTCCCCGCTTCCCGAATCTTATCTCACCACCTGTTGATGCTGCAGATATGCTGAGGCAGATTGGCCAGGGGGATTAGTAGTAGGAAAGAAGTTAGTGGAATTATTAAAAACTTGTGTTTTCCTCTCTCAGCCAATAGTCTAATTTCTCACTCAAATTCTCCAATTAGTTCAAACCAGCACAAACACCAATCATAAATATTAATTTTCTTACTCTTTCCCCAAAATGCATTTCTGCTTCATATCCTATTTTTTTCAGTCTTCAGCAATGTCTTTAGAATTATAGAGGGCATAGGTTACACACTCTACATCACCAATTTCAAACAGTATTCCTATCACTTTAACTTGATAAAAATTAGTCATTTGTGGAAGGAGAAAACATTGATGAAACTGTTTGGGTTTGTTTTTTTTTCATGCAGTACTGACTATTCTAAAATGCTTCAAATGCATAAGAAACTGAATATTTAATTCCCCTGTTCACTGCTGTGAATTCATTTCAGAGAACCAAGCCTCCAATCTCTCTTCAGAAAATTTGTCCTCCTTTCCTCCTTTCTTTGTTCTTCTTCCCTATAGCTCACATAAATAGTTGGAGATGGAACCAATTCTTCTCTCCTTCACAGCATGAAAAAAATTATCTATTCATTCATTGTGGAGTCTCCCTCTCTGTGACTGTAAATGACAGTGGAAAACTCCATTCTGGGAATCCTAAAGCCACCTCAAAAACTTGCTCATAGGCAAAGGAACAAGAATGTTGACCAAAGTCTTTCAGGAACTGTTATTTCAGCTGAAATCACAGAAAGGTAGGGGTTGGAAAGGACCTCTGAGCATCATCTAGTCCAATCCTCTGCTAAATCAGATTCACCTACAGCAGGTTGCACAGAAACATGTCTAGGTGAGGTTTGAGTATTTTCAGAGTAGCCTGTCTACACAGCCTATTCCACTGTTTGGTCACCTTCAAAGTAAAGAAATCTTTCATAATGTTTATGTGGAACTTGCTGTCTTCCTGTTGCCTCTTGTCCTGTCACCAGGCACCACTGAAAAGAGACTGGGCCCATGCTTTTTGCACCTACCCTCTATTTATAACAGTCAGTAAGACACTCTCTCCATCTTCTCTTCTCCAAGATAAATGGCCCTGGGTCTCTGAAGTTAAGGTAGACAACTTCCACTACTCCACCCTGACCTATTCAGCCAGTCATGCCATCATAAAAGGCTATGAGATTGATCGAGCATGATTTTCCTCTTCATGAATCAATGCTGAACATTCCAAATAAACTTCTTTTCTTTCACATGCTTAGATATAATAGATACACTGAAGAGCTATAGATATGCAACCTACATAGATCCACTGCACCTCTGCACCTTTAGGTATATCACTTACATACAAGATTATATTATATAGAAAATCTACTTCTATCATGGGCTGCAGCAAGATCAGCTTGGCCAGAAGGGCAAGGGAGGGGATTCTGCCTCTTTACTCGGCTCTCCTCAGACTCCACCTGGAGTACTGCGTGCAGTTCTGGAGCCCCCAACACAAGAAGGACATGGAACTGTTGGAGTGAGTCCAAAGGAGGGCCATGAAGATGATCAGAGTGCTGCAGCACCTCTGCTATAAGGACAGGCTGAGAGAGTTGGGGCTCTTCAGCCTGGAGAAGAGATGGTTTTGAGATGATCTTGGAGTGGTCTTCCAGTATCTGAAGGGGGCCTACAGGAAGGCTTGGGAGGGACTATTTAAAAGGTCTTATAATGATAGGATGAGGAGTAATGGGTTTAAAATGGCAGAGGGGGGATTTAAACTAGATTCTAGGAGGAAATTCTTTCCAGTAAGGGTGGTGAGACCCTGGCACAGGTTGCCCAGGGACATTGTGGCTGTTCCCTCCCTGGACGTGTTCAAGGCCAGGTTGGATGAGGCCTTGAGCAACCTGTTCTAGTGGTAGGTGTCCCTGGCAGGCGGTGGGGGGGTTGGAACTGGATGATCCTTGAAGTCCCTTACAACCTAAACCATTCTATGATTCTATTATATGATTCTACACACTTTACTTTTTTTTGTTCCTTTTTTAATATTTCCCCATTGAGTAAAATCAGAAAACCAAAATATCACTTATGTTCTGAGTTGTTGCATCCATGTCTTTGCAATGTCTGAAATGTTAGACAGTTTAAATAGAATTTGGCCAAGCTTCTCATTGTTCTGCAGCAGGGCAAGCTACCCATACTCTTAAAAATAGAGATTTCTTTAAATACCTTCATGAGTTGAGCTTGTTATTAAACTAAGTAAGTAAAATTGTGATAAGATTGTGTTCCACTGATAATGAGAAATCTAATTCTCCTACTAGTTTATGAATCATAACGTCTGACATGATGTAATAGATATAAATTTATTCTCTCTCACAGCAAGGGGATTATCCTGGCCGCCCATTACTAATGGAAAAATCCAGCTGGTACAAACACTAATTGATGCCATTACTTGAACATGGCAGGTAAAAAAACAAAGACCTTTTGCTCTGACTTTAACTGAACTGAAACCCTAGAATTAGTTCCTCAAGAATGTGATGTTGAATTCTAATGTGAAAAGGTTTCATGAATGCTGGTTCTGGTTCACCTTTGAATGTTAAGTGCTGACAATTAATTGCTATGACAACTACTTTTGAGAGTATTTGTTTCTGTGACAATGAATGCAAATGTCTGAAGCGTGATGTGTCAAATACATCTTCTAGACTATTCTAGATCTGGTCCTTTGGAAGAAATTGAAACACAGCTTGGTGAAACCTAAGGAAGGGATCAACCGACCTCTTCCTTACTGAAGAAATGAAAGAGAAGGAAGGAACCAAACTCTTCTTTATTGATGAAGTGAAAGAGAAGTCACTCAAATGAAATGTGCTAGCTTCTCATGTGAACATTCACAACTTTCAGACTTTTTAAACTGCTGTGATCTTAATTGGTTTTAGACTTTTAGTTTCTATCTCAGTTTCCATTGGCCAGGAGGGCCAATGCCATTCTGGGGTGTGTTAGAAGGGCTGTGGTTAGTAGGTCGAGAGAGGTTCTCCTGCCCCTCTACTCTGCCCTGGTGATGACAACTCTGGAGTACTGTATCCATTTCTGGGCTCCTCAGTTCAAGAGGGAAATAGAACTGCTTGAGAGAGTCCAGTGCAGAACTACAAAGATGATGAAGGGAATGGAACATGTCTCTTATGAGGAGAGCCTGAAGGAGCTGGGGCTGTGCTGCTTGGAGAAGAGGACACTGAGAGGTGACCTCATCAATGTTGGTAAATATGTGCAGGGTGAATGCCAGGAGGATGGAGCCAGGCTCTGCTTAGTGATGCTCGATACCAGGACAAGGGGCAATGGGTGGAAGCTGAGGCATAGGAAGTTTAATTTAAACATGAGGAGGAATTTCTTCCCTTTGAAGGTGACAGAACACTGGAACAGGCTGCCCAGAGGGCTTGTGGAGTCTCCATCTCTGGAGATATTCAAAACCCACCTGTATGCATTCCAGTGTGATCTGCTATAGGTGATCCTGCTCTGTCAGTGGGGGTTGGACTGGTCCCACCCAGCTCCTGACATTCTGTGATTCTGCTGTGCTCTAAATGTGGTTAAATTAAAGTATGACTCCTGAAACTGATATAAATTTTGATAGCTTCAAAGTAATAGCTTTTTCAAAGTTGTACTTCTATAGGCAACTCACTCATTTCTCTCTGCATTTTAATAACTCAGTTTCAATTTACCAGTTCAAAATGCTGTCTTGACACCAGCTTTTGTATCATTGTTGGATGAAATCATGAATGAGCGTTTAGCTCAGATAGAAACATGGGGTTTCTTTTCCTTCTGTGTTGTGACAGATTACTAATACAAAAGATGTTTTAAAAAGCCATCTTATCACATGTTTCCCTGATATTTTCTAAAAATCAGACTTTCAGTTGTTACTCAAATGCCAGTGAGATGCCTGTGCTGTAAATATCTAGATAAGAAAAGCTGTTCATTTGAATTTGTTTCTTAGAGGCAGGATAGAGGAATCACAGAATCACAGAAACATTCAAGTTGGAAAAGACCCTCAGGGTCACCAAGTCCAACCCATACCCCTACTCTGCAAAGTGCACCCTAAACCATATCCTCAAGCACCACATCCAAATGGCTTTTAAACACATCCAGGGTTGGTGACTCGACCACCCTCCTGGGCAGCCCATTCCAATGCCTGACCACTCTTTCTGTGATTTTTTTTCCCCCTAATGTCCAGTCTAAATCTACCTAGTCACAGCTTGAGGAGGTTCCCACATTTTCTATCATGATTCACCTGTGAGAAGTGACAAATTAAATGTACAATTAAATTTCTACAGAAAACCAAAGATGAGTTTTAGGAAAAGTTTGGGGATATTGGCATTGGTCTCTTCATTTGCAAAGGTACACAGCAATTAGTACAAGACAGATGTTCCACTTTGTGGAAAGCTTTAGGCAAAACTTAGCCAAGGTAGAGTATGAATGATGGGATACTCAAGGCTTCAGAAGCTAATCTCGTTTTTATCCTCTATTTATAAAGAATGGCTTAAAGGAATGCATGAACCTGGCTATGGAAAAGTGTGTAGACAAACAGAGATTGTGCATTTTACTTTAAAAAAAAACCAAAACAAAAACTTCTCAAAACAAATTAGTTGTTCTTCATGAGGAAAAAAAAAAAAAAAAAAAAAAA
>VWZI01004856.1:347456-358645 GCA_013396835.1 Psilopogon haemacephalus
TAACACCCTACTCTAGATCAAGCTGCCCACAGCCTCAGCCAGCCTGGCCTTAAACACCTCCAGGGATGTGGCCCCAGCCACCTCCCTGGGCAACCCATTCCAGGCTCTCACCACTCTCATGCTCAACAACTTCCTCCTCACATCCAATCTGAATCTCCCCACCTCCAGCTTTGCTCCATTCCCCCTAGTCCTCTCACTACCTGATAGCCTCAAAAGTCCCTCCCTAGTTTTTTTTGTAGGCCCTCTTCAGATGATGGAAGCAGGTTGTCTCCCCTTCAGTATGACTAAAGAAAGCTATAAATAAACCTTTGTTTTGTGTTAATTTTGAAACCCTTGCTATTTTCTTTGCCTGTAGGATAACTTGCGGCTTCCTCATTCGCTTTTTTCGCTCCGTGTGATTTTGTTACAATCAGAAGCGCCAGCATAAAGAATTCCACCTGGAGAAATGTTGGCTGCTTTTCTTTTTCCCCAGGTTGCCAACAAATTGACAGTCACCGGGAAAGCAGATATTTCTTTCTCAGCTAATGTCTTTGTTTAGTCAATGTTTTCCTATGCTCCGTTGTACCTTGAAGGAATTAAATTGATGTAAAAATTATTTTCCTTTAATGTAAATTTATATAAACATCAGCCTCTTTTAAATTTATACAAAAATCAGTTTCTCTTAAATTTATATAAAAATCAGTTTCTTTTAATCAGTGTTTTGTGTTAAATCACTCCCTTCCTCTTCTAATTATCCTATTGGAAAAAAAATATAGTTTATACTGAAAGATTTAAGAGTAGGGAAAAGGAAAAGGATAAAACCAGACTTCTCAGTAAAGGATCTCTGATTGGTAGTACTTTATGGACTTTTCAGTTGACACTGGTTCTGATGCAGTTTGGCAAATAGATCCGCTGTGCGTGACCGGCTTCTGGATCCAGTCTGTTACCCACATGCTTAACTACACACATTCAATTTCAGTGACTTTAATGGATAAATGCTTTGAAATATTTCTGGAAGCTCCTAGAGGCAGCCCATATCTGATAATTGTTATATAATCTGTCTGCAAATTTCATCTCTCTCTATCAAGAATTATTTCCCTGCATACACTGGACAATATAGAAGCTCACTCATAGCCTTCACAGATCCCAAAATTATTTCTCCTTTAACATAAAAAATAATAATAATGAAAAACATCTGATTGCCTTTTTCATTGTCATTGGAACTGGATGATCTTTGAGGTCTCTTCCAACCTAGCACCTCTCCTATGAGGACAGACTGAAAGGGTTGGGGCTATTCAGTTTGGAGAAGAGGAGGTTCTGCGGTGACTTTGTTGTGGCCTTCCAGTATCTGAAGGGGGCCTACAGAAAAGCTGGGGAGGGACTTTTTAGGCTATCAAGGAGTGACAAGACTAGGGGAAATGGAGCAAAGCTGGGGGGTGGGGAGATTCAGACTGGTTGTGAGGAGGAAGTTCTGCATGAGAGTGGTGAGAGCCTGGAATGGATTGCCCAGGGCGGTGGTTGGGGCCATGTCCATGGAGGTGTTTGAGGGCAGGCTGGATGAGGCTTTGGCCAGGCTGATCTATGGTAGGGTGTCCCTGCCCATGGCAGGGGGGTTGGAACTGGACGATCCCTCTGGTCCTTTCCAACCGTGACTGATTCTATGATTCTAAAACATTCTGTGATTCACTCTTCAGTTATCCCCTGATTTTTGCCTGTTAGAGCTAGGTGTTTTTTTAGAGTGTTTTACAGCTGGTCCTGTTGAAATATTTTGGAAACGCAGAATTACAATGTGGAGTCCTAATTTGAACTTACTGCCTGCTTCAATTTACTGCTCTGTGGGACACAACTGCTCTCTGCAAAAGTCACATTAACTCTCCCCAAAAAATATTTACTCATCTTCTAATTCTATTTTTCTATTCTTCTTGGGGACTATGATTTGGTTTCAAATGGAAATTACTGGTCTGAACACCAGATCTTTACAAACCCTCATTTTATTTGCTACATTATTTTCTTCTCATTTTGAAGTGAGTTTTTAAAGTATTTTGTACATAGTTTGTAGTTCAGTGATTTAATCTTCCTCTAGCATTTTTTCAGTGAATATAAACAAGTGGGATCAAGATACTCTTACCTGAATTAGTAGTTTTGAATCCTTCCTGATGACACCTCCATCTAAAGACATTCCTCAGATCTCTTTTATCTGCTGTAGAAGCTCCTTACATTGCCCTGTTGCAAACACTGAAATTATCTTCCTTGAGTATAGCTTCTCTTATATGCTACTTTTTCATCTTAGCTATGCACTGAGTTAGTGCTAGCCTGCAGAAAGGTGTTTGCTTATTACAAGTGGAAGCATTTTATTATTGGTTTTAATGCCTTGAGCAATTTGCTCCTCAAAATCTCTGAAATGTTCTTTTCTATTCTACTCATTTTGATGCAGTTTCCACTCTTGAAGGGTATTTTTTTTTATCCACTAATGGCCTCTTCTAGGCTGCTCTCTAATCATGCTGAGATATTTTCTCTTTCTTTCTTTCTTTCTTTCTTTCTTTCTTTCTTTCTTTCTTTCTTTCTTTCTTTCTTTCTTTCTTTCTTCCTTTCTTTCTTCCTTTCTTTCTTTCTTTCTTCCTTTCTTTCTTCCTTTCTTTCTTTCTTTCTTTTTCTTTCTTTCTTTTTCTTTCCTCCTTCCTTCCTTCCTTCCTTCCTTCCTTCCTTCCTTCCTTCCTTCCTTCCTTTCTCTCTTTCTCTCTTTCTCTCTTTCTCTCTTTCTCTATGTGATTCTTTCTATTTCATAGAGCAATCTACATTTAGCCTAAGCTTCTAGTGCTGTATCCTTCTGCAACCATACAATGAATAAGCATTTTATGCTTTCAGGTGAACAGTTTAACTTCTTAATTCATCTCTTCATTTTCAGAACTCAAGAGTAGAATTTTTTACCTTCTCAGCAGTGAGAGAGGTGTGGGAGGGATTATTTTGTTGTGGGATTTTTGTTGTCTTTTTTTTTTTAATGTGAAATGGCTTTTATATTCTAACATCTTGAGCTAGGTATTAGGCACTTCCCAAGATTAAATTGAATACTTTTTGTGCATGTGACTTTCCCAGTAAACAATGCTTGATAGCTTTTCAATCCTTGGTCTTCATCATGGCCTGATGTGTAATTTCTCTAGCCTATATAGTGAGAGTCTACAGTTATTAACTTCATTTTCAATTGGGGTAGATAATCCAATCTCTTGCAGCACTTCATAGTCCTTATATTAATCATTTATCAATGCCAGGGAAGCCATGTCAGGTCCTTTGATACAAAGATCTCTTATTACCTTATGCTGGAATTTCATTAATTAATAATGAAATGTTAGAGATTGGATAACTTGTTTATTTATACTTCTAATCCCACTGCTTCATTCAAAAACTGCAGAAAATACAGGCAGCCACCACAATGTGAATGTCCTAACACTGCATGATGATGCTAACTCTTATCTAGGAGTGCTCACAGAAGAAGAGAAACAACAGATAATAAAATGAGGGATTCCTTGCCTGCCACATAGGGAAACAAAAAATATTGAGTCCTTGAAGCTGAAGAAGAGATAAAAAAATTATTTTCAGATAGAAAAAAAAAAAAAAAGAAAGTTCTACCCTTATAGCTTTAGAAAATCTTTGGTAACTAAGAAAAAAATCTGAAAGACAGGATGCAGGGCTTCAAAGGGTAGATCAGGTGAGTCTTGGGAGTTACTATAGGAAATCATTGAAGTCTGAGCTAGAAATAGAGTGAAGCAGACACACAAAAAATGCAAGAGCTTTCCAAGTCAAAGGCTTATATCAAGAGGTAAAATGAATAAGGTAATGGGAAATAATTTGGTGGCAATTTGTGTTTCAGAAAAATGAAAATTAAGAATATTAATGTTTCAGTGATGCATCCTGGAACATCATAGTGTTATTTCATTTCAGTATGGGCTTTATTTCAGTGGACTTCTAGTAAATAAAAGTATTTCATAGAACCATAGAATCAGTGAGGGTTGGAAGGGACCACAAAGATCATCCAGTTCCAACCCTCTGCCATGCCCAGGGACACCCTACCCTAGATCAGGCTGCCCACAGCCTCATCCAGCCTGGCCTTAAACACCTCCAGGGCTGTGGCCTCAACCACCCCCCTGGGCAACCCATTCCAGGCTCTCACCACTCTCATGATGAAGAACTTCCTCCTCACATCCAATCTGAATCTCCCCATCTCCAGCTTTGCTCCATTCGCTCTAGTCCTGTCGCTACCTGAGAGCCTTTGGTATGTTTGAGATGTATTAAGTAGATGCTTTTTTCTTTTATTTTTCCTCAGCTCCAATATTTTCATTACCATCACCATATGACCACTGATGACTCTAGGCATAATTTTACTACAAATGATTCATAGTAAACGTGCTGACTTGTCCAGCTATATTACATACCCTCGAGCAATTGACACTGTAAGAGCTTAATGAAGAATTAGAATACATTAGCTGAGAACTTGAGTCGAAGTCTCTGATACAGCAAAAAATGTAAACTAAAGGAAATAACTTATCATGAAGATTGATTGTGTGTCATCAAGATTATTCAATCCCTTCATCAGAGTGAACAGGGGAGGAGAGTTTCGAGCAGGGTCTGTTACATTTGATGCACAAGTTCTTTGACTATCTGATGGCAATTATCACTCCTAAAAATAGAGGATTAAAATGACAAATCTCAGAATGCATCTTTCAATGCAATCAATAATTTAATATGTGTACTAGAATTTGATCCAGACTTAAATGACAACAAGTTAGGAGCAGTTGTCAATCTGTTGGAGGGTAGGAGGTCCCTGCAGAGGGACCTAGACAGGCTGAATGGGTGGGCAGAGGCCAACAGGATGGGATTTAAGAAGGCTAAGTGTAGAGTTCTACACTTTGGCCACAACAACCCCAGACAGAGCTACAGGCTGGGGAGAGAATGGCTGGAGAGCAGCCAGGCAGAAAGGGTCCTAGGGGTGCTGGAAGATAGGAGTTGAACATGAGCCAGCAGTGTGACCAGGTGGGCAGGATAGCCAATGGCATCCTGGCCCAGATCAGGAATACTGTGGCCAGCAGTACAAGGGAAGTTATTCTTCCCCTGTACTTGGCACTGTTTAGGTCACATCTTGAGTACTGTGTCCAGTTCTGGTCCCCTCAATTTAAGAGAGATGTTGAGGTACTGGAACATGTCCAGAGAATGGCAACAAATCTGGTGAGAGACCTAGAGAACATGACCTATGAGGAGGAGCTGAGGGTGCTGGGGTTGTTTAGCCTGGAGAAGAGGAGGCTCAGGAGTGACCTCATTGCTGTGTATGACTACCTGAAGGGAGGTTGTAGCCAGGTAAGGTTGGTTTCTTCTCCCAGGCAACCAGCAACAGAAAGAGGGGACACAGTCTCAAGTTGTGCTGGGGGAGGTACAGGCTGGATACTAGGAGGAAGTTCTTCCCAGAAACAGTGATTGGCATTGGAATGGGCTGCCCAGGGAGATGGTGGAGTTGCTGTGCCTGGAGGTGTTCAAAAAAAGACTGGATGGAGCACTTAGTGCCATTGGCTACGGCTGGGTGCTAGGTTGGACTGGATGATCTTGGAGGTGTCTTCCAACCTGGCTTATTCTATTCTATTCTATTCTATTCTATTCTATTCTATTCTATTCTATTCTATTCTATTCTATTCTATTCTATTCTATCCTGTTGTCACCTGTTCTAGCCTATTCTAACCTATTCTAAATATGTCCTCTTTATAAATATGTGATAGTATTGTGATCATTTGTTATGTTGCCACATTTATTCTCTTTATATTTTAGTATATGATATTTTAGTTTACTTCAGAAATTCTTACTAGCCTGTAAAGGTAAGAAACATACATTTAATATATGTATTCTATTTCCTTTCCTTTTTTTTTCCTTTTGTTTTCAAATTCAGACAATTTCTAAATCCTCTATTTTTCTTGATCTTTTTAATATTGATTATATGTCCTTCCTGAAGGATCACTAAAGGAAATATTAAACTAAATCAGTCTCCAAAAATCCTTGGGGGGATATAATCTTCCTCTTTTTCGCAGATCTCCAAGGGTTTTGATTAGACAGCAAGAGAGTAATACACTATATACCTGTCAGTAGGTCGTGCAATCATTTCTTGGCTTTTTCTTTGGCAGGCTACATATCTTTCTACAGCATTTTAAATACCTTTCTGTTTATTGAGATTGTTTTTTCTTTTCAGTCAACTACCGTGTGTCATTGCTTTTATTTCAGAAACACTGGCTAAATAAACTCTAAGTTGCTAGTGCAGTTCTGCAGCAAAGGTTGCATCAAGAGAGAAACAGTCTCTCATTTCTAATTTCTTCTAATGTCAAGAAAAGATTAAAAAAAAATATATCAATATCATGTGGTTTGTAAATCTGTCTTCCAGCGAGTCATTCCATAAACCAAGTTCCTGATACCTAAACATGCCCAGCAAATGAACATCTGTCATGTTTACCACCTGTGCTAAATCCATCAATACCTGTCTTTAAGAAAACAAAATCATCTTCTCTCTAGAGCAATTTTGCCAGGGCAGAAAATGCCTTCCCTGAAATATTTATCTGAAAATAAACAGTATTTCTATGAAGGACTTTTTTTTGTTTTATTGAGATTTTCGTGGAGGCTGGGGAGAGTTTTTTTAGAATCATAGAATCACAGAATGGTTTAGGTTGGAAATGACCTCAAAGCTCATCCAGTTCCAACCCCCCTGTGCCATAGGCAGGGACACCTCCCACTAGAACAGGTCGCAAAAGGCCCCATCCAATCTGGCCTTGAATACCTCCAGGGAGGGAGCATCCACAACCTCCCTGGGCAATCTGTGCCAGTGTTTCACCATCTTCATTGTAAAGAAATTCTTCCTAAAACCTCCCATCTGCCAGTTTAAGCCAATTACTCCTTGTCATTAAAAGACCTTGTCAATAGTCCCTCCACATCCTTCCTGTAGCCCCCTTCAGATACTGGAAGGCTACTCCAAGGTCTCCTCAAAGCCTTCTCTTTTCCAGGCTGCAGAGCCCCAACTCTCATAGCCTGTCCTCATAGCAGAGCTTCTCCAGCTCTCTGGTCATCTTCATGGCCTCCTCTGGACTTGCTCCAACATTTCCATGTCCTTCTTTTTATTTGTTTTTGTTTGTTGGGGCAGTCAGCTCATGAAACAGAATGCTGCTGTCTTGTGAGTGGGAAATGTTATTAATTATTTTTTACAAGATGACCTACTCTCATCAAGTTTCTCATTTGCTCTGTTAAATTCCACACATTAAATGATGTTGTTTTCAGAGTTATATAAAGTTACTTTCTTTATTTTCACTGAGATACTGCCCAGCATCTTCCCTTAGTGCTTTTCAAGGACAGTGTTCGTAATAGTTACTTTGTCTAGCGTTCACACAGAGGCAAAATGGATGTGACAGTGGGAAAAATAAACAGTCAAAAGACTGATCTCAGTGCAAAAATGTTCAAGGATTTAAATTAGGAAAGCTATGCATCTTGTGATCTAATGGACAGCTATTTCATGAGAGAAGCAGCAAATGTGTGTGTGGTAACAGCCTTGATAGTAGGTAATGAAGAAGAAAGAACTGACTAAAATGGAGAGAAAATAATCTAGGTTATATCAGGTAATAAATAGAGCGGGAACAGAACTCTATCCAGAGCACACAAAATGGACAGTGCGAAAAAAAAAACACCACAGACTGTGAAATAATGAAGTCTGAAAGTTTTACTAGCTTTCTGTGGAATCTAAAAAAAAAATAAATAAAAGAAAAGAAAAACCTATAGCTATAAAATGCTACTGTCTTATTTATAAAACAGTCCTAAATTTTTTGTAACAGAAAGTTGCCTGCAAAGTAAATAATCCTTCTTCAATAAAATTAATCTCAGTGTACAAAATTTTGGTTACTCCTTGACAGTTTGGGATTTGTTTTTTTTTAAAAACATTCATTTTTTTTCTCTCTCTTTTGGGGCTAGGGTAGGGAGAGAGTGGATACTGTCATAGAGAAGGGATTGAAGTGATGAGGGATAATGGTACCTGGATAGCCTTCCAAGCAAAATATGCCCTCTCTGTGATATAGAAGACATTTGTTCACTAGTTATAGGTTTTCCACAAAACTTCAGCCATTACTCGAGGAAAAGAGCTATCCTTGCAGAAGGGCTCATCCATCAGCTTGCTTGAGCAAGGCTGCTCAAAATATTAGTTCTTTGTTTTTCCTACCGACCTGCACCAACAGATAAGTTCTGCTACTACAGCCCTTTGAAAACTGAGCCAGCAAACAATCCCTCCATGATCAGTCTTTTCTTCACTTACTTCACAACATTGTTTCTCCATCGCTAAGACTTTTCCAGAAGACAGGATGCTGGACAACTGAACAAGTTAGTTGCGCTGGTTTGAGGCTAGTTGGAATATTTTAACCGAGAGAAATTAAATCCTTGGCTGTGAAGAGAAAACAGTGATTTCTGCTGAGAAACACCAGTAGTCAAAATATAAGAAAAGATACTCCTGACACGCTTCTCGGTTAGTTCTCACTTCCTTCTTTGTCTCCCCTTCTCCGGTGGTCTGTATGGTTGCATCTGCTTTAATTATTGAATCCTGTGTAACCTTTTTTCCTCTAGCCTCCTTGTGATCTTTTTGACATCTCACCTCAGATCTCTCCAGATTTATCATGTGAGATATAGGGGGATTGATCTGGTTATTTCTGAAGGGACAGGAGGAGATTTGGGTTGGGAGCCTTCTGGCAGTCTGACTGTTTTGGGAGGGATTTTGTGTTTCTGTGTTACTTTTAACTTGCATACAGCTGTAAATATTTGCCTATAAATTGTGCTAAGCTGTAAATATAGCTTCCTTAACTCCCAGCTGACTGAGCGAAGTCTGGTGAATTCATAGGTGTGGGGTGGGTAACTCCCAAAACATCACATCACTACATGAGGATGAAACAGGAATAAAGTAACAAGCATCTAAATCAGAACCGAGTCTCAGAAGTGCCAGACCAAAACCATCATGACATTTACACGGAATAAAGGCATACAGCTTGCTTGTCAATACATAAATTTGCTGAGAGCCTCACTAAATTCCTAACAGTCTATTCAAAGTTTATTTCTGTTCAAGTTACGATGAAGCTAATATTTATGAAGAGAAGTCTCTGACGATGTTACAGTTTTATCCACTATGCACAGTCTTTCTTTAATCTACTCCATTACCTTGGCATTGCCCTCACCCTTCCTATACATTCTGTGTCTTAACGCTCCTTGGGCTGGTTCACTCAAGAAAGCACCATAAAAGTTTAAAAATAATTTATGTGTATCAGGTTTAATTTTTGGTTTTGTTTTTTTTTTTCCAGGAAGACTATGACATCGGTGACAAACTTTTATTTGTCCACTCTATAAACTGCTTGAAATATGCTTATGCATTTTTGTAACACGCTTTACACATTGATCTTCTATCACTGGTCAGCAATTCCAGAATTAACCATGTGTGGTGACTTTTACACATGCTGGATACTTGTTCTGTGTTGCATTTGTTAGCCCTGAAGCCAGTATTAGTCAGTTCCCAAGCCTCCTTTGATTAATGAACAGTAATTGACCATTAATAATTTGTTTCTTGCCTGGAGCTTCTGGTTTCATAGAATCATAGAATCAGTCAGGGTTGGAAGGGACCACAACGATCATCTAGTTCCAACCCCCATGACGTGCCCAGGAATACCCAACCCTAGATCAGGTTGGCCACAGCCTCAGCCAGCCTGGCCTTAAATACCTCCAGGGACATGGCTCCAACCACTTTCCTGGGCAACCCGTTCTGGGCTCTCACCACTCTCATGCTGATGAACTTCCTCTTCACATCCAATCTGAATCTGTACTTCTCAGCGTGAACACACATAATAAACCTCCAGCTATTACCTTCTATTAAGTGCAGAAATCACAGAATTAAACAGGTTGAAAAAGACCTCTAGGATCATCGAGTCCAACCTATCACCTAACACCTTTTAATGAACTAAACCATGGCAGTAATTTTCTCATCCAGCCTTCTCTTAAACACCTCCAGGGAGGCTAACTCCACCACCTCCTGGAGCAGCTCATTCATAGAATCATAGAATGGTTTAGGTTGGAAGAGACCTCAAAGATCATCCAGTTCCAACCCCCCACCATAGGCAGGGACAAGTCTCACTAGATCAGATCACTCAAGACCTCATCCAGCCTGGCCTTGAACACCTCCAGGCAGGGAGCAGACATAACCTCCCTGGGCAACCTGTTCCAGTGCCTCACCACCCTCACTGTGAAGAACTTCCTCCTAAGTTCCATTACCAATCACTCTTTTCATGAAGAACTTCTTCCTAATGTCCAGCCTAAACCTTCTTTGGTACAGCTTGAGGCTGTGTCCTCTTTTTCTGTCCCTGGGTGACTGGGAGAAGAGACCAACCCCATTGGGCTACAACCTCATTTCAGGTGGTTGCAGAGAGCAATAAGATCTGCCCTGAGCCTCCCCTTCTCCAGACTGGACACCCCCAGCTCCTTCAGCTTCTCCTCACAGCCTTGGTGCCCTTCTCTGGACATGTTCAAGCACCTCAGTGTCTTTCTTAAATTTAGAGGCTCAGTGTATTTATCAAGATTATAAGAAGACTGGCCCAGTTTCCCAAACCTAAGTCAAAATTGTAACAAGTAGTAATTTTCTGGTCATTACACAGCTGTTGTAACGTAAAGACAAGCAAGATCCTGGCAGGTCAGTGTAAATCCAGAGAGGAAACCTTACCGATCCTGTTTCCAAGGCCTTGCAAAGTTAATAAAGAAAAGAAATCTTTTAATACCCATGGTGATAGCATATTACAGGATGGAGAAAAGCCAGATGGTAGGTAAGGGGCATGCATCTCTCATTGCATACAGATTTCAGGTACAGCACATGTATATCCTTTATAGAGAGAACACATCTTGAATGCCACAGTAATATGTTGCAGCATAAGAGAAAACCTCTTGACCAGCTTCAATTGCTCACTAGAACATCCTTTGACAGATTATATTAAAAAAGTGCCAACTGTCTGTTTGTCACAGGCACTTATAACAAGACAATATAGCTGCTGTAAAGCAATTATGTTTAAATTACGTGAGGCTTGAAAGGCAACAAAAGCAGTAATATTAAATGAAGTACTATAGGACTGAGCAGGGCTTCTTAGGTATACCAAGAAATGGTCATGTTAGCTGTAGTTATATAT
>VWZI01004858.1:9299-20963 GCA_013396835.1 Psilopogon haemacephalus
AGTCCCTCCCCAGCCCTCCTGTAGGCCCCTTCAGATACTGGAAGGTTGCTCTAAGGTCTCCTGCAGCCTTCTCTTCTCCAGGCTGAAAAGTCCCAACTCCCTCAGCCTGTCCTCATAGCAGAAGTGTTCCAGCCCTCTGATAGAGTAGAGCAGAATAGAGTAGAATGGAATAAGCCAAGTTGGAAGAGGCCTCCAAGCTCATCCAGTCCAACCCAGCACCCAGCCCCATCCAATGGCACTCAGTGCCCATCCAGGCTTTGCTGGAACACCTCCAGGGATGGGGACTCCACCACCTCCCTGGGCAGCCCATTCCAATGCCAATCACTCTCTCTGCCAACAACTTCTTCCTAACATCCAGCCTGAACCTGCCCTGCCACAGCTTGAGCCTCTGTCCCCTCCTTCAGTTGCTGCATTCTGTGCCTGTTACCCCTTGTCCTGTCACTGGGCACCACTGAATAAAGACTGGCCCCATCCTCCTAACACCCACCCTTGAAGTGTTGATCAGCATTGATGAGATCCCTCCCCTTAGTCTCCAGGCACATTCTGTGCTTCTGTGCTCCACAACCTTCCTGGAGGTGTTGAGGACCAGGCTGGATGAGGCCTTGAGTGACCTGTTCTAGTGGGAGGTGTCCCTGCCTATGGCACAGGGGGGTTGGAACTGGCTGAGCTTTGAGGTCCCTTCCAACCTAAACCATTCTGTGATTCTATGACCTGAGGTGTCCCTGCCTATGGCACAGGGGGGTTGGAACTGGCTGAGCTTTGAGCTCCCTTCCAACCTAACTCATTCTCTGATTCTATAGCTTGACCTTCCTGTGTTCCAGTTTGTGTTCCAGTTTGGTCCATCGTTCTCACACTTGGCCTTTAGCTACTGATCAGCATTAATGAGATCCATCCTCAGTCTGCTCTTCTCTGGGCTAAAGAGCCCCAGGGCTCTCAGCCCTTCCTCACAAGGCAGATGTTAAGCTGGCAGCCTGAAACGCAGGGGGGAGGTGTTCACTGCCTGCCTGTAAATGTGGCCTGACAGCAGGCTGCAAGAGAAAGTGTAGAGGCTGTGGACTCTGCTTATCCTTGCATTTTTATGTATTACTAATCCCAGCTTCAACTCTCTTGCTTTTTCTACACCTTTTTTTTTTTTTTAATGTAGTATTTTGTATGTAAAGATGAGAGTTCAATTACTGAGAGCTTTCTTGTGACTGGAGCTGAGGGATTTCCTACAATAGCAATTTCCACGCCCCCACCTCCAATCTTGCCATGCAGTAAAGACTGAATAAAAGACAAAAATAAAGAGGGAGGAGTGGGAAACTGAGATGACAATATTCTGTCTCCCTGATGGCTAAAACAAATTCTGAGCTGTTCTGAAGACTAACTCAAGATTTCAGAACCTGCTACATCAGTTGTCAGGATCATAAAAGGCCAAGCAGTTGTCTGAGAGAGCAGAGAAACTGTTCCACTGAGGAGCTCTTCACTTGAGATTTTCCATGAAGAAATTATTTTCCACATCACAGAATCACATAATTGACCAGCTTGGAAAAGACCTCTAAGATCATTTAGTCCAACCTATCACTTAACACCACCTAACTGACTAAACCATGGCAAAAAAAGTGCCTCGTGCAGCCTCCTCTTAAACACCTCCAGGGATGGGGACTCCACCACCTCCCTGGGCAGCCCATTCCAATGCCAATCACTCTCTCCGCCAATAACTTCCTCCTAACATCCAACCTGAACCTGCCCTGGCACAGCTTGAGCCTGTGTCCTCTCCTTCTGTCCCTGGGTGCCTGGGTGCACTATGAGGGTGACAGAGCCCTGGAAGAGGCTGCCCAGGGGGGTCGTGGAGTCTCTCTCTGGATATATTCAAGAGCTGCCTGGATGTGTTCTGTGTGATCTGCTCTGGCAGGGGGGTTGGATTGGATCAATTTTGAAGGTCACTTCAAAACCTGGAGATATTCAAGAGCTGCCTGGATGTGTTCTGTGTGATCTGCTCTGGGTGCTCCTGCTCTGGCAGGGGGGTTGGATTGGATAAATTTTGGAGGTCACTTCAAAATCTGGAGATATCCAAGAGCTGCCTGGATGTGTTCTTTGTGATCTGCTCCGGGTGCTCCTGCTCTGGCAGGGGGGGGTTGGACCGGCTGAGCTTTGGAGGTCCCCTTCTAGCCTCTGATGTTCTGTGATTCAGTGATTCATAAGATTAAGCATCCTGAGCTCTAAGAGAAGAGGTTTAGGCCCTGACACTCTGTGATGCTGTGATGATTCTCTGACTTCCCACACGGACGAGCACGACTGAAACAGATGTTACAGCTACAAAAACTGGGTCTGTGCTGATTCTCCGCTCCTCATCACACTCCTCTGAAGGCAAACGATTGTTTGGCTGGGGCTCAGCTCACATCCTTCAGGAAGGCTCTGGGGATAAATCACACCTCCAAGCCACATCCCCCGAGCAGCAGCAGCAGCAGCGCCTGGCAGCTCATCCCCGAGATTGATGGCAGAGGGGAGCGGTGTGTGTGCCCTGCCCAGGCAGCCTCAGCCAGCCAGGCCTGCCTGCCTCTGCACTTCCAGCTTGTCATTCAGTTTGAGACTTCGGGAGGCTGTAAAGAATGGCAGTGGCTGTGCCCTAACGCTTGAGAGGGAGGATGTGATTAGAGCCCTGGGTGAGGTGTGACTGCCAGACCTGACCGACAGCCATGCGAGGCTCTCGCTGCACTCCAGGGGCAGCTGGCTCCTGGGGGGGTGCTGAGGCACCACTGCCTCTGCTGGTGGTGGAATTCTGTTTGCAAAAGCAAAAGGGCATCACAGGCTGCCCTCAAAGGGCATCTTCTTGTGTTCAAGGCCAGGCTGGATGAGGCCTTGAGCCACCTGTTCTAGTGGGAGGTGTCCCTGCCTATGGCAGGAGGTTGGAACTGGATGATCATAGAATCATAGAATGGTTTAGGTTGGAAGAGACCTCAAAGATCATCCAGTTCCAACCCCCCTGTGCCATAGGCAGGGACACCTCCCACTAGATCAGGTCACTCAGGGACTCATCCAGCCTGGCCTTGAACACCTCCCTGGGCAACCTGTGCCAGTGTCTCACCACCCTCACTGTGAAGAACTTTCTCCTAACATCCCATTTAAATTTCCCTGTTGCCAGTTTGAACCCATTTCTCCTCCTCCTGTCATTACAAGACCTTGTGAACAGTCCCTCCCCAGCCCTCCTGTAGCCCCCTTCAGATACTGGAAGGTTACTATAAGGTCTCCTGGCAACCTTCTCTTCTCCAGGCTGAAAAGTCCCAACTCCCTCAGCCTGTCCTCATAGCAAAAGTCCCTTCCAACCTAAACCATTCTATGATTCTATGATCTCAAACTAGATGAGGATGTGCAGGCAGCACAGCAAGTCTGATCCTGAATGCCTCCAGAACCTGTTTGAATCTTGAATGCTAGAGAACCTGTCTCAAAATTTCACCACCCTCATTGTGAAGAACTTTCTCCTAATGTCCAACTTACATCTCCCCTGCTTCAGTTTCAAACCACTGCCCCTCACCACAGGGTGTCAGAGGTTGGAAGGGACCCGAAAAGATCATCCAGTCCAACACCCCTGCCACAGCAGGACCAGACAATCTTGCTCAGGACACATTAAAACACATCCAGATGACTCTTGACAGTCTGCAGAGAATGAGACTCCACAACCTCTCTGGGCAGCCTGTGCCAGTGCTCCAGGAGCCTTCCAGGCAAGAAGTTGCCTCTTGTGTTGAGCTGCAACCTCCTGTGCTGCAGCTTCCATCCATTGCTCCTTGTCCCATCCCAGGGAGCAGTGAGCAGAGCCTGTCCCATCCCTCCTGACCCCCAGCCCTCAGAGTTACAAACATTGCTCAGATCTCCTCTCAGCCTTCTCTTCTCCAGACTAAGCAGCCCCAGGTCCCTCAGCCTCTCCTCCTCGGGCAGTGCTGCAGTCCCCTCAGCATCTTCAGAGCCCTGTGCTGGATTTTGTCCAGCAGATCCCTGTCCTTCTTCAACTGAAGGAGCCCCAAACTGAATGCAGTTCAACACAAACCCTGTTCTAGGGATCCAAGTCCTGTGCTGAAGGCAGTCCTGCACAGTTTATCACTCTTCTCACCCAAAAATTTGTGAGGTTTGCTTCAAGGTAATCTCTCATCTCTCAGTAATTAATGATCAGCGACATGGACAGAGGAATTGAGTGCACCCTCAGCAAGTTTGCAGATGACACCAAGCTGTGTGGCACAGGAGACTTGCTGGAGGGCAGGGATGCTATCCAGAGGGACCTGGACAGGCTGCAGAGCTGTGCCCAGGCTAACCTCATGAAATTTAACAAGGCAAAGTGTAAGGTCCTGCACCTGGGGCGCTGCAATCCCAGGCACAAATACAGGCTGGCTGGTGAGTGGCTGGAGAGCAGCTCTGAGGAAAAGGACCTGGGGGTCTGGGTGGATGAGAAGCTCAACATGAGCCTGCAGTGTGCACACGCGGCTCAGACAGCCAACCGTGTCCTGGGCTGCATTAAGAGAGGCATTACCAGCAGGGCAAGGGAGGTGATTCTCCCCCTTTACTCTGCTCTTGTCAGACCCCACCTAGAGTACTGTGTGCAGTTCTGGAGCCCCCAGCACAAGAAGGACATGGAACTGTTGGAGAGAGTCCAGAGGAGGGCCACAAAGATGATCAGAGGGCTGGAGCACCTCTGCTATGAGGACAGGCTGAGAGAGTTGGGGCTTTTCAGCCTGGAGAAGAGAAGGCTTCGGGGAGACCTTATAGCAGCCTACCAGTATCTGAAGGGGGCTACAGGAGGGCTGGGGAGGGACTGTTCACAAGGTCTTGTAATGACAGGACGAGGGGGAATGGGTACAAACTGGCAGAGGGGAGATTTGAATGGGATGTTAGGAAGAAATTCTTCACAGTGAGGGTGGTGAGACACTGGCACAGGTTGCCCAGGGAGGTTGTGTCTGCTCCCTCCCTGGAGGTGTTCAAGGCCAGGCTGGATGAGGTCTTGAGCGTCCTGATCTAGTTGGAAGTGTCCCTGCCTATGGCACAGGGGGGTTGGAACTGGATGATCTTTGAGGTCTCTTCCGACCTAGACCATTCTATGATTCTATGATTCTATATATGGGGGCTACAATCTCGTGTACGAATGTCACACATCAATATCTTCTATGGAGGAGATGACTCTGGGCCATCTTCTGTGACAGGATATAAATAACTTGGTCACAGCAGCCACATAAGTGACTTTATAATAAGCAGATGAAAATGCTCCCAGCTACATGACTTATCCCCATGCTGAATTGGGAGGCAGAATCGATCTGCTGGAGGGTAGGAAGGCTCTGCAGAAGGACCTGAACAGGTTGGATCAATGAGCCAAGGGCCATGGTATGAGGTTCAATAAGGTCAAGTGGTGGGTTCAGCACTTGGGTTACAATGACCCTGTGAATGCTCCAGGCTTGGGGCAGAATGGTTGGAAACTGCCCAGCAGAGAGAGATCTGGGAGTGCTGGCTGACAGCTGGCTAAATGTGAGCCAACACATGTCCAGGTGGCCGAGAAGGCCTCCAGCATCCTGGCCTGCATCAGCAATGGTGTGACCAGCAGGACCAGGGAACTGATTGTCCCCTGTACTCAGCATTGGTGAGGCCACACCTTGTGTCCTGGGCTCAGTTTGGGCATCCTCACTCCACAAGGGCATTAAGATGCTGGAGCATGTCCAGAGAAGGGGAACAAAGCTAGAGAAGGGTCTGGATAAGAGGGATGGGGAGGAGCAGCTGAGAGAACTGAGAGTGTTTAGTCTGATGAAGAAAAGGCTGAGGGAAGACCTCACTGCTCTCTACAGCTCCCTGAAAGGAGGTTGGAGCCAGGTGGGAGTTGGACTCTTCTCCTTAGGATCAGGTGACAGAAGAAGAGGAAATGGCCTGGAATTGGGGCAGAGGAAGGTTAAGTTGGAGATTAGGAAAAATTTCTTTGCTGCAAGAGCAGTCAGGGATTGGCAGAGGCTGCCCAGGGAGGTGGTGGAGTTCCCATCCCTGGAGGTGTTCAAGAAACCTGTGGCCATGGCACCTAGGGACATGGTTTAGTGGCTGTGGTGGGGTTGGGTTGGTGGTTGGACTGGATGATCTTAGAGAGCTTTCCCAGCCCAAACAATTCTCTGATTCTAGGATCCCTCTTAATGCAAACGGACTTAAGAAGTGGTTCATTCCCCTCTCTATTTTTAGGGCTCAGGCTCTTTACTTGACATCAGCAGAGCCACACTAACAGACTTCAAGTCATCCAGCATGGAAAGCACTACCTTGTGCTCCTCTGAAATGTCACAAGGCTGAGAGCACCAAAAAGGTTCTGATGCTCAGCAGCTAATTAACCCCCAATTAGTCAACCCTCTCCCTGAATATCGCTGATGCGGCCACATCAGTAAAACACAAATGGAATCAAATAATATCACCTTTTTCTTTTTCTTTTCTTTTTTTTTTTTTGGCACTAACAAGCAGAAGGCAAGAGCAGGACGTGGACTAATCTTTGCAAACAGAATTAAATCACCTCTCGCTAGAGAGCAGAGAGAGCCAAAGACCCCTCAAAGGTAACATCAGCGAAACGTTTTAATCTGATTATGGGACACGCCAAATAAAATTTCATAGCTCGCTCCCTGATTTCCTGCAAGGAGAACTCTGAGAGGTGGGGGGGGGAAAAGGTCAAATAGTTTGCATTCATCACTATTATTCTCCCATTTCCTCCGAGCCTCCAATTTTCCTATCACATCTATTCGCCGCGGAGCAGCTGAGCTGCTGCAGCCGCGTTGAGGAGGCAGAGTTATGTTCAAATCCACTTTCTGACAAACACCTTTCAACCTCCTGTGAGAAAAGGAACTGAAATGGTAATGGCTAGGAGGTGGGCCTAGGGACCCCGAATCAAAGGGAACAGACAGCTGGATGAGGCAGGTGGTGATTATCCTTTAAAGACACCCAAACAACAACCCCAGGAAGGTTTCCTTTTTTAATTACAGCTCCACTGGCAAGCTCAGTCTAGCTAGGAGAAACAGCAGTGACAAATCACAGAATCACATAAAGAAGATCCACGTTGGAAAAGCCCCTCAGGTCACCAAGCCCAACCTAGAACCCCTGCCTATGGTGAGGGGTTGGAACTGGCTGATCTCTGAGGTCTCTTCCAACCTAAACCATTCTATGATTCTAAGATTCACCCTAAACCATACCCCTAAGCACCACATCCAAATGACCCTTAAAATCCTCCAGGGCTGGGGACTCCACCACCTCAACAACAAACCCAGGAAGGTTTCCTTTTTAATTACAGCTCCATGGGCAAGCTCAGCCTAGCTAGGAGAAACAGCAGTGACAAATCACAGAATCACATAAAGATCCACGTTGGAAAAGCTCCTCAGGATCACCAAGTCCAACCTAGAATCCCTGCCTATGGTGGGAGGTTGGAACTGGATGATCTCTGAGGTCTCTTCCAACCTAAACCATTCTATGATTCTAAGATTCACCCTAAACCATACCCCTAAGCACCACATCCAAATGACCCTTAAAATCCTCCAGGGCTGGGGACTCCACCACCTCAACAACAAACCCAGGAAGGTTTCCTTTTTAATTACAGCTCCATGGGCAAGCTCAGCCTAGCTAGGAGAAACAGCAGTGACAAATCACAGAATCACACAAACATCCAGGATGGAAAAGCCCCTCAGGATCACCAAGCCCAACCTACAACCCTACCAGATTCACCCTAAACCATACCCCTAAGCACCACATCCAAAGGACCCTTAAAAACCTCCAGGGTTAGAGACTCCACCACCTCAACAACAAACCCAGGAAGGTTTCCTTTTTAATTACAGCTCCATGGGCAAGCTCAGCCTAGCTAGGAGAAACAGCAGTGACAAATCACAGAATCACACAAACATCCAGGATGGAAAAGCCCCTCAGGATCACCAAGCCCAACCTACAACCCTACCAGATTCACCCCAAACCATACCCCTAAGCACCACATCCAAAGGACCCTTAAAAACCTCCAGGGTTAGAGACTCCACCACCTCAACAACAAACCCAGGAAGGTTTCCTTTTTTAATTACAGCTCCACTGGCAAGCTCAGCCTAGCTAGGAGAAACAACAGCAGTGACAAATCACAGAATCACACAAACATCCAGGATGGAGAAGCCCCTCAGGATCACCAAGCCCCACCTATAACCCTATTAAGATCCACCTTAAACTATACCTCTAAGCACCATATCCAAACCACCCTTAAGCACATCCAGAGTGGGTGACTCCCTGGGCAGCTAAAGGAGTATCATTCACCAATGAAGAGTTCTGTGAGCACAGAATCTACTCAATGAGCTTAATCCTGATTCTGAAATGAATTTCTCTTACCTGATAGGTGCACCTTTGGCCTGTGCTGGTCTCAAGAGCACAGTTATTGTCGTAGCAGTTTCGTTGAGGGAGGCATCGACTCCTTCGTAGTCTGGTAAAGTGGGAGCTGGTGAACGTTGGGAGGGAAGGAAGAGAGCAAGAACCAAGTCAGTGAAATCATTCTGAGTTTCCATGGGATTGTGGCTGTTTGTAATACAGCACAAAGCATGATATTGGGTTGTCACACTTTTCTGCTCCTCCTAAAAGGCACTAGGACCCAGGGCTGCATGCACTATGCTGCCAGGATCTCTGAAGCTTCAGGGACTTGTTGTGAAGAAACTGAAGGACCTCAAAACAACCTGAGTACAGTATCAAGAGTTATTAGAGCTAATAGCTAGGTGAAAAGAACAGAACATGGCACTGCACAGTACCTGCAGGGAGCCTACCAGAAAGCTGGAGAGGGACTTTTTACAAGGGCTTGTAGTGATGGGACAAGAGAGACCAGGTTGAAGCTTTAAAGGAGGGGACATTTGCACTGGAGATGAGGAAGAAATGCTGCACAGTGAGGGTGATGAGGCAGTGGCACAGATGGCCCAGGCAGATTGTGGATGTCCCCCTCCCTGGAGGTGTTCAAGGCCAGGCTGGATGAGGCTTTGATCACAGAATGTCAGGGGCTAGAAGGGACCTCAAAGGCTCATCCAGTTCAACCCCCCTGCCAGAGCAGGATCACCCAGAGCAGATCATACAGCAACACATCCAGGCAGCTCTTGAATATCTCCAGAGAGGGAGACTCCACAACCCCTCTGGGCAGCCTGTTCCAGTGTTCTGTCACTCTCACAGGGGAAAAAACTCCTCCTCATGTTTCCATGGAACCTCCTATGCCTCATCTTCCACCATTGCCCTTGTCCTATCATTAGGCATCAATGATCAACCTGCTCTAGTCAAAGATGTCCATGCCAGGGGGGTTGGAACTAGGTGAGCTTCAAGGTCCCATCCAACCCAACTCATTGGATGAATCTACGATTTGGGCTTTTTAATATTGTTTTTTTTGGATGGTCTGGGCAGTTTTATTGTGAAGGGGCATAAGGAGTGGTAGTAGTCATGTGCTGGGATAGGATTCCAACAAATTGCTCCAGCACAACCACAGCACTTCAACTCACTACACAATTCAAGGAGCTGTGCCTTGAATTTCCTCACAGTGTGATTTATCTGCATATTTTTGGGAACTGGATGAGGAGACTACAGGAGCAGTTCCCAGTTCTGAAGCCCCTATTACAAGAGGGATGTGGAGATGCTGGAGATGTCCAGAGAAGGGCCCCGAGGATGCTCAGAGGGCTGCAGCATCTCGGCTGTGAGCACAGTCTGAAAGAGCTGGGGCTGTGCAGGCTGCAGAAGAGGAGGCTCCCAGGGGACCTTCTTGTGGCCTTCCTGCATCTGAAGTGGCTACAGAAAATCTGGATAGGGACATTTTAGGCTCTCAGGGGGTGACAGGAATAAGGGGAATGGAGCAAAGCTGGAGGTAGGGAGATTGAGGCTGGAGGTGAGGAGGAAGTTCCTGAGCATGAGAGTGGTGAGAGGCTGGAATGGGTTGCCCCTGCAGGGAGGTGTTTGGAGCCAGATCCCTGGAGGTGTTTTTGGCCAGGCTGGCAGAGGCTGTGGGCAGCCTGCTCTAGGGTAGGGTGTCCCTGGGCATGGCAGGGGGGTTGGAACTGCCTGATCCTTGTGGTGCCTTCCAACCCTGACTGATTCTAGGATTCTCTGAAATGGTTAGTGCATCCCAAGACATGATTAGCCTCACTTTACAGCACAAAAGAAGTTTCATTTTGGCAGATAATAAGGCAAATAGCCTGGTTTGTGCTGTTTACACTGCTAAATGACTGACTCCTTTGATCTCTGCCACGCTCTGAAGTCACCACATCATAAAATCAACAGCACTGACTGTTCTGCTACCAGCTGCACAAGCTGCTACCCCAGTTTTTGAGAAGAACACTGAAATTTGGGAAGAACAAAAACTGCCAAAGCACTCCAGGTGACACTGCTTTCCTCTAGATCTTGCAGCAGGTTGTTAGGATGAATAATGTCAACCTTGGTGCATTGCAGTGAGCCAGCAAAGGCCTGAGGAAGCAGAACTGTATGGACCGGGCAAAAAAAGATGCTCACAGTTCCTCCCAGCCATCCCATTCCCATCAGAGCTGCCTGCTGCTGAGTGGTGTCACCTTCAGCTCCGGTTTCCTGCATCTGACTTCACTAATCTGCAAAACAAACACAGCACTTAGCCACCTCACTCCAGGGCTGCCAGGCTTAAAGCAGTTAAGGTTTACACAGCCCTTCAAAAATCTTTAGGTGAAAGGGCGAGATCAGACAAAAATCAAGCAGTTAACCACTGCAGGTGTGCAATTTCCAGCTCTCAGGCTACTCTTCAGCAAACCCACTCAAAAAAACCCCAAACATTTCCAGTGATACAGTTTCACAACTCGACAGGGTTCTTTAGCATGCACTCATAGGATGGTCTGGGTTGGAAGGCAACTCCAAAGCTCATCTAATCCAATCCTGTTCCCAGTCAGCAGGGACATCCTCCACTAGATTAGGTTGCTCAGAGCCTTGTCAAGCCTCACCTTGAATATCACAGCATCATAGAATGGTTTAGGTTGGAGGGGAGCTCAAAGCACAGCCAGTTCCAACCTCCCTGTGCCACAGGCAGGGACACCTCCCACTAGAACAGATCATAGAATCATAGAATGGTTTAGGTTGGAAAGGACCTCAAAGCTCAGCCAGTTCCAATCCCCCTGTGCCACAGGCAGGGACAACTCCCACTAGAACAGGTCTCTCAAGGCCTGACCCAACCTGGCCTTGAACACCTCCAGGGATGGAGCCTCAACCACCTCCCTGGACAACCTGTTGCAGTGTTCCACCACCCTCATGGTGCAGGACCTGCTCCTAACATCCAATCTAAATCTGCCCTACTCTAGTTTGAAGTTGTTGCCCTCATCCTTTCACTCCAGACCTCTGTGTTCAGTCTCTCTCCATCCTTCTTGTAGCCCCCTTCAGGTACTGGAAGGCTGCTATTAAGAGAACTTTTTTTTTTTCCCATTTCATTATTTTTCCAAACAAAATAATGAATAAAATAAAATGCCAAACAAAATAATGAATAAAATAAAGTGCCAAATAAAATAATGAATAAAATAAAATGCCAAATAAAATAATAAATAAAATGCCAAATAAAATAATGAATAAAATAAAATGCCAGATAAAATAATGAATAAAATAAAATGCCAAATAAAATAATGAATAAAATAAAATGCCAAATAAAATAATGAATAAAATAAAATGCCAGATAAAATAATGAATAAA
>VWZI01004858.1:21334-33083 GCA_013396835.1 Psilopogon haemacephalus
CATAAAATCTCAAATAATAAAAAAAAAATAAAAAAGCCAAACCAAGAACAACAAAATAACAACAATAAAGATAAAAACCAACAAAAAAAATGCTCCCCCAAAATCCCCCCCAAAAAACCCCAAACCCAAACAAAACCAAAATCCAAACAAAATAAATAAGCAAAAAAAGGAAAATAAACCGGAAAAAAAACCAGAGAAAGCAAACCCCAAAAGAAAAAAACTCGAACCAAAACCCACACACAAAAAACCCCAAACCCACCCCCAAGCTCCCTGTTCCCCCTTTTTGTCTGCTCCATTTCTCACCCGAGATGTTGGTGGTCACGTTGATGGTGGTCGCTGGCCCAAAGCCCTTGACGGTGCTTGCCCGGATAAAGAACTGGTAGGTCGTGCCAGGATGGAGGTGGGAGAAGACGTGGTGTGTGCTGTTCCACAGCTTGGACACGGTCTGAGGAGGTCCTGCCACTGGAACTGCAGGATCAAAGGAGCGAATGCTGCTGTAGCTGACCTGTGGAAACAGGAGGCACCGCTGTGAACGCTGCTTTGGCACAAAGGGACTGGGGGAGTCTGGCTGGAAAGGAAACCAGAGACACGTGGAGCAGCCAAAACTCTCGTGAGGAGCAGCTGAGGGCGTTTGGTTTGGAGAAGAGGATTCTGAAGAGGGACCTCATTGCTCTCCACAGCTCCCTGAACGATGGGGACTGGGTTCTTATTCTTCCCTAGTATCAGGTGATGGAAATGGCCTCAAGTTGCACCAACGGAAGTTTGATTTGGATGTTAGAAACAAATTATTTGCTGGAAGAGTGGTCAGGGATTGGCACAGGCTGCCCACAGGGAGTCCCCATCCCTGGAGGTGTTCAAGAAACCTGTGGCCATGGCACCTGGGGACATGGTTCAGTGGCCATGGTGGTGTTGGGTTGGTGGTTGGACTGGATGATCTTAGAGAGCTTTTCCAGCCCAAACAATTCTCTGATTCTAGGATGCCTCTTAATGCAAACGGACTTAAGTGGTCATGGTGGTGCTGGTTGGACCTGATGATCTCAAGAGTGTTGTGCTGGTTTGAACTAATTGGAGGATCTGAATTAAAAATTAGACTATAGGCTGAGAGGAAAGCACTGACAATGCTACTCCATTCACAGCTTTGCTGAGAAAGGAAAAAAAATCATTGTAAGAGTTGTAACCAAATATAGATTAAGTCAGAGTGCTTCAGACCTCTCTGGTGCTGTGACTGCTCTTGCATGGCTCCTTTGTCCCTGCATTTGTAGTTGATTCTGAATAATTCCACTAACTTCTTTCCTGCTGCTAACCTCCCTGGCAGATCTACCTCTGCCTATCTGCTGCATGAAACAGATAGTGAGATAAGACTGGGGAAGGGGGAAGGTGGTAGGGGTGGTTAGAAACCTTTCTTAGGGACTTCTGATCTCTGGGAGGGCTGTGGTGTTTCTCTATTACCTTTTCACTGTATATAGCTGTAAATATCTGTTAGACATTGTAAATCTCTGCTTGGATATTGTGCTGAGCTGTAAATATAAAGCTTCATTCCTTAACTTCCAGCTGACTGAGTCCTAGCCTGGGTTATTTCACAGTGTGTGCTGGGGAGAAGGGGGCAGGTAACTGCTAAACCACCACAAGGGTTTTTCCAACCCTAACAATTCTCTGATTCTAGGATCCCTCTCAATGCAAACAGACTTTAAGTGGTGGTTCATTGCCCTCTCTATAGAGGGCTCAGGCACATTACTTGACATCAGCAGAGCCACACTAACTGACTCCATGTAATGCAGAATGGAAAGCATTAGCCTGTGCTTCTCTGAAATGTCACAAGGCTAAGAGCATGAAAAAGGTTCTGATGCTCAGCAGCTAATTAACCCCCAATTAGTTAGCCCTGATAGAGCCTCCATCCCTGGAGGGATTTAAAAGCCAGGCAGATGTGATGGTGAGGCACAGACCTAGCAGTGCTGGGTTAATGATGGACTCCATGATCTTAAAGATCTCTTCCACTCAGCTACCTTGGGGACAGCACGAGGACTTGATGTGTCTATTACAGGGTCTGCTTCACTTGACAAGCTATGTAGGTGCCCTTCACCTCTTCTCTTTCTGATTGTAGCTCATGTACAGAAAATGTCACTGTTCCATTTAAGTTAGGGCACACCCAGCCCCCACTATCCCCCCATGTCCTCCAAAACCCTTTATTTTTTCACTTGTGGTAATAACATTTCCCCCTCTTCTCCTGCCAATCACATTTAAATGCTGTCCAAATTAAACCAATATATTTAAAGCCAGTAATGATATCTTAAAGTACTGGGTTTGACTGGGGTGGAGTTTTATTTTCTGCATAGCACCTACTATGGTGCGGTGTTTTTGGATTTATGATGCCCTTCTGATCCTCCTCCCAGTCTCGGTCCCCTCAATTCAAACAGAGATATTGAGGTGCTGGAAGGTGTCCAGAGAAGGGCAGCAAGGCTGGGGAGGGGCCTGGAGCACAGTCCCAAGAGGAGAGGCTGAGGGAGCTGGGGGTGTGCAGCCTGCAGAAGAGGAGGCTGAGGGCAGAGCTCATTGCTCTCTGCAGCTACCTGAAGGGAGGTTGTGGCCAGCTGGGGTTGGGCTCTACTGCCAGGTACCCAGGGAAAGAACCTGGAGATATTCAAGGGCTGCATGGATGTGTACTGTGTGATCTGCTCTGGGTGATCCTGCTCTGGCAGGGGGGTTGGACTGGATGAATTTTTGAGGTCACTTCAAAACCTGGAGATATTCAAGAGCTGCCTGGATGTGTTCTGTGTGATCTGTTCTGAGTGATCCTGCTCTGGCAGGGGGATTGGACTGGATGAACTTATGAGGTCACTTCAAAACCCGGAGATATCCAAGAGCTGCCTGGATGTGGTCTGTGTGGTCTGCTCTGAGTGATCCTCCTCTGGCAGGGGGATTGGACTGGATGAACTTTTGAGGTCCCTTCAAAACCTGGAGATATCCAAGAGCTGCCTGGATGTGTTTTGTGTGATCTGCTCTGGGTGATCCTGCTCTGGCAGGGGGGTTGGAACTTATGAGCTTTGAGTTTGAAGTTTACTTCAAAAGTAAACTTTTGAGGGGGCTTGAACTGTATGAGCTTTGGAGGTCCCTTCCATCCCCTGACATTCTGTGATTATGATTTTTTTTCAATGTCTTAATCACTGCCTAAAGCCTCATACTCTGAAAAGGCAAGCAGCACACAGTTGAAGAGCTGCCTGCAGAGCCCAAACACCCAGCAATCAGCCACCCCTCCTCTTCTGCTTGCGAGCTGCTTGGTGCTTACCTCGTACTGAGTGATGATGCCGTTGGGATCCACTGGCTCCTTCCAGTTGAGGAAGATCTTGTCTTCAAAAGGAGTTCCCTTCACTGACTTGGCAGGGATGGGACCTGGCACTGCAAACAAAACAATACAGCTTTAAAAAAACCCAAAAAACAAGACAAAACCAGGAAGCCCCAGAGAGAAAAAATGTAAAGGGATGACAGAGCAGCCTATTAAACCCCAAAGCGAGCCCAGGTCTGTTTCTATTAATATTCATTCACATGCCAAAGGAGAGCAGAGTATGGAAAGGCACTTCAAAGGGCACTTTCTGCCATCTGCAGCACAGGGAAGAGCATGAAGCTGAAGCCTTCTCCCTTACATGTGGCTTTCAAAACTTCATCCAAAGTCAAATTGCCTCACAGTGCACAGCCAGAGGAAGCAGTTGGAGCTAGATTCTGTCTTCAGGGAACATCACTGAACTCTGTAAGAAGCCTATCTTGGGACAAGGACTACATGGTCTTAAAATCCTTTTAAAAGAGGGAAATCAAAGGCAAGGAAGAGGCTGTGTTATGCAGCACTTTCTGAAGGAGAGAAATGCTTGCAAAATACTTTCCAGCCACCCCTTCTCGTGGCCTGCTGTTTTCAAAGCAATCCTTACTTCAATAAGGGCAACCTCCCCAGCTCAGCTGCCTCGTCCTCTGGCCACCACATGGACGTGCTGCACAAGGATCAAACCTGCTTCCCTTCATGCCTGGCCAAAGAGAGCCATTTGCAGAGCTCTGACCTGAACCACCCCAAGATGACTCTTTTTTTTTTTTTTTTTTCCCTTTTACATTAAATGGAACCAATATCCCTGATGTAACAGCAAGTCAGATGTGGCACCCCAGGCCTCTTTGCCTGGCTGATGCACAGCACCTGCTAATCCCATCAAGGCCAGGCAGGAGCCTTTGCTTATCTCCCATTCCAGCTCACAGCAGAGTTTTGCTGCACACACACACCCCTCACCAACCACAGCAGCTCACCCAGCTTTGAACACAGATCTGCTGAGAGAAGGGGAACAGGGTTTGCAAGGGAGATTGTGGATAGCCTCTCCCTTGGAGGTGTTCAAGGTCAGGTTAGATGATGCCTTGAGCAAACCTGGGCTAGTGGAAGGTGTCCCTGCCCATGGCAGGGGGTTAAAACTAGATGACCTTTAAGGTCACTTCCAACCCAAGCCCTTCTATGATGATTATATTCTGTAAGAGTGTGCCTGAAAAAAACTAAACAAACATTCCCTCCCCTCAGAAAGCCAAAAGGGCCCAAATTTGCAGTTTCTCAGGCTCAAATTTTCTTCTATTGGAATGTATTGACGTAGACTTCTCCTCCTCTCTTCATCAGCCTCTTCTCTTCAATGCTTCACTTCCAGGGAGCCTCATGCATGCTGTTCATAGAATCATAGAATGGTTTAGGTTGGAAGAGACCTCAAAGCTCAGCCAGTTCCAACCCCCCCCGTGCCATAGGCAGGGACACCTCCCACTAGAACAGGATGCTCAAGGCCTCATCCAGCCTGGCCTTGAACACTTCCAGGGAGGTTGTGGAGCACAGAAGCACAGAATGAGCTTTGAGGTCTCTTCCAACCTAAACCATTTTTATGATTCTATGACTCCCTGCAAGGAGGTTGGTGTGAGGTGGGGTTAGGCTCTTCTCTCTAATACCGGGTGATTAGAATGAGAGGAAATGGCTTAGAAATTGTGCCAGGGAAGGGTTAAGATGGAGATGAGGAAAAATGTCTTTGCTGCAAGAGTGAGGGATTGGCACAGGCTGCCCACGGAGGTGCTGGAGTCCCCATCCCTGGAGGTGTTCAAGAAACCTGTGTCCACGGGACTTGGGGAGGTGGTTTGATGGTTGGACTGAATGATCTCACAGCCCTTTTGCAATGGGAACTGTTCTCTGATTCTATGCACTTTCATGTCCCTTACAACCCAAGGCATCCTCTCATTTCAGAGTGAGCAGTGGATGAAGGCTGACATGCCATGACAGCCCCTGGCTGCTGGCTGTGCCACTGAGTGACTTGCTGTAGGCAACACTTTGCTTGTCCTGGGGAGGCTCTGCTGGTTTTCCTCTCTCCATCTCCAGTGAGGTGTAAGTACACCCTGGTGCACACATCATTTGCTCTGGGAGATGTGTGTGTGTCTGAGAGAACAGAGGAATGCACCAGGGCATGCATGCAGAGTATGTAATTTGACATTCAGAGATTGCATCTGGTTGGAAGGGACCCTCAAAGGTCATCTTGGCCAACCCCCCTGCAGACAGCAGGGACACCTCCAACTAGCTCAGGCAGCACAGGACCACATCAAATCTGATCTTGACTGTCTCCATGGATTGTGCCTCAACCACCACCCTGGGCAACCTGTTCCAGTATTTCCCCACCCTCACTGTGCAGACCTTCCTCTTGACATCCAACCCAAATCTCTCCTGCTCCACTTTCAAACCACTGCCAACCCCTCCCCAGCATTCCCATAGGTCCCCTTCACATACTGAAATGTGGCTAAAACATTAAAACAGGCTCAAGCAGGGGAGGTAAAGAAGAAAAAGAGAGACAATTGCTCCAAAATCCCTTTTGTGTGGTGCTTTTAATGAATGCAGCTCACACTCAGCTGAACTGGGTGCACTTCTACATTCTGGGGTGCATGTTTGCATAAAGCCTCCTCTGTTTTCTCTTTACACACCCAAGCAGGAGCAGCCTCTAGGCTTAGCACATCTCCTGCCTGTCTTTCCCTCTCCTGCAGTGGAACATTTGTTGCTCGTGGCAGCGGCAGCAGCGATGTTAAACTGACTGGAACTACACAGTGCCACTTAGTTTCATGCATCTCTTGCCACTGGCACGAGAAGGGCATGAGAACAGAAGCCAGCACAGCTATGGGCAGCTTGCTGGGACTCTCAAGTCGAAATAAGGTCAGGCAGTAGAAAGAGGGAAGAGCAATTCCCACAAACCTCACTCACCCTCACCAATTCATCCAAAAAAATAAAGCTTGGGATGAGCTTGGACTCTTGGAGAGCAGAACTGGAGTTCAAGCAAGCAAACAGACAAGTACAAATGCCTAGAAAAAGGAATGTAAACTAATCTTACTTTGAAGGGCAGGTTTTGATGGGACTGAAATTATTCTCTCCCTTCCAGATGCAGCCCTCTCAGCATCTTGGTGGCCTCCTCTGCACTGGCTCCAACAGTTCAAGAACAGATCCTGCTCCTGAGATATATCCTGAGAGATATTGTTCACCTCTGCCCTCTGGACCCTGACACTCTCCCCAGCCTTCCTGTAGGGCTCCTTCAGACACTGAAATGCTGCTCTAAGCTCTCCCTGGAGCCTTCTCTCCAGGCTGAACAGCCCCAACCCTCTCAGCCTGTCCTCAGAAGAGGTGCTCCAGCCCCTCTGATCATCCTGGTGGTCCCCTCCTCTGGACCCCTCACCCTCTTGAGTTGAGGGCCCCAGATCTGGCCATAGCACTCCAAGACCTCATCCAACCTGACCTTGAACACCTCCAGGGAGAGAGCAGCCACAACCTCCCTGGGCAACCTGTGCCAGTGTCTCACCACCCTCACTGCAAACAACTTCCTCCTGATATCCAGTTTCAACCTCCCCTCGGCCAGTCTAAACCCATTCCTCCTCCTCCTCTCATTACCAGACCTTGTCAATAGTCCCTCCCTAGCCCTCCTGTAGGCCCCTTTCAGATGCATGGCTTAATGGCCATGGTGGTGCTGGGTTGATAGAACAGGGCAGGGCAGGACAGGATAGGACAGGCTGGAAGAGACCTCCAAGCTCATCCAGTCCAACTTAGCACCCAGCCCTAGCCAATGGCACTCAGTGCCCATCCAGGCTTTGCTTGAACACCTCCAGGGATGGGGACTCCACCACCTCCCTGGGCAGCCCATTCCAATGCCAATCTCTCTCTCTGGCAAGAACTTCCTCCTAACATCCAGCCTATACCCTTCCCCAGCACAGCTTGAGACTGGCTGGCTGATCTCCAGAGGTCTTTCCCAACTGAAGCAGTTCTGCAATTCCATAAAAGCAACATAAAACAAATTGAAAGGGAATTTCAGGAGGGTTTTATGGTGGAAACATCACAAGCTCTTCTGCCACGATTTACAGGCATCTTCAGAGCCCTTTTAATGAAGCTATATATTCGTAGAGTGAGGAGCTGATCATCTCCTCACCTAAGCAGGTGGAGGACAGTGGACTTTTATGCATACCATGCATCACAGAACGTACAAACCATCAATCTGAGAGCAGAGCAATCCATCTGAGAGCAGGAGAACCTGCATTAAATTATGCCACAGCCACAAACAAATTGTTAAGTCACAGCCAGTGTAACCCAAGCTTTGTCCTACCCTAACCTGATGAGAAAACTCCCATTATAATTCATTACTTCTGGAGGAACGAGGCATTAGCTGACATCAAGCACTATAAAAAAGGGATTTAGATTGCTTCAGGTTTCCTGCTGCAAAATAATGGAAGTGCATGGAAACAGGGGATTTTTTTTTTGTCATTGTTACTATTACAAATTCAGGGACTGGCTGGAGAGCAGCCCTGAGGAGAGGGACTTGGGGGTGCTGGGGGAGGAGAAGCTGAAGATGAGGCAGCAGTGTGCACTTGCAGGGCAGAAAGGCAAGCAGAGGCTGGGCTGCAGCAGGAGCAGTGTGGGCAGCAGTTTCATGGTGATATCTGGTCTGGCTTGAACCTTAATTTCGCAGCATGGAAATGTATAAAAATCACAGAATGGTTTAGGTTGGAAGGCAGCTCAAAGCTCAGCCAGCTCCAACCCCCCTGTGCCATAGGCAGGGACACCTCCCACTAGAACAGGATGCTCAAGACCTCATTCAGCCTGGCCTTAAACACTTCCAGGGAGGTTGTGGAGCACAGAAGCACCCAATGTGATCAAAGATCACATTGGGTGCTTCTGTGCTCCACAACCTCCCTGGGCAACCTGTGCCAGTGTCTCACCACCCTCACTGCAAACAACTTCCTCCTAACATCCACTTTCAATCTCCCTTCCACCAGTTCAAACCCATTCCTCCTTGTCCTGGCATTACCAGACCTTGTCAATAGTCTCTCCCCAGCCCTCCTGTAGGCCTCTTTCAGATCCTGCAAGGCCACTCCAAGGTCTCCTGGCAGCCTTCTCTTCTCCAGGCTGCAGAGCCCCAACTCTCTCAGCCTGTCCTCACAGCAGAGCTGCTGCAGCCCTCTCAGTGTCTTGGTGGCCTCCTCTGCACTGGCTCCAACAGTTCAAGAACAGATCCTGCTCCTCTGGACAGAGATATTAACCTCTGTCCTCTGGACCCTGACACTCTCCCCAGCCCTCTTGTAGGGCTCCTTCAGATGCTGAAATGCTGCTCTAAGCTCTCCCTGGAGCCTTCTCCTCTCCAGGCTGAACAGCCCCAACCCTCTCAGCCTGTCCTCACAGAAGAGGTGCTCCAGCCCCTCTGATCATCCTGGTGGTCCCCTCCTCTGGACCCTTCTCCTTCTCGTGTTGGGGGCCCCAGATGTGGCCATAGCACTCCAGGTGACAAACACAGCTCCACAACAAAGACTCTCAATGCAGCCTCACTTCTTCAGCCATAAACCTCCTACTAAAGGTATCTGAGGCAAATGGAAGTAGGAAAAAGAATTGAGTGAATAATTCTCTGCTCCAGGGGTGATTTTTTTCCTGAGCTATTAATATAAAGCCTAGCTTGCATTTCTAGCCTCTGCAAAACCTTCCAACAGCTACCTTCATTTCTCAGTTCTTCAGCAGAAGCTTAAAAAAAAAGATATTAAAAATCTCTGCTAACAATGTCAGTATTTTCCCTACTTCCCCCCAAATCAACTTTTCTGATGTCTTTAATAAAAAGTGCTCAGGTGTCCCCTCTGCAAGCACTTTTTTTTTCCACCCCCCTCTCTTGCTGATGTGCTGATAGCAAATCCTACCTATCATCTGAAAAGCAGAATTGGGTTTACTTCTACAAGCTGGAGGACAAATAGGACATCCCAGTATCATAGAATCACAAAATGTCAGGGGCTGGAAGGGACCTCCAAAGCTCATCCAGTCCAAACCCCCCCTGCCAGAGCAGCATCACCCAGAGCAGATCACACAGCAACACATCCAGGCAGCTTTTGAATATCTCCGGAGAGGGAGACTCCACAACCCCCGTGGGCAGCCTGTTCCAGGGTCCTGTCACCCTCACAGGGAAAAAAAATCCTCCTGATGTTTAAATGAAACCTCCTTTGCCTTAGCTTCCACCATTGCCTCTTGTGCTGTCACTGGGCATCACCCAGCAGAGCTGGCTCCAGCCTCCTGGCACTCACCTTTGATGAGGTCCCCTCTCAGTCTCCTCCTCTCCAAGCCCCAGCTCCCTCAGGCTCTCCTCCTAACAGAGCTGTTCCATTCCCTTCACCACCTTTGCGGCTCTGTGCTGGACTCTCTCAAGCACTTCTGTGTCCCTCCTGAACTGGGAGGCCCAGAACTGGACACAGCAGGTCAGTCAGCATCAATTTCAGCTCACAGCTCATTTGTTCCTCCCTTCTTTGACTACTTAACCTCACATTTTCTCCCTGCCCATGGCCACGTAGGTCACCAACTTCCCTTTCTGCTCAAAGGCTGAGCTCAACACCTTTAGCAGTGGCATTTATGCACAACTTCACATTTCAGCTTCCCTTCTCTCAGTCGTGGGCTCCTCTTTATTAACTGCAATCACCTGCCAGGTTTTTTTTTTCTCCCTTCTCCCCTGTAGGATTAGTTTCCTGGCTTCACCTGACACGTGGCACTCAGCTACACAAATTACAGCTGCTTTGTTTTTTTTTATCCAGGGGGTTTGCAATTTCAAGCAATCTTTCCAGTCCTCCTTTGCAGCATTGGCCATGCCACCTGCTCAGCTTGCTGCATTAACTCCTCTCCCAGGTGGGCTATTTTTGTCACTTTTGCAATGCTATTAAGTAGACTTCCCCATCTCTCTTTTTCCCCAAGGCTCCCTGAAGCACTGTTTGTTTGTTTCCTTTGATTGAAGCATATTTGCAACCTCCTCGTCCTTCTCCTCTCTTTTGTTTTCTTAGGGTGCCAGAACACAGCTTTGCAGGAAAAGTGCTTCTCAGATCAAGTAGTGGAGGGGAAAGAATTTAAAAATGCTATACTTTTTGGGGGGCAGAGGTACAGCTAACTTACAGCCCTGCTATCAAACACAGAAAAAAGAGGCAATGACCATAAAAAAGGGGATTTAATAAATGTCTATAAATATCTAAGGGCTGGGGGTCAGGAAGAAGGGGGACAAGGCTCTGCTCACTGCTCCCTGGAACAGGACAAGGAGCAATGGATGGAAGCTGCAGCACAGGAGGCTGCACCCCAACGTGACTTGACTGTAAGGGTCCCAGAGGACACAGGTTGCCCAGGAAGGTTGTGGCTGCTCCCTCCCTGGAGGTGTTCAAGGCCAGGCTGAATGAGGTCTTGAGCGACCTGTTCTAGTGGGAGGTGTCCCTGCCTATGGCACAGGGGGGTTGGAACTGGATGATCTTTAAGGTCTCTTCCAACCTAAACCATTCTATGATTCTATGACTCAAAGATCTCCAGGGGTCTGGAATTCCATCCTATAGATGCCACATTGAGGATAAAGCTGAGGGATCACCAGGGCCAAGGCTCTGTCTGGTGTCCCAGGAGGACTCTCTGCATTCTGCCTTCAATCTCAATCATGAGCTCCTGAAGCCAGCTGCTGAATCTGCTTCCTGCCTGTCGCTGGGTCCAGCCTGGCACTTCTGCAGTGCTTGACCCCAGCGTCAGTGGTGATGGTGACGAAATTGCCATCAGCAGGGCTAGGCTGAACGTTGGCTTTGCACCTTCCTGCATTTACCTTTATTCATTAAAGCTGGTTTAGTTTCCTTTTCCAGCCTCTCTCTCTCCTTTACTCCCTTTCTCTTCCCCTTTGGGAGGTGGGGGAGGGCTTAGCAGAAAGACTCTCTCACTTCTTTAGTGGCCAGGCCAGCCCTAGCCCTTCACACTCCTTAAGCCCTCAAATGGAGATTTAGCCAATTCCAAGTGATCTTTCCTGATGAGCTGCCTGCCTGCTGTGAGCTGCTGTGCCCCCTCACTGTTCTAAAGTCACCATCAAACACTTGGAGCTCCCCTCTGCCACCTCCCTAGCTGCTGTCTCTGAGCTGATGGCACCGTTGCTGCTAATCCAGTCTTGGGCATCTGTTTGCAATTAAGAATTAAGGAAGCAGTGAGCTGCTTTAATCCCATTCTCCAGCCGCTGCCTTTCCAAGGGCCCCTCTGAGCTGGCAGTGCCCTTGGGAACAGGCAGCTCGGAGAGCAGGTGCCCTCTGCTGAGTCACACTAAGCTGCTGCTGCCTCTTGGGCTTTGCTCAAAATGCCAAGCACCAGCTCTGCCCAGCATGAAGGCACCCCCGGGATATCTGAGCCTTCCTCTCCTTCCTTTGTCTATAGCATCAAATCATAGAATCATAGAATGGTTTAGGTTGGAAGAGACCT
>VWZI01004858.1:33371-45704 GCA_013396835.1 Psilopogon haemacephalus
AGGGGCAGAATCCCCTCCCTTGCCCTGCTGCCCACAGCTGCTCTTGCTGCAGCCCAGCACACAGTTGCTGTCTGGGCTGTGTGTGCACACTGCAGGCTCATGTTGAGCTTCTCATCCACCCAGACCCCCAGGTCCTGTTCCTCAGGGCTGCTCTCAGCCACTCACCACCCAGCCTGGAGTTGTGCTTGGGATTGCACCCACCCAGGTGCAGGACCTTACACTTGGCTTTGTTAAATTTAATGAGAATGAGTTTAGCCCGGGCACAGCTCTGCAGCCTGTTCAGGTTCCTCTGGATGGATCCCTGCCCTCCAGCAAGTCGACTGTGCCACACAGCTTGGTGTCATCTGCAAACTTGCTGAGAGTGCACTGATTCCTCTGTCCATGGCACTGACATTCTGTGCTTCTGTGCTCCACAACCTCCCTGGGCAAGCTGTAGATTGTCTCACCACCCTCACTGTCAACGATCTCTTCCTCATCTCCACTCTCAGTCTCCCCTCTCCCAGCTCAAAGCCATTAATTCCTCATCGTGCCACTCCCAGCCCTTGTCCAAAGTCCCTCCCCAGCTTTCCTGGAGCCCCTTCAAGTACTGGAAGGTTGCTCTAAGGCCTCCCTGGAGCCTTCTCTCCTCCAGGCTGAACAGCCCCAACTCTCCCAGCCTGTCCCCACAGGAGAGTTTCTCCAGCCCTCTGATCATCTCCATGGACATAGGAGTGTTATTACTACTACCACTCTGTTTTGTTGTGGTTTGTTGGAGTTTTTTTTAACCTCCAGGAAAATTGCAATCACAAATACCTACAGAAAGTAAACACAGAGAAAGAAGCAATTCATCATGGATTATGTCCTAATTCTGGAACCTCTCAATGAATTTTCATGTGATGCTCCTCTATCTGTACAGTTCTCTACAGTTCCTCTTAAATAAGCTGCTTTACAGCTCCACTAAACACATTCCCAATTTTTTTTTTATGTATCCTGCAGAATGGAAAATAAATGGCCAAAAAAAAAGTGCTGCCAGATCCTAACCTTGATTGCTCTGCATATATAAAACCTTCCTATTGCCTCCACTACCTGTTTCCCTTTGATCTTCTCATGCAGCCACATTCTGATCTGAGTCCAAACACTCTTTTCTGGCTGCTGCTGGCAGGATCTGCACTCATGTTGCTGCTGTCAATGTTCAAATGAAATCTAAACGCTAGAAAAGGAAACTAAAATTGCCCTTTCATTAAATTGTTATTTCTCTCATACCCAGATTCAGAGCATGACCACCTAATGGCACCAGCAACATAGAACCCTAGAATCAGTCAGGGTTGGAAGGGCCCACAAAGATCAGCCAGTTCCAACCCCCCTGCCATGCCCAGGGACACCCTGTCCTAGAGCAGGCTGCCCACAGCCTCTGCCAGCCTGACCAAAAACACCTCCAGGGATCTGGCCCCAAACACCTCCCTGCAGGGGCAACCCATTCCAGCCTCTCACCACTCTCATGCTCAGGAACTTCCTCCTCATATCCAGTCTCAATCTTCCCACCTCCAGCTTTGCTCCATTCCCCCTAGTCCTGGCACCCCGTGAGAGCCTAAAATGTCCCTCTCCAGATTTTCTGTAGCCCCCTTTAGATCCTGGAAGGCCACCAGAAGGTCCCCTGGGAGTCTCCTCTTCTGCAGCCTGCACAGCCCCAACTGTGATTGAATATCACATTCTGTGCTTCTGGGCTCCACAACCTCCCTGGGCAACCTGTGCCAGTGTCTCACCACCTTCACTGTACACAACTTCCTCCTAACATCCAGTTTCAATCTTGTCTCTGCCACTTTAAACCCATTCCTGTCCTTACAAGACCTTGTCAATAGTCCTGTATAGAATTGTATGGATAGAATTAAGTTGGTTTTCAAATACGGCAGCTAACACTGTGAGGAAGCCTTCACCTAACACCATGAAGTCTCTCTGGTCACTTTTGTCAGGATGTTTTTTTTTTGGCATGAGTGGGCAAGCCCCCTTCCTCCTTCTTGCAAGAGAGAGATCGAGTTTGACTTGCACTACATGGACAGTTTGAGCTGTGCATGCAGGGTGACAGCTGTAATAGATCTGCAGCTGCTGGCTTAGAGCTAATTAATACATTAATAGAAGAGGACTTGAACCCTTTGAGCACATCTTGTAACACACCAAGGCATTTCCTTTCACCTGGCTAGACTGGCCATGGATGGCATTCATTCAATCAGTGTTTATAACTCTCTGAGGGCTGGGGGTCAGGAGAGGTGGGGGACAGGCTCTGCTCACTTCTCTCTGGGATGGGACAAGAAGCAATGGATGGAAGCTGCAGCACAGGAGGTTCCCCCTCAACATGAGGAAGAACTTCTTGACTGGAAGGGTCAAGACTTGTAACACACCAGGCCATTTCCTTTCACCTGGGTAGACTGGCCATGGATGGCATTCATTCAATCAATGTTTATAACTCTCTGAGGGCTGGGGGTCAGGAGAGGGGGGACAGGCTCTGCTCACTGCTCCCTGGGATGGGACAAGGAGCAATGGATGGAAGCTGCAGCACAGGAGGTTGCAGCTCAACACAAGAGGCAACTTCTTGCCTCTGTGGATCCCAGAGCACTGGCACAGGCTGCCCAGAGAGGTTGTGAAGTCTCCTTGTCTGGAGCCTTTCCAGCTCTGTGTGGATGTGTTGCTGTGTGCCCTGAGCTAGATTGGATGGTCCTGCCATGGCAGGGGGCCTGGACTCGATGATCCCTCTGTGTCCCTCCCAAGCCCTGACATCCTGTGAGCCCACAGCAGCATCTGCACCTACCATCTTCGTCCGTCTGGATAATGGTCTCCTCGCTCTCCTTCCTCCCTTCTGGGTTGGTTAAGATCATCTTGAGGCTGACATTGGTGTAGGGAGGCAGGTGATCCACCACGTGCTGAGGGGCTTTGGGGTCCATGTCCAAGCAGTCTGCCTTGCTCTCGTTGTGCCCACAGAAGTAGTGGTAGCAAATGGTGACGTTGAAGGTGTGGCAGCGAGTGATGTTGTAGCCCAGGGACTCCCAGTCCACAGCGATGTGCCTGGCCTGGATCTCAGCAATCTTCAGCGTTTTAGGTGTCCTCATAGGTTCTAGGAAACACAACATAAGGAAGAAAGACCTTGTTAAACAGTTCTCCATCCTCGCACTGACTACTAAATTGCCAGCTGAGTCACCAGCCCTGGAGCTGCTCAAAAAGCAGCAGCGACCTGTTCTAGTGAGAGGTGATCAAAGACCACACTCTGTGCTTCTGTGCCCCCCTCTTGGGGACTTTGATGTCTGGGAGGGGCATTGCCTTTCTGTATTACCTTTCTACTGTATATATCTGTAAATATCTGTGACCTGTTGTAAATATCTGCTTGCATCTTGTGCTAAGCTGTGAATGTAAAGCTCCGTTTATTAATTTCCATCCGGCTGGGTCTAGTCTGGGTGATTTGAAAAGTGGAGGGGGGGAAGGGGCAGGGAACTCCTGAACTACCACAAAGAGCAGGGAAAAGCATTGTCAATTGACAGTACAGCAATGCAGGCAGATGCAGGGAAACATAGAATCAGTTAGGGTTGGAAGGGAGCACAAGGATCAGCCAGTCCCAACCCCCTTGCCATGCCCAGGGACACCCTACCCTAGAGCAGGCTGCCCACAGCCTCTGCCAGCCTGGCCAAAAACACCTCCAGGGATCTGGCCCCAAACACCTCCCTGCAGGGGCAACCCATTCCAGCCTCTCACCACTCTCATGCTCAACAACTTCCAATCCAATCTGAATCTCCCCACCTCCAGCTTTGCTCCATTCTCCCTAGTCCTGTCACTCCCTGACAGCCTCAAAAGTCCCTCCCCAGATTTTTTGTAGCTCCCTTCAGATCCTGAAAGGCCACCAGAAGGTCCCCTGGGAGCCTCCTCTTCTGCAGCCTGCACAGCCCCAACTCTTTCAGTCTGTGCTCACAGCAGAGGTGCTGCAGCCCTCTGAGCATCCTCGGGGCCCTTCTCTGCACACCTCCAGCATCTCCACATCCCAGAGGCTCCAAAAACTGTAATAGGGGCTCCAAAACATGGAGAGTGACCGAAAGGGCCACCCAGCTGCTGCCACCACCACTGCCTTCCCTTCTTGATTTCATTTAGCTTTTTGTTGCTGTTGTTGTGTTTCCTCTTTTCCCCTGCACAAATGAGGTAATATATCACAGTGGTAAAGAGTCAACATCCTCCACGCTGCCATTCATCACGCTCCCCAGCAACGCTGCATGCTAATTACACTAATTACCTGACTAAGCGAGCAGTTTGCAAAACGATGCAGATATTAATTAGTGTTTATCATTGCAGGAAGGGAGCCCTTCACTCGAGCAAAAAAAACCTTAGAAACCTCCTCCACAAAACGCTTTGGGATGCTCCCCTCCTGTCTCGCTCCTTTCGCGCCCCCAAAACTTTGCCCGGTCCTTGCCGCTGCTCTCTGCCCTGCTGCCCTCCAAAGCTCAGCTGCTCTCCACATCTGCACCTCCACCACCCTTCCCCAAGCTGCCACCAATCTTCCCCTGCCTCTCCAGTGCATCCATTCCTCATGCAAGGCTAACTTTTATCGTCGGACATAATGAAAATGATTGCCCAATGAAAATCATGACCGTGACTATGTACACTGAAGCCTCCCTGGAAATATCCCAAAGGGATCTTCATATCCTGCTCACATATCCTTCCTCAATGGAGAAGAGAAAGCCTGCTGTAGGGCCAGCTTCAGCCTGGTGTCCTTGCTGGTCTAAGGTCAAGCCCAGCTGGGACTAGGCAAGGAAGTGCAAAGGTAGGAGCAACTCTCCTATGAGGAGAGACTGAAAGACTTGAGGCTGTTCAGTTTGAAGAAGAGGAGGCTCCCAGGTGACCTTCTGGTGGCCTTCCAGGAAGTGGGCTACAAAAAAGCTGGAGAGGGACTTTAGAGGCTGTGAGGGAGTGACAGGACTGGGGGGAATGGAGCAAAGCTGGAGGTGGGGAGATTGAGACTGGATGTGAGGAGGATTTGTGCAGCATGAGAATGGTGAGAGGCTGGAATGGGTTGGGGCTACTTCCCTGGAGGTGTTTTTGGCCAGGCTGGCAGAGGCTGTGGGCAGCCTGATCTAGGGCAGGGTGTCCCTGGGCATGGCAGAGGGGTTGGAACTGGCTGATCCTTGTGGTCCCTTCCAACCCTGACCGATCCTATGATTTTATGATTCTAGGATTTCTCCTTCTGGGCAGAACAGCTCTATTGTAACTTGCATTTAGAATCATAGAGACATAGAGTCATAGAATCACAGAGTCACAATCATAGAGTCATCGAATCATGGAGTCACAAGCATAGAGTCATAGCATCACAGAGTCACAAAATCACAGAGAATCATAGAGTCACAATCACAGAGTCACAGAATCATAGAGTCATAGAATCAGTCAGGGTTGGAAGGGACCACAAGGATCAGCCAGTCCCAACCCCCCTGCCATGCCCAGGGACACCCTACCCTAGAGCAGGCTGCCCACAGCCTCTGCCAGCCTGGCCCTTAAGCACCTCCAGGTTTATGAAGCGAGTCCCGAGCAGGCTAGGAAGCAGCCAACAGCACAGATGGTGCACTGAAATCAGGAGATGTGAATCCAGGCTGATCTGTTCAGCACTGCACTTCTGCCAGACAAACTGCAAACGTTTAGCTTCAAACCTCAAAACAACCAAATTCTAAAGAGAAGTTTTAAGCTATTCCTCGTAGCAGGATGAGTGGTGAGGATGCCAAATCCATTCCCCTGACCCAGCCTCCCCTTTCTGGATTTGGACCATGCCTGCTCCCTTTTGCCTTCGAGTGCTGATTTGTCATACACGTGGCACAGAACACAAATGACAAAGCAGACTTCCCCGGGCAGGAGCTTTCTGAACACATTGTACACTGTCACAATAGAGATCTGAAGCTGAGACATAGCACCCAAAAGGTCCTTGAAAGAGAAGAGACTTGAAGAGAAGGAAGAAGAAAAGGAGTTTTATAGGAGGAAACAATGGCTGCAGCTTTAGCAAGTACAGGCAGGTATGAGGCAGTTATTAAATTAAAATAAAAAAGAGAGAGAGGTGGCAACACAGTAGATCTGCTGAAGGAGCTGGTAAGAGTCTTCAGAGGATCAGCATTTCCTTGGCTACTGCAGGCACTTAGAAAAAGCCTCAACACAATCAGGTGGCAGAGAGGAAGAGAACTGTTAAAAGAGACAAAAAAAATCCCCCCCGCAAACCACTACTGTCAGCCTTTTTCTCATATGAATGGCAGTGAAGAACCTACTCAGACATGCTCAGGTACTCAATACTCACACATACAGGATGAGGACAGGCTGAGAGAGTTGAGGCTCTGCAGCCTGGAGAAGAGAAGGCTGCCAGGAGACCTTGGAGTGGCCTTGCTGCATCTGAAGGGGGCTACAGGAGGGACTATTGGAAAGGTATTTACAGGACGAGGAGGAATGGGTTTGAACTGGCAGAGGGGAGACTGAAACTGGATGTTAGGAAGAAGTTTCTTACAGTGAGGGTGGTGAGACACTGGCACAGGCTGCCCAGGGAGGTTGTGGATCACAGAAGCACAGAATGTGATCACATGATCATCAATCCCAGCCACCAACTCAACACCACCATGGCCACTAAACCACGTCCCAAGGTGCCATGCCCAGAGGTTTCTTGAACATCTCAAGGATGGGCACTCCAGCACCTCCCTGGGCAGCCTGTCCCAAGCCCTGACCGCTCTTGCAGCAAAGACATTTTTCCTCCCCTCCAATCTAACCCTCCCATGGCAAAAGTTCAGGACATTTCCTCTCCCATCACCTGACACCAGGGAGAAGAGCTCAACCCCCATCTCACTGCAACCTCCTTTCAGGGAGCTGTAGAGAGCAATGAGATCTCCTCCCAGCCTTCTCTTCTCCATACTAAACCATCCCAGTTCCCTCAGCAAGTTCAGTGTCTGAAGGGGGCCTACAAAAAAAGCTGGGGAGGGACTTTTTAGGGTGTCAGGGAGTGACAGGACTAGGGGGAATGGAGCAAAGCTGGAGGTGGGGAGATTGAGGCTGGAGGTGAGGAGGAAGTTGTTGAGCATGAGAGTGGTGAGAGGCTGGAATGGGTTGCCCCTGCAGGGAGGTGTTTGGGGCCAGATCCCTGGAGGTGTTTTTGTCCAGGCTGGCAGAGGCTGTGGGCAGCCTGCTCTAGGGTAGGGTGTCCCTGGGCATGGCAGGGCAGGGTTGGAACTGGCTGATCCTTGTGGTCCCTTCCAACCCTGACTGATTCTAGGATTCTGTAAGTTCCCAATTCCTTCATGAGAATCACACTGCATTCAGACTGTGATGTGCAGCACTCTCCAAAGAGAAGAGAAACAAATAAATGAGAGCTTTGCTCATGTCAAAGCAGAATTATTTCACAATTCTATGCAAATGTCACAAACGGGTCCCAGTGTCAGAGGAGGTACTGAGAAGCCTCCTTCATTCACCTGTCAAGAAGGAAAGGCAGAGTGTGATCTCGCCTTCTCACAACTGTTCCCTTCCTTGGCAGAAATTAAACAGCTTCTGCAATCCTGAGATGCTAATTAAAGTCTGCAGAGTCTCTCAACAGCTTTGGTAAAGTCTGCCAACTGTCCTACTGCTCCTAAAGTGATTGCTGTAAAAACACAATTTTACTCTCGCTTCTGGGCAAGGTTTGCCTCCAAAGATCTCTGGAGGCACAGACCAATTGTTCCAAACTGCCCCTCCAGGAAGTCTCCATCTGCAACACCTCAGCAGAAAGAGATCTTCCAATAATTCTTTTTCCTCAGATAAAATTATTATTTTTTTTTTTCCCCTAATGAATTTTGGAGTGGGCTGCCCAGAAACCTCCGCATCTTGTTAATCACAGATTCACAGAATGCAGCAGGTTGGAAGGGAACCTCAAAAGTCATCTTAGAATCACAGAGGTCCCTTCCAGCTCTGACAATTCTATGATCCTAAAAGGAGAAGAAGAAAGAAGACTCCCTTCAAATCTCTGCTCATTCCTTAAGCCATCAGCTGGAGTCTCAATAATGATGGCAGGAAGCACTTAGTATTTTCCAAACATTAATCTAGCAATTACTCCTGTGAGACAGGTAAGTGATGTTAATCCTTTCTCTGCAAGGAGAAAGGCACCAAAACAAGAAGAAGAAGGGAAAAAAAAAAAAAAGGTTAATAGCTTGTTCAAAGCTCAAAGGTGATTTACTGCCAGGGTGATAAGAGAACTGAAGAGCACCCAGACCAGGGCTGGTGCCCCTGGGCAGCACCAGCAAGCAGCAGCAATTCAGAGAGCTCATTTTCAGCTCTGTCCTTCCACAGAAAGGGCTAGGGCTAGGCTGGACTGGATGAGCTTGGAGGTCTCCTCCCAAGCCTGGTTGATTCTATGAAGTAAGAGCGTTGTTGATGCAGCTGATGTTACCTCCAGGAATCCCAACTGGAATATTCAGATTTAATTTTGTTCTGTTTTGTAGTCCTCAGTGGCAACTTTTAGCCCACAGAAGTTTCAGATCGCTGTGGATGGGAAAAGAAATGTTATAGTTTCAAGGGGACCTGTGAGAGGAGTGAGGTAACCTCCTCAGAGGTGATCAGAGGGCTGGAGAACCTCCCCTGTGGGGACAGGCTGAGAGAGTTGGGGCTGATCAGCATGGAGAAGAGAAGGCTCCTGGCAGACCTCAGAACAGATTCCTAGTACCTAAAGGGGGCTACAGGAGAGCTGGGGAAGGACTTCTGACAAAGGCTGGGAGTGACAGGATGAGGGACAATGGCTTTGAGCTGGGGGAGAGAAGATTGAGACTGGAGATGAGGAAGAAATCATTTGCAATGAGGGTGACAGACACTGGCACAGGTTGCCCAGGGAGGTTGTGGCTGCTCCCTCCCTGGAGGTGTTCAAGGCCAGGCTGGATGAGGCTTTGAGCAACCTGTGCAGGTGGGAGGTGTCCCTGCCCACGGCAAGGGGATTTGGACCTTCCAACCCATTCTATAAAGGAATGAATCCCATAAAGTGTGAGCAGGAGAGCATGGCAAGCCCTTTACTTCTGCTTCTTCTCATCAGCAATCCTAAATGTTGACTGCAAACCAGCTTCATCTCCATTTACCTGGCAGCCTAAGGGTGGATTAGATCTTCTCCCCAGCAGACAGAAAAGACATTTGCTGAGATGAAATGGAAAAGACTCAGGCCAGTTTTCAAGCAGAAACACTCCAGCCACAGACTGTGCTTCTGGACCATCACCATAAGCTGCCTGTGTCTGTCATTTTTGGTTGGCTCTTGGATCTTGCCCCTCTGCCCCCTACCTTGAACTTCTCCTGCTATGGCACTACCCTGAGGAGCTGACTCCAAATTCCTGCTTTAACCACGGTGGCTAAAATTCATTATCAAGTTTAAGAGGGACCCAGATCACCTCCCCTGCTGACACAGGAGGTGAAAGCAAACTGGACTTGGTGAGATAATGCATACATCTGCATAAGGTTTGAGGGAAAGAGATGTGGGGCTTGGATGAAGTCAGACCTCTGACACACAAAAGCAAATGCAGGATGATCCTTAAAGAATTGGCCCAAGTTTGGGTTTAGACAGTAAAGTTGTAACTTAAAGCCCAGAAGCTCTCACAGAGGCTCCTTTAATTATTTCTCCCCTTACATTTTAAACCAAGAATGACACAGAAGGGGAAAAAAAAAACAACCCCAAAACCCTCCCCTCATTTTTCTGCTGATAATCTCAGTCTGAACAGCCACTGGAATTCCCCAGACTTCCTTTCTGTGAGAATGTGAGCCTCTCTGTCCTGTGGCTTCTCCTGACCTTTCCAGGTGAGGTCTCTCCTTGGCACACAGGAAATTTAAGAGGATTATTCTAAGGTGTCACTGCGGTTCCTGCTGCTTCATGCAAAGTCCTACAAAAGCAAAACGCTCCTCAAACGCTAAAAAACCACCCAGAAAAGCCCCAGACCAGAGGTTACAGACCTACTGCTGTAAAGAATTCCTCTAAAGAGCCCCTGGATAAAATCATGGAAGAGTGGCACAAGTGATAAACGCTGGAGAAAGTCCAACCCCAACCAGAGAGGCTGTCGGATGTGCGGTGAGAAAACAATGACCAAAGGTTCCCCACCTGCTCATTTTGGTTGCATTACTCCCAGGGCTGATTTCTGTGTAAGCAGAAAAGCTTTATAGAGGCACTGAGTTCCCCCACACATTGAACAGGATGTTAGGAAGAAATTCTTCACAGTGAGGGTGGCGAGGCACTGGAACAGGTTGCCCAGGGAGGTTGTGGCTACTCCCTCCCTGGATGTGTTCAAAGCCAGGCTGGATGAGGTCTTGAGTGACCTGATCTAGTGGGAGTTGTCCCTGCCTATGGCACAGGGGGGTTGGAACTGGATGATCTTTGAGGTCTCTTCCAACCTAAACCATTCTATGATTCTATGATCATGAACTTGGCTTAATGTTAACACACATCAAAGCAGAGTGAACAGCAGCTCTGCACAAGCTTAGGAGCTCTCTGAACAAACACTAAGAAGTACTCCAGCAAGGTCTGTCATGCAAGAGATGAGCATCCTGGTACCCTAACCTTCTGCTCGCTGGAGAAGAGGCTCACAGCACAATTCAACTTGGAAGGGTCCTTGGGAATTCTTTAATCCAACCCTCTGCTTGCAGCAGGAACAACTACAGAACCAGTCCAGGATGCTGTGGTCCTTACCCAGCCTAGCTTTGGAAGCTCCCAGTGATGGAGACAGCACAGCCTCTTGACCATGGTGCCCCAATGTCACAGAATGACAATGTCAGGGGCTGGAAGGGACCTCCAAAGCTCATCCAGTCCAACCCCCCTGCCAGAGCAGGGTCTCCTATACCAGATCACACAGCCACACACACATCCAGGCAGGTTTGGAATATCTCCAGAGAGGGAGACTCCACAACCCCCCTGGGCAGCCTGTTCTAGTGCTCTGTCACCCTCAAAGGGGAAAAATTCCTCCTTATGTTTAATGAACCTTCTTAGGCTTCAGCTTCCACCACTACCCCTTGTGCTGTCATTGGGCACCACCCAGCAGAGCCTGGCTCCAGCCTCCTGGCACTCATCCTTTACATCTGAATCAACATTGATGAGGTTACCTCTCAGTCTCCTTCTCTCCCAGCTAAAGAGCCCCAACTCCCTCAGGATCTCCTCTTAAAAAGAGCTGTTCCATTCCCTTCCTCATCTTTGTGGCTCTGCACTGGACTCTCTCAAGGACTTCTGTGTCCCATATTGGCTTCTGGGACTGTACAGGTCTTTGAGACAGGGCTGACAGCAGAGGGTGGTGGAAGAGACTGCCCAGGGAGAGGTGCTGGAGTCCCCATCCCTGCAGATGTCCGAGAAACCTGTGGCCATGGCACTAGGGGGGACAAAATGTAATGGCCATGGTGGTGTTGGCTTGCTGGTTGGACTTGATGATCACAGAGGTCTTTTCCAACCCAACCAATTCCATGATTCCATGAAGTATGGGTGCAAAAGCAGAAAGAACTCACTTTGTGCACACCATTCATCTGCTTGCCACCTGAAATGCGAGCCCAGAACAAATGAAGCAATGCATTTAGCCTGCATTAGCACTACAGAAGCACTTTGTTGCAGATGAAGGGCTCTAATGCAACTGCTTCTCCCTGCACTTCATCTAGTGCCTGCCCCATTAAGCCAGCTTACAAATTTCTTATTGACCACATACCTCAGGGAGCTGGAGAAATCAGTGGAATTATGAGACAGATCATCAGCTCCACTAGAGTAGCTGCAGCAGCAATGAGGGGGAGAGCCAATACATTTCAGATTCGGACTTTTGGGATGCAAATCCAGCTGTCCCTGCTACAAAGGCACGGTAAAGAGGTGTCTACGGCTGCACTGCTGGCAATCCTTTGCCATCCCCTCCCCACAGAGTGTTTATTCTGTTGCCTCCATGCATGACTAACAGTTTGTGCATCCTTAGCATGTAATCAATAGCTGTGAAGTCTGGTATTAGCTTTAGAGATGAGATGTCCCTTGGTAATACATTCCATTGATTTCCCCAGCCTAGCTTTGCTGCACAAAAGCAGGGTGGAGGTTTTCTTTCCCCCCCTCTTCCCCCCCTCCTCAGTTTACACTAAAAGGAGATATATAATCTAAGAGGAGTGAAGAAAAAACTGCCATGAACTCTACCAGCTCATTCCTCAAGATGAACAAAATCCATTTGGTGCTGTCAAGAATGAATCAACATGGCAACAAGCACCAGGCTCCAAGAGTAAACAAAGGCAAAGCTTAATAGAATAGAAAAGAACAGAGTAGAATAGAACAGAATAGAATAGAATAGAATAGAATAGAATAGAATAGAATAGAATAGAATAGAGTAGAATAGAGTAGAATAGGAGTAGAGTAGA
>VWZI01004858.1:56567-69067 GCA_013396835.1 Psilopogon haemacephalus
CCTCCAGCTCCCTCAGCCTCTCCTCTTGGGGCTGTGCTCCAGGCCCCTCCCCAGCCTTGCTGCCCTGCTCTGGACACTTTCAAGCACCTCAATATCCTTCTTAAATTGAGGGGCCCACAACTGGACACAGCACTCAAGGCCCTTGATCTGTTGCTGGTTGCCTGGGAGAAGAGACTTTGAAATACCAGCATTAGAGAATGACAGAATTGTTTCAGTTGGAAAAGGCCTCTAAGCTCACCCAGTCCAACCAGCAACCCAACACCACTACACCATGTACCAAGGTGCCATGCCCACAGGTTTCTTGGACACCTCCAGGGATGGGGACTCCACCACCTCCCTGGGCAGCCTGTGCCAATCCCTGACCACTCTTGCAAGAGAGAAACTTTTTGAAATCTCCAAGTCCACAGCATCCTTTGATTCTTGCATCTGTGACACTTCTGAAAGAAAACAGCAACCTATCACCAGTGCTATGTGCCTCTAGTGCACAACTGGGCAGCCAAGCAGCATTTGGCTAAACTGTTCCAAGAAGATCTAGTTCTGTATCCTCAGGACAGCCTTTCCCTTTGGAAGAATGAGTCAGGGTTGGAAGGGACCACAAGGATCAGCCAGTCCCAACCCCCCTGCCATGCCCAGGGACACCCTACCCTAGAGCAGGCTGCCCACAGCCTCTGCCAGCCTGGACAAAAACACCTCCAGGGATCTGGCCCCAAACATCTCCCTGCAGGGNAACCAAAACTGAAACAAAATTTTCCTTTTCTTTTTCTTCTTTTTTTTTTTTTTTTTTTTGAAGGTTAGCAAAGAAAGAAATTAAGACCACAATCAACTCACACGTTCAGAGATTGCAAAACAGCCAAAAATACACGATCAGAGAGATGGAGGAGATGAAACATCTGCTGTGGTGATAGAGGGACTCGGAATGATTGAGTGAGCAAGAGCAACAAAACCCAGAAAGTGGAGAAAAAAAAAAAACCCACCACCATAAAAACCCCTCCCACATTCCTTTTGCACAACAGTTGCTTTGCATTGGCTATTTACTTCCCAGCTACTCCGTGGGAGCTATTATCAAATAAAAAATAATTTAAAAAACCCCCAAACCCTTCACACTTGATGTGCCATGGAGCTGCCACAATTACTCTCTGATGATCTTGACAGCTGCTGTTGACCTACTGCCACTTGCTGTGGTTTTGCATAACAAGAATAATGCAGCTGACATTTTTTACTACAGCAAAGCTTACCAAGCAGAGAAACATTCAATTGATTAGGAAGGTTGCTTTATGGCTCCAGGTCTTGAGATTGGAGCACACATCAGGATGGACATGATTATGGCTGTGCAACCTACAGCATGCCCAGTGCAGGCAGCAGAGCCCACAGCTGCAGTGCTGCACACAGAAGCACAGAATTAAGCAGGTTGGAAAAGACCTTTCAGATCATAAAGTCCAACCTATCAACTAATACCTTCTAATTAACTTAACCATGGCACCAAGTGCCTCATGCAGCCTCCTTTAAACACCTCCAAGGATGAGGACTCCATCACCTTCCAAGGCAGCCGATCGCCATGCCAATCTCTCTTGCTGGGAAAACCTTCTCCCTAACATCCAGCCTGAACCTGCCCTGGCAAGCTTGAGGCTGTGTCTTCTTGTTCTCTCCCTGGGTGCCTGGGAGAAGAGACCAACCTCCCCTAGCCACGACCTCCCTTCAGGTAGTTGTAGAGAGCAATGAGGTCTGCCTTGAGCCTCCTCTTCTCCAGGCTGCACACAGAATTATTCAGGTTAGAAAAGACCTTCAAGCTTGAGTCAAACCTATCACCCATCACCTTCTAATTAACTTAACCATGGCACCAAGTGCCTCATGCAGCCTCCTTTAAACACCTCCAGGGATGGGGACTCCATCACCTTCCCAGGCAGCCCATTCCAATGCCAATCTCTCTTGCTGGGAAAAACTTCTCCCTAACATCCAGCCTGAACCTGCCCTGGCACAGCTTGAGGCTGTGTCCTCTTCTTCTGTCCCTGGGTGCCTGGGAGAAGACACCAACCCCACCTGGCTACAACCTCCCTCCAGGGTAGTTGTAGAGAGCCATGAGGTCTGCCCTCTGAATGTCCTCTTCTCCAGGCTGCACACTACCCAGTTCTCTTTTACACTGCACAAATCATAACATTACAGAATCATAGGATTCTTGTGGTTGGAAAAGAACTCTAAGGTCATCCAGTCCAACCACAACCCAACATCACCACATCCCAAAATGCCATGGCCACAGGATTCTTGAACCCCTCCAGGGATGGGGACTCCCCCACCTCCCTGGGCAGCCTGTTCCAGTCCCTGACCACTCTTGCAGCAAGGAATTTTTTGCCTAATATGCAAGCTGAGGCCATTTCCTTTTGTTCTGTCACTTGTTACTTGGAAGCCCAACTGTCATCTCACTCCAACCTTCCTTTGTACATTCCTTCACGAGTGTTATTACTCTTCCTGTTGCTCCTTCATTCTTTGCACTGTTCTCTTAAACTCATGTGGACGAGCAGGGGACAGTTGTGTGAGGTGCTGTGAGGGGCTGGGCTGCAGCTGGGTCTAAAACCATGACAAGGTATTAAATGTGATCTGAGGCTGAACAGAAGTCGATTAGGCTACAAATCAGAGAATCACAGAATTAAGCAGGTTGGAAAAGATCCTCCAGGAGCATTGATTCCAACCTATCTCCTAACACCTTCTAATTAACTAACCCATGACACTAAACGCTTCATCCAGTCTCCAGGGATGGGGATTCCACCACCTCCCTGGACAGCCCATTCCAATGGGCAACCACTCTGTGTAGAACTTCTTCCTAATGTCCAGCCTAAACCTGCCTTAATCAAAATCATCCTGCAATAAATCTTAGGTTTTCAGAGTTCACAGATTCATAGAACAGTCTGGGTTGGAAGAGACCTTAGAGATCATCTAGTTCCAACTCCCCTGGCCAGAGGGACACCTCTCACTAGAACAGGTTGCTCAAAGCCTCATCCAACCTGGCTTTGATCATCTACCTCCAGGGAGGGGGCATCCATGACCTCCCTGGCCACCAAGGATCAAGACAGGTGAGAATGAAAGAAATCAAGGCTCAGCCTTTCCTCTTGTTTGTCAAACCTTATCCCCTCCAGCTTTGGAAACAGCAAGATCATTAATTTTCTATTTAATTCTCTATTTACCTGCCAGTGAAAAGCATTTCATTTTGCAGGGATCCTTTCAGTACCTCTTGTGTTAAACACAAATGTTCCACAGAAGGCATAAAAACAAAGAACCTTCGGTGGATTGCTCTTGTAAGTGTTCTGTATGTGCAATCTATCATCTCTGGTAAACTTTATTATGCAGAGCATTTCAGTGAATAAACACTTTTTGGTTATATATATATATATGTGAGGTGTGGGGGGGGGGAAAACAGTTACAAAATGAGCATAAACTTACAACCTATTTATTCATTTTTGCTCTTCTGGCCACCAGGCATCACAATCTGCAGCAGAATCCAATCCAAACTGCATGTAATTTGCTCTTCTACCCATTAAAAAAATAAATAAATAAAGAAGAAAAGAAGTAATTTTGATCAAAATCAAAAGACTTCTTCCTACCAGCTGTCACCTCCTCCCTGAATGCCTGCCTAGCTGGACTTTGCAGCTCTCAGATGTCCAAGTATCTGAAGGGGGCCTACAGAAAACCTGAGGAGGGACTTGTTAGGCTCTCAGGGAGTGACTTAACTAGAGGGAATGGAGCAAAGCTGGAGGTGGGGAGATTGAGACTGGACATGAGGAGGAAGTTGTTCAGCATGAGAGCCTGGAAAGAGTTGCCCAGGGGGGTGGGCATCCATCCCTGGAGGTGTTTTCAGCCAGGCTGGCAGAGGCTGTGGGCAGCCTGACCTAGGGTAGGGGCATGGCAGGGGGGTTGGAACTGGCTGATCCTTGTGGTCCCTTCCAACCCTGACTCATTCTAGGATCTTCCAAAGTGAAAGGCTGTCCTGAGGATACAGAACTAGATCTTCTTGGAACAGTTTAGCCAAATGCTGCTTGGCTGCCCAGTTGTGCACTAGAGGCACATAGCACTGGTTATAGGTTGCTGTTTTCTTTCAGAAGTGTCACAGATGCAGGAATCAAATGATGCTGTGGACTTCATATCCCACACGGTTGAGGGAAGGGTGGGAATGGTGTGTTGTGTGCTGCTGTGAAGGGAAAGAGGGCAAGCAAGGCATTCACTTGAAACAAAGTGTGCTGGGTGTGCTCAGGTGGCCAAGAACACCACCAGCATCCTGGCCTGGATGAGCAAGAGCATGGCCAGCAGGAGCTGGGAAGTGATGAAGTCCTTGTGTTCAGAACTGGTGAGGCCACTCCTTGAGTATTGATTTCAGTTTTGGGCTGCTCACCACAGGAAAGACTTTGAGGTGCTGCAGCCCGTTGCAATGCTGGGTGAGCTTTCTCCAGGAACCAGACCCTCCACCACCTGCTCCTTCCTTCCCCTTCCACTTGCTTGGGTTTGAGATCGCCCCCAAGAGCTGAAGGGAGCTTTGGCAACCTCCTGTGCAAAAGGAGAGCTGTTAACCTCCTTGTAAAGTTCACCACCAGGAGTCAGTCTGCAGAGTACCTGCAGTGCTTGGAGACGCCTCCCTCCGCCTCAAAGGGGGCAGCTAACACCTGTACAGTAATTACAGCTACCAAATGTTGTTGGCCCGAAAGATGAATAGCTAATTGTCCCTGCCATCTGTTAATTACACTCCTGAATCACTTACTTCATCATATACATTTACTTGACATCCACAAACTTTTTTTTTTATTTTCTTCTTCTTTTTTAATAGCTTCCACAAATGCTGTCCTGGTGCCCAGGCAGAACTAAAAAAGCATCGCTTATGTGTCCCTCAAGGAAGTGACACAGCTGGACATGAGGCAGCTGGACAAAATGAGATGACAGTGCTAGGCATGGCCCCTGCCTGTCTTTGCCAGCAAGCAGCCACAGGCACCAACAGGAGGCTGCCAGTAGAGGTGGGAGCTCCTTTGGCAGCAACAAGAATGTCTGCAGTGAAGATCAGAGGAGAAAGGAGGAAGCTGGAGGGACATGGAGGCAGTGACAGCACAACCTGGCTGACCAAGGAATGGGAGGAAGCTGGAGGGACATGGAGGCAGTGACAGCACAACCTGGCTGACCAAGGAATGGGAGGAAGCTGGTGGGACATGGAGGCAGTGACAGCACAACCTGGCTGACCAAGGAATGGGAGGAAGCTGGTGGGACATGGAGGCAGTGACAGTAGTAAGGAATAGGAGGAAGCTGGTGGGACAAGGAGGCAGTGACAGCACAACCTGGCTTACTAAGGAATAGGAGGAAGCTGGTGGGACATGGAGGCAGTGACAGTACAACCTGGCTTACCAAGGAATGGGAGGAAGCTGAAGGGACATGGAACCAGTGACAGTACCAAGGAATGGGAGGAAGCTGGAGGGACATGGAGCCAGTGACAGTACTAAGGAATGGGAGGAAGCTGGAGGGACATGGAGGCAGTGACAGTACTATGGATTGGCAGGAAGCTGGTGGGACAAGGAGATAGTTACAGTACTAATGAATGGGAGGAAGCTGGTGGGACATGGAGGCAGTGACAGCACAACCTGGCTTACTAAGGAATGGGAAGCAGCTGGTGGAAATGTTGTGGCCAAACTGTAGAACTCTGCACTTAGCCTTGTTCAGTCTCATCCCATTGGCCTCTGCCCACTCATCCAGCCTGGCCAGGTCCCTCTGCAGGGCTCTCCTACCCTCCACACCTGCTCCTAGCTTGGTGTCATCTGCAAACTTACTGATGCTGGACTCAATTCCCCTCGTCCAGGTCCTCAGTAAAGATAATGACCAGGATGGGGCCCAGCACTGATCCCTGGGGTATATAACATGGTTGGCTCCAGAAGCCTGGGAAACAGTGGGACAGGTCCAGCTCATGGTCTTCTCTACCCTGCAAGACAGCAGCTCTGCCTAGCAGGGCAATGATGACATTTGTGATGTGAGAGATGCAAACAGGGCCTGCAGAAAATCAGCAGCACTCTGCTGCTGCACACAAGCTGAGATGTCCTTCCAACATAAAAGTGGATTTTTTTTTTTCCTTCCCCCCCTAACAGTTCAATTCAAAACCCAAAGAGATGAATTCATAGAAATCTACTTGCTCTTCATTTGCAGCTACTTTGCATATCCCCCCCCCCGCGCTTGATGAATTATATCTATTGAATCCTCCAGATAAGAGGCTGCAGTGAGCTATTATTGTCCATTATATCCAGAAATAGGCTGGGGAAACTAAAACCTTGCTTAGATCAGGACTATGAGTGGGGGTTTTTTTGTTGGTTTTTTTTTTTTTTTTTTCTGGAAAAGGCAAAAGCTAAGTGGTGTAGCTTTTATTTCTTGTGCAGCTCCTGTTTCCCCCAAGTTCTCTTAGGAAGCAGCTGCAATGCACCATCTTCCAGGAAAGAAAAAAAGGCAATGCATGGGGTTGGAGCTAAGGGTCAAGTTGAAGCACACATCCAACCTCCTGGATGGGAGGTTGCCAACGAGCCAGAAATGTGCTCTGACAGCCAAGAAAGCCAATGCCATTCTGGGGTGGATTAGAAGGGGTTGTGGGCAGTAGGTTGAGAGAGGTTCTCCTCCCCCTCTGCTCTACACTGCTGAGGCCACATCTGGAATATTGTGCCCAGTTCTGGGCCCCTCAGCTCAAGAAGGACCTCAGAACTGCTTGAAAGAAACCAGCACAGAGCCACAAAAATCACAGAATGGTTTTGTTCAGGAGAGATCTCAAAGCTCAGCCAGTTCCAACCCCCTGCCATAGGCAGGGACACCTCCCACTAGAACAGGTTGCTCAATGATGCAGGGGAACAGCTCTCTTACAAGGAGAGCCTGAGGGAGCTGGGGCTTGGGGTTGGAGCTTGGAGAGGAGGAGCCTGAGGGCTGCCCTCATTCCTGTTGATGAAGATGTGCAGGTGACTGCCAGGAGGCTGGAGCCAGGCTCTGCTGGGTGGTGCCCAATGACAGCACAGACAGTGGTGGAAGTTGAGGCATAGGAAGTTCCATGGAAGCATGAGAAGGAATTTTTCCGTGTGAGGGTGACAGAAACCTGGGGGATTGTGGAGTCTCTAGAGATATTCTTTTTATCCACGTGTGCCCCTGGGGCTAACTAATGATATCCTTTACCCCCTAGAGAGCTCCCCCAGTATGTCAGTGGCTGTCACAAACACTGCAGGGCTCCTATGCCTAAAGTATTCAATAGCAGGATGAAGTTCCCACTGATTCCAGTGGAGAAAGAGGAGTAGTTCTGTGGGATTCTCCCTTGGACTCCAGCGTGGGGGCCCAGATGAAATCCTATCCCTGGCCACTTGTGAAGCCAGCTGGTTCAATAAGAGCTGCACAGAACCACTCTGAAATAATTCCAGACAATCTAAGCTTGTGAGAGCAAAGCTCAATTTCTTTCATCAAGAAAAAAAAAAAAAAAAGAAAAAAAAAAGATCCTTTCTCTTCCTGAAGCTTTTCCTGCCTTGCTTGCCAACCAGTATCAACTTTCTGCAAATCCAGTAAGGGTCTTCTTGCCAAGAGACCCCTTTTATTAAATAACTGCTCCTTTCTGAGGCACCCCAGAGCACAAGCACCCTCTCCACTGAAGGAGATGATGATTACTGCTAATGAGACAACTGCACATTATCTCAGCACGTCCCCTGAAGAGGAACAAAGAGGAGATTGCTCTGGCAAGCAGAGCCTGGCACTTCCTAACAGAGGCCTGACTCTGACACCTGTGTGCAGCTTATTTTCCTTCTCAGAACGAGCTGTGCTGCTATGCAGATATCCACCAGAATCAGGCACAGCTTTGGAGCTTTCCAGTTGGCAGAGGCACCTACAGCTTCCAGGCAATGGGGCGACAGGGAGGGACTCACAACCTCCTGCAGATACATGCAACATCCCAGTTCAGGAGGGACAGGGATACACTAGAGGGAGTCCAAAGGAGACTATGAAGGGACTGGAACATCTGTCTGATGAGGAAGGGCTGAGAGAACTGGGGCTGTCTGGTCTGGAGAAGAGAAGGCTGAAGAGGAGATGTTATTAATGTCTGTAAGTCTCTGAGAGATGGGTGCCAAGAAGCAGGGGCCAGGCTCTTCTCACTGGTGTCCTCTGACCAGACACCAGTGAGAAGGGGCAGGGGACACAAACTGCAATCCAGGGAGTTCCACCTCAACACGTGGAGAAACTTCTTTGGCGTGAGAGTGCTGGAGGCCTGGAGCAGGCTGCCCAGAGAGGTTGTGGAGTCTCCTTCTCTAGAGACTTTCAAGCCCCATCAGGATGTGTTGCTGTGTGACTTGCCCTGGGTGATGCTGCCTTGGCAGGGGAGTTGGACTGGATGATCTCTGGAGGTCCCTTCCCACCCCTGTCACTCCGTGAGTGTCCCTTAGGAGGCCCAGCCCATAACTTTGCTGTCAGTTTTGCAGCTTGATGCTGGCATTTTAAAAGCAGCGACGTGCAGTGATCCTGGACTGCATTTAAGGCTCACTTCTCATCTTTCTCCAAATCTTAGCCTTTCTTATCTACTCCTCTAGGCTGTCCATGACCCACATCTAATCTTGCCCTGCCTTGACTCCTCTTGCCAGTATTACTTCTCCCACATAGCCTCTATTGTTTTGACTCCAGGCTTCTCATCACAGTGCTCGCTTCCTTCTGTGCCCTACTTGCAGAATCACACAACAGCTGAGGTCAGAAACCACCTCTGGAGATTGTCTAGACCAACCTCTCTGGCTAAAATGAATGAGGTCAGCTGGAGCAAGCTGCTCAGGGCACTGCCCAGTCAGGTGTTGAATATCTCCATGGCTGGTGACTCCAGAGCCCCTCTGGGCAATGTTCTCCAGTCCTCAACCACCCTCACACTGAAGTTTCTTTGAATCTATTTCCTTTGCTGCAGCCTGTGCTCACTGCCTCTTGCATTTCCCATCTAAACCTCTAAAAAGAGCCTGGCTCCAGCTTCTTCATTCCCTCCACGAGGTATTTGGACTGATGGATTAGATCCACTTGCACCTCCTCTTCTCCAGACTAAGTAGTGCCAGCTCTTAGGGCAGATACTCCACTCTCCATGGCCTCAGTCATGCCATGAGCTTCCTCTGTCTAGCCCTATCTTTGCTCCAGCTCTATAACCTTATAACCTTTTTTCCTCTCTTAGCACACCTTGCTCCCTTTGGGTCTTGCCCAGCTATTTCCAGATCCTGTTGAACCTATGCTCTGTTGGACTGACCTTGAGTCTCTGTTGTCTCTCTCACACAGACTTCTTGCCAAAGCTTTTTTTTTCCCATTTTGCAAGTTCAGCTTTTTTTTCTTTCTCTTTTTTTCCATTCTTTCTCTGTTTTCTTGCTTTCCTTCTTTCTTTCCCTTTTTTATTTCTTTCCTCCCTTCTTTCCTTCCTTCCTCCCTTCTTTCCTTCTTTCTTTCTCTCTCCCTTCCTTCCTCCCTTCTTTCCTTTATTCCTTCCTTCTTTCTTTCTCCCTTCCTTCCTTCTTCCTTCCTTCTTTCTCCTTTCCTTCCTTCCTTCTTTCTTTCTCCCTTCCTTCCTTCTTCCTTCCTTCTTTCTCCTTTCCTTCCTTCCTTCTTTCTTTCTCCCTTCCTTCCTTCTTCCTTCCTTCTTCCTTCCTTCCTTCCTTCCTTCCTTCCTTCCTTCCTTCCCTCCCTCCCTCCCTTTCATCATTTTTTCCCTCACTCACTGTCCTTGTACCTAGATGGAAACTGCTTTAATAGTCCAGCAATAAAGATCTGCTCAGCCTCTCACAGTGCTGGTCAGCAATGTGCTAATGTAGACACCATCTATGGGGAATTCCTTTGAGTTCCTAACGAGTCTCTGCTGAGATGTGAGATTTGAAAGGATCAGAAACCTGACAGCATCCTCAGAGGAATTGAAAAAGTCACTCCCCTGGCACAAATTCCTTGCAAAGAGTCCTAAGTCCTTGCTGGGAAGCTCAGGGACACTGCAGTGTTTCTGTGTTTCCCTGTGCATCCCTGATTCCTCACTTCCAAAAACCTTTGGGCTGAGTTTCTGGCCCCACAAAAGACAATTAAAACTCTAAACGTCTGCCACTGAAAAGTTCAACCCAATCTTGCATGCAGCTGAGAACAACCACCTGAAAGGAAGCTGTGGTGAGGCTGCTGCTGGCCTCTTCTTCTCAACTAACAAGACAAAAGCTTCTGGCCTCAACCCAATCTTGCATGCAACTGAGAACAACTACCTGAAAGGAAGCTGTGGTGAGGCTGCTGCTGGCCTCTTCTCTCAACTAACTAACAAGACAAGAGCTTTCTGGCCTCAACCCAATCTTGCATGCAACTGAGAACAACCACCTGAAAGGAAGCTGTGGTGAGGCTGCTGCTGGCCTCTTCTCTCAACTAACTAACAACAGGACAAGAGCTTCTGGCCTCAACCCAATCTTACATGCCACTAAGAACAACCACCTGCCAGGAAGCTGTAGCGAGGCTGCTGCTGGCCTCTTCTCTCAACTAACTAACAACAGGACAAGAGCTTCTGGCCTCAACCCAATCTTACATGCCACTAAGAACAACCACCTGAAAGGAAGCTGTAGTGAGGCTGCTGCTGGCTTCTTCTCTCAACTAACAAGACAAAAGGTTCTGGCCTCAACCCAGTCTTGCATGCCACTAAGAACAACTACCTGAAAGGAAGCTGTAGTGAGACTGCTGCTGGTCTCTTCTCCCAACTAACAACAGGACAAGGGCTTCTGGCCTCAAGTTGTGCCAGGGTAGGTTTAGGTTGGATGTTGGGAAAAATTTCTTCCCTGCAAGAGTGGCAGGCCCTGGAACAGGCTGCCCAGGGAGGTGGTGGAGTCACCATCCCTGGAGGTATTAAAAAAAAACAAGTAGATGTGGCACTTGGGGTCAGGGAGGTGCTGGACTTGATGATCTTGGAGGTCATTTCCAGCCTCAGTGACTCTGTGACTTCAGAAAGGAATGAGAGGTGGCAGGCAGCTTGGTAACCAGGGCCAAATCTGCACACTCTTAGCCATGCTAAAGAAACAGCTTCCATTTATGACCTGGAATTTCACCAAGTGCAGCCCAGACTACAACTTTCTCAAGCACAGACACTACCAAATGTCACCCTGCATGTAACTTTAGGATCTTTGGCAAAAGGTTTTGCAGCTTCTCTTGCTCACACCTACCTTCCCTTCAGGCTTCATGTTTTCTGATGTAAGACAAGGTAAGTGATCCTTTTGCCAGGTTCACACTCTGTAAGAAAACCCCACCAAGAAGAAGCATTTCTTGATAGCTTTTCATGGGTAAGGGTTCACTGAGTGCCATCAGAAGCCACATCCAGCCCAAAGTGATGCCAGTCCTCAATATACAGCTCTACACCAATTGAACTGTAACGGTTCAGTGCTTCTTTCTCAACACTCTGCTTTACAGAAATAACTTCCTGGCCTATCTTTAGGAGGATAAAAGTTTCCTTTTTTAGGAGGGTAGGAGCTTCTCTATCTGTTTTCCATCACCACCGAGGATCCATTTCTGCACTAACATCACAGCCCAGGATGCTGCTCGTTGCCAGTATAATTGCATCAGTGGAAAGATATTTTCCAATGCCACCATTTAAAAAAAAAGAGAAGGTGCAAAATGAATTATCCCACCAGTTATTTTTCTTACTTTAGACTCAGAATAAAATGGGAGGGAGCAAGGCAAAAGGAAAAGATTTAGAAGTGTGAGGATACAACCCTAAGAAATAGCAGAGGGCTGCGTTATGATTTCCTGTTTTGCATACTCTTATAGACTGATCCATCAGTGTCTGTCATGGGATTGCAGGGATTTAAGGACATGCTGAACTAACTTCCAGTTTGCAGCTTCCTCCAAACTTGCATAATTAAACCCATTTATACTTTTCAGCTAAAATGGACCTTGGTAGAATCTTACTCACAGGAGCTCCATTTTGGGAGGGATTCGGTCCTAAAATTAAGGCAACAGAAGGGGGGGAAGGAAGGAATGGATTGTAAAATATCCTGTTCACACTGGGCAAATATAGCAGAGCTTTAAATGCCTCACAAAGTCTGGCAGTAGGTTTTCACAGGCTCACAGGATGTCAGGGGTTGGAAGGGACCCAAGGAGATCATCAACTCCAACCCCCCTTGCCAGAGCAGGAACAGACAATCTAGCTCAGGGCACACAGCAACACATCCACACAAGGCTCCAGACAAGGAGACTCCACAACCTCTCTGGGCAGCCTGTGCCAGTGCTCTGGGGCCCTTCCAGTCAAGAACTACCCACTTGTGCTGAGCTGCAACCTCCTGTGCTGCAGCTTCCATCCATTGCTCCTTGGCCTATCCCAGGGAGCAGTGAGCAGAGCCTGTCCCCCACCTCCCGACCCCCAGATCTCAGAGAGTTATAAACATTGATTCAATCCCCTCTCAGGCTTCTCTTCTGCAGACTAAGCAGCCCCAGGTCCCTCAGCCTCTCCTCATCAGGCAGTGCTGCAGTCCCCTCAGCATCCTCAAAGCCCTCCCTTGGACTCT
>VWZI01004858.1:70268-90103 GCA_013396835.1 Psilopogon haemacephalus
AAAAAAAAAAAAAGGATAAAAGAGGAGTTCTACAGGAAGCATAATCAAGGAAACATAAAGTGATAGAGGTTGGAAGGGACCTACAGAGATCACTGAGTGCAAACCCTCTGCCAAAGCAGCATCACCCAGGGCAGGGTGGGTCTTGAAAGTCTCTGGAGAAGGAGACTCCACAACCTCTCTGGGCAGTCTTCTCCAGGGCTCTGCCACCCTCACAGGAAAGAAGTTCCTCCTCGTGTTGAGGTGGAACTTCCTGGGTTCCAGTTTGTGTTCAGTTCTTTGCAGTGAGGGTGGTGAGACACTGGCACAGGTTGCCCAGGGAGGTTGTGGAGCAGAGAAGCACAGAATGGGATGCTTTCTTGCAGGCCCCTTAAGATACTTAAGGGTCACAATAAGGTCACCTCAGAGCCTTCTCCTCTCTAGACTGAACAGCCCCAACTCCCTCAGCCTGTCCTCATAGCAGAGCTGCTCCAGCCCTCTGATCAGGTCAGGTTGTTTGAGCACAAAGACGAAAAAGAAGGAAAAATATAAGAAATGAAGTAACAAATCCAAAGCTATGTCCACAGCAGATAAAATCTGCAGTGAAGGAACAAAAGCAGCATGTCTAGGTGAGAAAGAATTTACAGTAATTGACAGGTGATGTCTTCTCTTCCACCTCTCCTACAAAGCACAGGTCAGAAAATAATTGCATTAATTCCATTAGTTCCAACAAACCCAGCATTAAGTCCCCCTTCGTGCTAAGTCAGATCTGTGCTTAATAGATGCATCAGAGAGGGGAAAAAAAATACACAGAGCTAATGTGAAAACAACAACAACCAAAAAAAAAAGATTTCAAAATAATGGATATGCCAGTTGAGGAAAAAAAAAAAAACAACCTGGAAATACAAAGCCACGAATTTCACAGTGTCAAAACATTGGCCAGAATGTTTGAAGATATAATCACTTCTAGTTAAGTAATAAAGTGGGGGAAAAAAAAAGGCAATTTTCTCTATCTCTGTCTTTCATCAAGACATTACAGCCTGCTGTGAAAAGAGCCAGATGCTAACCATGAGCCTGCTCAGTCTCCTGGTTCACCTTCTCACTGCTTCTCTCTCTGCACACAGTTTTACAAATAGCTTCCTAAGGGGTTGTTTTCTCAAAGTGTCTTTTTCTTGACAAGAAGAATAGAATAGGAATAGAAAAGAATAGGAACAGACTAGAATAGGAACAGAACACAACAGAATAGAATAGAATAAAATAGAATAGAATAGAATAGAATAGAATAGAATAGAATAGAATAGAATAGAATAGAATAGAAATAGAAAATATAGAAAACAGACTAGAATAGGAACAGAACAGAACACAACAGAATAGAATAGAATAGAATAGAATAGAATAGAATAGAATAGAATAGAATAGGAATAGAAAAGAATAGGAACAGACTAGAATAGGAACAGAACACAACAGAACAGAATAGAATAGGAATAGAAAAGAATAGGAATAGACTAGAATAGGAACAGAACAGAATATAATAGAATAGACAATAATAGAATAGAATAGAATAGAATAGAATAGGAATAGAATAGAATAGGAATAGAATAAGAATAGGAATAGAATAGGAATAGAATAGAATAGAATAGAATAGAATAGAACAGAATAGAATAGAACAGAATAGAATAGAACAGAATAGAATAGAATAGAATATCCTATGAGGACAGATTCAAACAGTTGGGGCTGTGCAGGCTGCAGAAGAGGAGGCTCCTAGGGACCTTATTGTGGCCTTACAGTATCTGAAGGGGGCCTATAAAAAAGCTGGGGAGGGACTTTTGACGCTCTCAGGGAGTGACAGGACTAGGGGGAATGGAGCAAAGCTGGAGGTNGGTCAGGGGCAGGGGGAAAGGCTCTGCTCACTTGCTCCCTGGGATAGGCCAAGGAGCAATGGATGGAAGCTGCAGCACAGCTTCTGTGCTCCACAACCTCTCCGGAGGTGTTCAAGGTCAGGTTGAATGAGGCCTGTTCTAGTGGGAGGTGTCCCTGCCTACGGCAGGGGGTTGGAACTGGATGATCCTTGAGGTACCTTCCAACCTAACCCATTCTATGATTCTATCTGTAGCATGCTGGAACACAGGAGGGCCCCCCGAGATGTCACCATGGTGATCAGCTTGAGTGGTTCACAGTGNGCTCCACAGCCTCTCCGGAGGTGTTCAAGGTCAGGTTGAATGAGGCCTGTTCTAGTGGGAGGTGTCCCTGCCTACGGCAGGGGGTTGGAACTGGATGATCCTTGAGGTACCTTCCAACCTAACCCATTCTATGATTCTATCTGTAGCATGCTGGAACACAGGAGGGCCCCCTGAGATGTCACCATGGTGATCAGCTTGAGTGGTTCACAGTCCACTAAGTGAAAACCATTCAATGCTTTCACAAATCACAAGCCACTGATGATCCTATCATCACTTCAGATGTGCCTCCTAGAGCAGGTGCAGCAACTTGGGCTGCCAGTGAGGAATTCCAGCAACGCTCTGCAACCTCTTAAGCACCTCCTTGACTTGGGAGCCACGGTACAAAGAAGCATTTTTTTCTTCCACAAGCATGGAGCAAATGATTGACCTGAACATTATTTGTACCCTTGGGCCTGCTCTTTTGGCTCTGTCCAAAATGAAAAGCCCCAACTGCTCTTTTGTTTTCCTCCTGATGTCTTCATCCCGGCCAGCAAATCTTACTTTCTCCTGAAGTGAAAAAAGGTGGGGGAAGGGGGTGCAGAAGAGAGAACTGCAGAAGCAGCTGCTGATCAGAATGCAATCACAAAGCCTTCAGCCAAAATCAGCAACCACCTCCAAGCCTGATATCCATCCTCCAGTTAGCACACCAATAGGAGGGTGCAAGAGCAGCTCGGCGCAAGGAGCTGGAGAAGCAGCACAAATTCATTCACTCTCACTTTTAAAATTCAAATTGAGCTGCCTGCAGAGAAGCTGATAAGCTCTCTAGTAGAGTATAAAGTAGACACAGACCTGAAGATCTAGCACAGGTGGATTATGTGTAATGAAGTAAAAGGAATAAATATCATCTAAGGGTGAACGAATCCATCCCGGCTCTTAGCCATGCAAGCAAAACAAAGCCCAGAACACAACCAGAGTTATGAATATAAATAGCTCAAGGAGGATAGGTTACATTTACCAGAGTCTGCCTTAGAAGGCAGAGGGAAATGGGAGTTCGGCAGGACACATCACCACACAGTCATACAATGGTTTAGGTTGGAAGGGAGCTCAAAGCTCAGCCACTTCCAGACCCCTGTGTCATAGGCAGGGACACCTCCCACTGGAACAGGTCACTCAAATAGAATCATAGAATGGTTTAGGTTGGAAGGGAGCTCAAAGCTCAGCCAGTTCCAACCCCCCTGTGCCACAGGCAAGGACACCTCCCACTAGATCAGGATGCTCAAGACCTCGTCCAGCCTGGCCTTGAACCCCTCCAGGGAGGGAGCAGCCACAACCTCCCTGGGCAACCTGTGCCAGTGTCTCACCACCCTCACTGCAAACAACTTCCTCCTAACATCCAGTTTCAATCTCCCCTCTGCCACTTCAAACCCATTCCTCCTCATCCTGTCATTAGAAGACCTTGTGAACATTCCGTCCCCAGCCCTCCTGTAGGCTGGGGATATTGGAAGGCTATTATAAGGTCTCCTCAAAGCCTTCTCTGCTCCAGGCTGAAAAGTCCCAACTCCCTCAGCCTGTCCTCATAGCAGAGCTGCTGCAGTCCTCTGAGCATCCAGTTCCAATCCCCCTGCCGTGCCCAGGGACACCCTACCCTAGAGCAGGCTGCCCACAGCCTCTGCCAGCCTGGACAAAAACACCTCCAGGGATCTGGCCCCAAACACCTCCCTGCAGGGGCAACCCATTCCAGCCTCTCACCACTCTCATGCTCAGCAACTTCCTCCTCACCTCCAGCCTCAATCTCCCCATCTCCAGCTCTGCTCCATTCCCCCCGCCCAGTTCTGTCACTACCTCATAGCCTCAAAGTCCCTCCCCAGCTTTTCTGTAGGCCCCTTTGGGCCTACAAGAAGGTCCCCTGGGAGCCTCCTCTTCTGCAGCCTGCACAGGCCCAAATCCCTCAGTCAGTCCTCACCACAGAGGAGCTGCAGCCCTCTGATCCCTACCTCCCTGGGCAGCTCATTCCAACGTCTGATGCTGCTGCCGAAAGCAGAATGGATCCAAGCAGGCTGCTGTGGCTCCAGGTGGCTGCCCTGAGGGCAGCACTTGTGCGGCAGAAGCCTCCCCTGGGCCCCTGCTGCTCTCTACCCCCTAACACAGCTCCTCCAAAATAAACACTGCTCAGGCCTCACCTTGAGTGCTGTGGCCAGCTCTGGGCCCCTCAATCCAAGAGAGATGTTGAGGTGCTGGAAGGTGCCCAGAGAAGGGCAGCAAGGCTGGGGAGGGGCCTGGAGCACAGCCCCAAGAGGAGAGGCTGAGGGAGCTGGGGGTGTGCAGCCTGCAGAAGAGGAGGCTCAGGGCAGAGCTCATTGCTCTCTGCAGCTCCCTGAAGGGAGGCTGTGGCCAGCTGGGGTTGGGCTCTGCTGCCAGCAACAGAATGAGGGGGGACAGCCTCAAGCTGGGTCAGGGCAGAGCTCATTGCTCTCTACCACTACCTGAAGGGAGGTTGTGGCCAGCTGGGGTTGGGCTCTGCTGCCAGGCAACCAGGGACATAACAAGAGGACAGAGGCTCAAGCTGTGTCAGGACAGGTTCAGGCTGGATGTTAGGAGGAAGTTGTTGGCACAGAGAGTGATTGGCATTGGAATGGGCTGCCCAGTGGGGTGGTGGAGTCCCCATCCCTGGAGGTGTTCAAGCACAGCCTGGATGGGCACTGAGTGCCATTGGCTAGGGCTGGTGCTAGGTTGGACTGGATGAGCTTGGAGCTCTCTTCCAACCTGGCTGATTCTATGATTCTAAGCCTCCATCCCTCTCTGGCCTGCTGAATAAACATTCCCTGCAGTTCATGCAGACATTCTGGGCTGTCTCCTGCTATCTTTCATGTAACACCTTGATCTCTGATGGGGCAGGCAGGAATCCATGTTCCTGGGTGCTTCATCCCACTGCCTTTGGTTCAGCTCCTCCTGAGGAAACACAAAGCTCCTTCATCCTCAGCTAAAACCTTTCCTGACCACGATGGCTCCCAAACCCCCAAGACAATCATCCACCTAAGGTGGCTGAGCAAACAGTGCCTACTGTTGTCTTGTATTCTGACCTCTATCTCTGTCAGTCCCTTGTTTTAATCTTGCTTGATAAATTATTTACAGCAAAGAATTGTTTTTTCTTTCTTTTTTTTCCCCCCTCTCCACACTTGCACTGGCAACACCAGAGGAACTCTGCTCTTTCCCTCAAACTCTGCTCTTTCAGAGTGAAACTGAAAAGGCTCAACAAGGCCAAGGGCAAGGTCCTGCAGCTGGGTCAAGGCAATCCCAAGCACAGATCTGGGCTGGAGAGCAGCCCTGAGGAGAGGGACTTGGGGGATGCTGGTGGAGGAGAAGCTGAAGATGAGGCAGCAGTGTGCACTTGCAGGGCAGAAAGGCAAGCAGAGGCTGGGCTGCAGCAGGAGCAGTGTGGGCAGCAGGGCCTGGGAGGTGATTGTGCCCCTCTGCTGTGCTCTGCTGAGAGCCCACCTGGAGTAGTGCATCCAGTGCTGGAGCCCCTGGGACAAGAGGGATGTGGAGATGCTGGAGGTGTGCAGAGAAGGGCCCCGAGGATGCTCAGAGGGCTGCAGCAGCTCTGCTGTGAGCACAGCCTGAAAGAGTTGGGGCTGTGCAGGCTGGAGAAGAGGAGGCTCCCAGGGGACCTTCTGGTGGCCTTCCAGGATCTGAAGGGGGATACAGAAAAGCTGGGGAGGGACTTTTGAGGCTGTGAGGGAGTGACAGGACTAGGGGGAATGGAGCAAAGCTGGAGGTGGGGAGATTCAGATTGGATGTGAGGAGGAAGTTGTTGAGCATGAGAGTGGTGAGAGGCTGGAATGGGTTGCCCCTGCAGGGAGGTGTTTGGGGCCAGATCCCTGGAGGTGTTTTTGGCCAGGCTGGCAGAGGCTGTGGGCAGCCTGCTCTAGGGTAGGGTGCCCCTGGGCATGGCAGGGGGTGTTGGAACTGGCTGATCCTCGTACTCCCTTCCAACCCTGACTGATTCTATGATGATTTTCTGCAGCAAGGTTCTGAGTGACCTGGGCTAGTGGGAGGTGTCCCTGTCTATGGCACAGGGTGGTTGGAACTGGCTGAGCTTTGAGCTCCCTTCCAACCTAAACCATTCTACGATTCATTTTTTATTTTTTTTTTAATCTGATGACACTGGAAGCAATTGAATTAAAAAGGAAGGAAGAAACAACCTCCCCCATGTATAATTAGTTGCAACAAACATCAGCGGATGTCGCTCGCCAAAATAATTCACAGCATATTAGCAAATACTCTGAAGCATTTTGATACTCTTCTAGACTATTTCAAAAAGAGGAATAAATTGGGGAGGGGTGGGGGGAAGGAGAAAAAAAAAAAAATTATATGGTGAGGCAGAGTGCAAATTGGCACTGGCTGGAATTCACTCCCATTAAATTTGTTATTTTGGGCTGGCTACATATGGGCAAATCCTCAGCAAGCCGAGCGCTGCTTTCCTGCTGCCTTTGCAAATGTGCAATGAGGCACTGACAAATCGTGGAGTTAATGCTGCAATATTCTTCCTTGAGCAGTGAAAGTGGTTCCCCCTGTTTTGGTTGCAGCATCTACACATCAGTGTCCAGTAGATTCAAATGTATTTTCCCAGCACAAATGAAAACCAGGCAGGGACAGGGCGAAATCGTAGAATGGTTTAGGTTGGAAGGGAGCTCAAAACTCAGCCAGTTCCAACCCCTCTGTGCCATAGGCAGGGACACCTCCCACTAGATCAGGTTGCTCAAGGCCTCGTCCCGCTGGTCCTCAACACCTCCAGGGAGGCTGTGGATGGAAGATGAAGACTGAAATTTCTTTCAGGGTCTCACAATGGTTGGACTTAATGATCTTGAAGGTCTTCTCCAACCTAAATGATTCTATGATCCTAAGTTATCTTCCTAGTTTTCATATAAAGCACTAATAACAGATCACTTTCCTTTCCTAGTGCCACAAAGGTGCTCAGAGGACTGGAGCTGCTCTGCTATGAAGACAGGCTGAGGGAGTTGGGGCTGTTCAGTCTGGAGAGGAGAAGGCTCCCAGGTGACCTTATTGTGGCCTTCCAGGATCTTAAGCTGGCTACAAGAAAGCTGAGGAGGAACTTTTTTGGCTGTCAGATAGTGACAGGACTAAGGGGAATGGAGCAAAGCTGGAGGTGGGGAGATTCAGATTGGAGGTGAGGAGGAAGTTCTTCAGCATGAGAGTGGTGAGAGCCTGGCACAGGTTGCCCAGGGAGGTGTTTGGGGTCCCATCCCTGAAGCTGTTTGCAGCCAGGCTGGCAGAGGCTGTGGGCAGCCTGCTCTAGGGTAGGGTGTCCCTGGGCATGGCAGGGGGGTTGGAACTGGCTGATCCTTGTGGTCCCTTCCAACCCTAACTGATTCCATGATCCTATGTGTTCCTGGGTGACTTGCTTTGGGTGTCCCTGGGCACGGCAGGAGGGCTGGAACTGGCTGATCCTTGTGGTCCCTTCCAACCCTGACTGATTCTATGATTCCATGATTTCTATGCCAGCAGCACAGGTAGTTGGCAGGATCAGAGGTGAAGCAGCTTTGAGCTTGCCCAGCTCCCTGGATAGTTTCTGCAGATTGGCAGAGCTGTCTGCTGCCTTAGCAATGCTCCTCCCAGGAGGCAAGGTGGCCAGTTTCCAACCTGCCACAGAGCTTGCACACCTTTCAGCAAGACCATGCCTGCCTGCCAGGCTGGTACAACCTGAGCAGGAAGTCAGAGAGAAAGCCCTGCAGGAATGGCAGTCACACTTATGTCTCTCTATTACCTAATCATACTTAAGTAAACATCCATGTCAGCATGCTACACTTTCCTTTAAGGTGATGGTTAGGAACTTGTCTCTACTTAACAGCTGTAAGCACACCCAAGCCTTCAGGCTTCCTTAAGATGCTGTGATAAGTAGATAAAGAAACAGTTAGACATAGTATACTCAAGCCCTGGATCCAGCCTCAGCCTTGTTCTTTCCCACTCAGTTTGATGCTCTAATACCCTTTTTTTTTGGCCCAGCATTTTGGCTAAGTAATTCAGTTATGGTAGCTATGAATATTTATTAAGCTCCAAATTTCTTTCCCAACTGCCTTTCTTCTTTTTGTTCAAGCAGAGCAATGGAGACACTCAATGTAAAACACAAGGTTTAAAGCCTACCAGTGATATCTTATTTCTGTGCCCAGTGCTAACTCAATGCACCCAGATGCCCTGGATCCAGCCTCAGCCTTTCTCTTCTTTCCCACTCAGTTTGATGCTCTAATACCCTTTTTTTTTTTAAATTTTGGCTAAGCAGTCCCAGCCACGGTGGCTATGAATACTCACTAAGCACCAAATTTCTTTCCCAACTGCCTTTCTTTATTTTTTTGTTCTTTAAGCAGAGCAATGGAGACACTCAATGTAAAGGACAACATTTAAAGCCTTCCAGTGATACCTTATTTCTGTGCCCATTGCTACCTGAATGCACCCAGATGCCCTGGATCCAGCCTTATCCTTTCTCTTCTTTCCCACTCAGTTTGGTGCTCTAACATTCCTTTTTTTTTGGCCCAGGATTTTGGCTAAACAGCTCCAGCCACAGTAACTACAAATATTCATTAAGCTCCAAATTTCCTTCCCAACTGCCTTTCTTCTTTTTGTTCTTTAAGCAGAGCAATGGAGACACCCAATGTAAAACACAATGTCTAAAGCCTACCAGTGATACCTTATTTCTGTGCCCAGTGATATCTGAATGCACCAAGATGCCCTGGATCCAGCCTCAGTCTTTCTTTTGTTTCCCACTCAGTTTGATGCTCTAATACCCTTTTTTTTTTGGCCCAGCATTTTGGCTAAGCAGTCCCAGCCACGGTGGCTATGAATACTCATTAAGCACCAAATTTCTTTCCAAACTGCCTTTCTTTTTTTTTTTTGTTCTTTAAGCAGAGCAATGGAGACACTCAATGTAAAGGACAAGGTTTAAAGCCTTCCAGTGATACCTTATTTCTGTGCCCAGTGCTGCCTTATTTCTGTGCCTAGTGCTATCTGAATGCACCCAGATGCCCTGGATCCAGCCTCAGCCTTTTTCTTCTTTCCCACTCAGTTTGGTGCTCTAATATCCTTTGTTTTTGGCCCAGGATTTTGGCTAAACAGCTCCAGCCACAGTGACTACGAATATTCATTAAGCTCCAAATTTCTTTCCTAACTGCCTTTCTTTTTTTTTGTTCTTTAAGCAGAGCAATGGAGACACTCAATGTAAAACACAATGTTTAAAGCCTTCCAGTGATGCCTTCAGTGCTATCTGAAAGCACCCAGATGCCATACTCAGGGCCAATTGCATCTCTCTATATATCTATTTAAGAAGGTTGTTTAGGTTTTATGTCTGCAAAACTCCAGTTCTATCCTTTATGGACCATTCAACTCGTGTAACACCACATTGCCTTCTGTTTTCCAACTCTGCTGGACCAGAAACTTCTAAGCCTCCTGAACCTTCAGCCTGATCTACAGGACTGTTAAACTCAGACGTGTAATCCAAGCCAGGCAGGACTCCAGTGCAGGAGGCTTAGCCCTCCCTTGGGCTTCATTCCCTCCTCTCTTGCCACAGCAGCAGCAGCTTTGCTCACTCTCCTGCCTCACTTCACACACTCGTTAGCTTGTTAACCAGCTGGAGCTGATCAACAGGCTCCAAAGCCAGAAGACAGCCAAAGGGCACTCTGAAGCAGGCAGCCACCTTTTGCCATGCCCCTGGCAGCAGCTTCACAGCACAGCTTTTGCCAACATCCCCTGCTGCTGTGTGGTGGATGCTGGGCAGGGGAGGCAGACAGCAGGGGACCTTCCCTCCTAACCCCACACTCTGTGCAGTCCCCCCCCCAGAGTCTGACCCTGATGCTCTGAGTTTACCTGGGCTGCTCCAAGCAGTCTGGGAACATTCAAAAGGCATTTTAAAGCAACTGTGAGCAGGGGAAAGAAGAAGTAGGCATGCTCTAGATGTTACTTGCAGATACCTAAATAACCTTTTTAGTCTGAAAAAGTGACTCCCCTGAGCCTCCGCTTTTCTAGACTGACCTCCTCCAGCCTTCAGCCTCCAGCTCCCTCAGCCTCTCCTCTTGGGGCTGTGCTCCAGCCCCCTCCCCAGCCTTGCTGCCCTTCTCTGGACATATTCAAGCACCTCAACATCTCTCTCTTAAACTGAGGGGCCCAGAACTGGGCACAGGACTCAAGGTGTGGCCTGAGCAGTGCTGAGCACAGGGGCAGAAGGACTGCCCTGCTCCTGCTGGCCACACTGCTCCTGATCCAGGCCAGGATGCCATTGGCCTTCTTGGCCACCTGGGCACACTGCTGGACCAACAAATCATCACATTACACCATTGGTAGCCTTAGAAGTAGCCTGTGAAAGCCAAATAAATGCCTAAGAAGCCACTGGGTTGGAAGGGACCTCCAAAGCTCATCCAGTCCAACTCCTTCTGCAGTCAGCAGGGACATCCTCCACTAGATCAGGTTGCCCAGAGCCCTGTCAAGCCTCACCTTGAATATCTTCAGGGATGGGGCCCCAGCTCCTCCCTGGGCAACCTGTTGCAGTGTTCCAGTACCCTGATGGTAAAGAATTCTATTCAAAATCCTGCTAAAGGCATTGTGACTCCTGACCCTCATGTAAAAGGGTTCTGAAAGTTTGCTGCTTGGGTGTTGATGATTTTGTTCTTTTGTTTTGCTGGTTGATTGATTGCTAGGTTGGATTTTTTTTAGGGGGAGAGTGTCCTTGTAGCTCTTACATGGGCATTTTTACAGCCCTTTCCTCTCTCTCATAAGGAAGGGCTGAGACTTGGAGCTGCTCAGCCTGGAGAAGAGCAGCCTGAGAGGGGATCTCATTAATGCTGATCAATAGCTAAGGAGTGAGCATCAGGAGGATGGAGCCAGACTCTTCTAGTGGTGTCCAGAGAGGGAGCAAGAGGGAACAAACTGGAGCAGAGGAGGTTCCACATAAACATAAGCTAACACTATCTTCCCTGTGAGGGTGGCAGAGCCCTGGAGCTTACTGCCCAAAGAGGTTGTGGAGTCTCCATCCCTGAAGACAAATTTCAAGACCCCTCTGGAGGCACTCCTGTGTGACCTGCCCTAGGTGAGCCTGCTGTGACAGAGGGCTTGGACTCAGTGAGCTCTGCAGGTGCCTTCCAATCCCTACCATTCTATGATTCTGTGATTCTTTTCATTAAACAGAAACTGTTTATACATTTCACCTCCCCTGTCACAGCATTTTAAAGCCTCCTCAAACGATTCAGCAGAGAATTAGTTACAGATTTGAGCCCCTCTAAGAGTCTGCCTGCTCAGAGCCAGAGGGGAAGCAAGCAGCAAGGAATTACAGGGCAATCACCCTTAATAAACTTACAGATGGCAAGATAAGAGGAGCACCTTGGAAAGGGACAGTCAAAGAAGGATTTGTAATTAAATTTGCTCGGGGATTTTAAGGGTTTGAAGCAGCTGACAACCTGACAAAGGAAGATCTACCATTAGAAACAGATTTAAAATTAAAAAAAAAAAAAATCCCAAACCAAAACTTTTTAATTTTTACAAGGGCAGGCCACTGAGATTTACAGAATTACAGAACTTTAGAGGTTGGAAGAGACTTCCAGAGATCATCCAAGTCCAACCTCCCTGACTCACTCAGGGTATTTCACACAGGAATGTATCCAGGTGGGGTTAGAAACTCTCCAGAGAAGGAGACTCCACAACCTCTCTGGGCAAGGCAGCATCACCCAGGGTAGGTCCCACAGGAATGCATCCAGGTGGGGTTGGAAAGGCTCCAGAGAAGGAGACTCCACAACCTCCCTGGACAGCCTGCTCCAGGGCTCTGGCACCCTCACACCTAAGAGGTTTCTCCTCATGTATAGCTGAAACCTTCTCTGTTCCAGTTTGTATCCATTGCTCCTTGGCTTATTGCTGTGCACCACCAACAAGAGCTTGGCCCCAGGCACTGACCCCCACCCCTCAGATCCCCTCTCAGCCTTCTCTTCTCCACACTAACCAGCCCCAGGGCTCTCAGGCTCTCTTCATAAGGGAGACACTCAAGTCCCCCTCTCATCCTCGTGGCTCTCTGCTGGACTCTCTCCAGCAGGTCCCTGTCTCTCCTGAACTGGGGAGCCCCAAAATGGACACAGTATTGCAGGTGTGGTCTCAGCAGGGCAGAGCAGAGGAGGAGCAGAACCTCCCTAGCTCTGCTGGCCACACTTTTCCTGATGCAGCCAGGGATGCCATTGGCTCTTTTGACCACAAGGGCACATTGCTGGAGATGGAGAAGCAGCTCACCCTCACATCCCAGCAAACCCCAATGACTCAGTCAGGATGAAGACAGGATCACTTGTGAAAGCCTTTGTAGAACCAGGTTGTGGACAGTGTAAATCACCCAATGGGATATAACGAAGCACCAAGATGTGCTTCTGAGCAGCCACAAACCACTACAGCTCTCAGCAAAACACAAACTAACCCAGACCCCCTCCCTGGTCCAGTGCTAAGTTATCAGTTTGTTGAGCTTTCCTGCAGCCATGATCTATATTCACTCTGCTGCAGAGCTGCACAAAGCTATGTCCAATCCTCTCCTAGCAATCCTTAATTGCTCCTTCTGCATCTACCCAGGCCAGCTCTGAAGATGGTCCAAAAGGCAGAATCTTCTCTGCAATCCTTACATCAAATTAAGTGCAATGGGTGAGAAAAAGGCAACCTCAGTGCTGCCTAAACATGCACTGACACATTTTTATGGTTGAGAAGCCCTCTGTCCCATCCCATAAGCATTTTGTGATTCTCCAAACAGCAGATGGCCACAACACACACAGGGAAAGAAAAAACAACAACCAAACAAAAAACAAACCACCACAGAGTGGGGTTTTTTTGTTTGTTTTTTTTTTTTCTTCCTCCCTGGGTCTAACTGCAAGAATGAAACAAGGAGAAGATATTTTCTGGGTGCTCATGCCTTGGGGAGTTGCATTCGTCACAGGCGAGCAGTAAATTGTTCATTTTAACTCAGACAGTTTATATTCCACTGCAAAGTTATCCCTCTCTGTGCTGCAATTTGGACTGAAGCTTCCACAGCTCTGGCATATTAGAACAGAACAGAACAGCACAGAATAGGAATAGAATAGAATAGGGTAGGACAGAGTAGGGTAGGGCAGAGTAGGGTAGGGCAGAGTAGGGTAGGGCAGAGTAGGGTAGGGCAGAGTAGGGTAGGGCAGAGTAGGGTAGGGCAGAGTAGGGTAGGGCAGAGTAGGGTAGGGCAGAGTAGGGTAGGGCAGAGTAGGGTAGGGCAGAGTAGGGTAGGGCAGAGTAGGGTAGGGCAGGGCAGGGTACAGCAGGATAGGGCAGTATAGGGCAGTTTGTAAAGGTCTGTTCTTGTTTCATACCTCCACACTTAAATCATAGAATCAGTCAGGGTTGGAAGGGANAACTTCTTAACATCCATTCTGAATCCCTCCACCTCTAGCTTTGCTTCACACCCCCTAGTCCTGTCCCTCCCTTGCAGCCTCAAAAGTCCCTCCCCAGATTTTCTGTAGGCCACTTCAGATCCTGGAAATCCACCAGAAAGTCACCTGGGAGCCACCTCTTCTGCAGCCTGCACAGCCCCAACTCTTTCAGGCTGTGCTCACAGCAGAGCTGCTGCAGCCCTCTCAGCATCCTCGGGGCCCTTCTCTGCACACCTCCAGCATCTCCACATCCCTCTTGTCCCAGGGGCTCCAGCACTGGATGCACTACTCCAGGTGGGCTCTCAGCAGAGCACAGCAGAGGGGCAGAATCCACTCCCTGGCCCTGCTGCCCACACTGCTCCTGCTGCAGCCCAGCCTCTGGTTGCTCTCAGGGCTGCCAGAGCACACTGACAGCTCACATTAAGCTTCTCCTCCACCAGCACCCCCCAAGTCCCTCTCCCCAGGGCTGCTCTCAAGGCAGTGCTACACAGGCCTCCAGCTCAGAGAGATCTAAGGAGACCTTGGCTGCACACATGGCCACTCACCATGGCTCCTGCACTTCAGAAATCACCCCCACAAAGTTGCTGATATAACTCTGTGCAGCAAACCCAGGCAAGGAGCTCATCTGGCTTTCAAAAACCAGTAAGCAAAGATTTCCACTGCTATACCTCAAAACAGGACTGACACCAAACACCTTGTTAAGAAACTCCACCACCAGGATGCCTTCTGCATCTTTGTCCTTCAAGTAAACTTTGCTCAGATGGATGTGATTACTGAACACAGAGATAATTGTTATGCTTTCCAATTTAGGAGCTTCCAGCAGATGATTATTGAAGCCAACAGATGTCTGGGACATAAAAAAAATCCCTCAACAACCCAGCACAGTTTCTACACCACCTGAGAGATTCACAGCATTTTTTGGGTTGGAAGGGATCTTAAAGCTCCACCAGTTCCAACCCCCTGCCATCGGACAGGGATACCTCTCACCAGCACCAGTTACTCAAGCCCTCATCCAGCCTGGCCATGAACACCTCCAGGGATGGAGCATCCACAGCCTCCCTGGGCAACCTGTGCCAGTGTCTCACCACCCTCACAAAAACAACTTCCTCCTAACAGCCAGCTTCAATCTCTTCTCTGCCACTTCAAACCCCTTCCTCCTCATCCTCTCATCACCAGACCTTGTCAATAGTCCCTCCCCAGCCCTCCTGCAGCCCCCTGCAGATCCTGCAAGGCCACTCCAAGGTCTCCTGGCAGCCTTCTCCTCTCCAGGCTGCAGAGCCCCAACTCTCTCAGCCTGTCCTCATAGCACAGAGCTGCTGCAGCCCTCTCAGCTGCATCTTGGTGGCCTCCTCTGCACTGGCTCCAACCCTTGCATGTGCTGCTTGTGCTGGGGGCTGCAGAGCTGCAGAAAGTGCTGCAGGTGGGGTGTGAGGAGAGCAGAGCCAAGGGGCACAATCCCCTCCCTTGCCCTGCTGCCCACAGCTGCTCTTGCTGCAGCCCAGCACACAGTTGCTGTCTGGGCTGCACTCACACTGCAGCCTCATCTTTAGCTTTGCACCACCCCAGACCCCCAGGTCCTGTTCCTCAGGGCTGCTCTCAGCCATTCCCCACCCAGCCTGGAGCTGTGATGAATCAAATCCATTGTTCACCTGCCTATAAAACACTGAGTCTGCCTAATGCTTGTGGCTGGACTGGTAAAAGAAATGTGTTCCATGGTGCACATCTTTTGCAGCAAGTTAAATCCACTTCCTTCCTTTTCTAATTTTGAAAGCAAGGAAATTCAGATCCTACCTTTCAAGTGTTTTGTGGGTTTTTTTTTCCCCTTCCAGCAAAACAGTAGAAGTTTCCCACACATAGCTTAGGTCAAAAGCAAGAAAAGCAAGGAGGGCTTTGTCCTACAAAGAGGAGACCTCTGGAGCCTCCTGTCCAGCCAGGCAGCTGCAATCCCCAAGTAGACACTGCAGATTGTGATCTCTGGATGAAAGAGAGCATCCACTTGCCAAGTTCTATTAGAAACCTCTGCTTTTATGTTTGAAACTTGCTCTAAGCTCCATTTCTGCTACATTTAGCCTTTGTGTAGACTCACTGAATAAGGCAAGAGGCAGGAAATAGACACTTGAGCTGATGAAACAAAAGCAGCAGATTCCTGCACTTCTCTGCCTCTGACTTTGCAAGTTCCTTACTCTTTTTTTTTATCCCTCAACAATTCCTCTGAAGCACAATACATTCAATTTTGGGGGAAAAACAAAACCCCAAAGCACTAGCATAATCCAAATAGCACTTTCTTTTCCAGGGCTTAATAATGACAGTTCACAGGCTCACAGGATGTCAGGGGTTGGAAGGGACACAAAGACCTCATCTAGTCCAATCCCCTCTGCCACAGCAGGACCAGACAATCTAGCTCAGGGCACACAGGAACACATCCAGACAGGCATGCAAAGGCTCCATACAAGGAGACTCCACAACCTCTCTGGGCAGCCTGTGCCACTGCTCTGGGACCCACACAGGCAAGAAGTTGCCTCTTGTGTTGAGCTGCAACCTCCTGTGCTGCAGCTTCCATCCATTGCTCCTTGGCCTATGGCAGGGAACAGTGAGCAGAGCCTGTCACTCAACTCCTCACCCCCAGCCCTCAGAGATTTTAAAACACTGATTAAATCCCCTCTCAGTCTTCTCTTCTGCAGACTAAGCAGCCCCAGGTCCATCAGCCTCTCCTCCCCAGGCAGTGCTGCAGTCCCCTCAGCATCCTCACAGCCCTTCCTTGGACTTTCTCCAGCAGCTCCCTGTCCCTTTGCAACTGGGGAGCCCCAAACTGAAGGCAGTAATCAAGATGAGGTCTCAGGAGGGCAGAGTAGAGGGGGAGGAGAACCTCCCTTGATCTTCTGGGCACACTCTTCTTAATATACCCCAGGATCCCATTGGCCCTCTTGGCCACAATGCACATTGCTGTGCCATGGACAACTTGTTACCCACCAGCACTCCCAGGTCCCTTTCCATGCTGGGGGGACCTGGTTTCCTAAGGGATTATGATGGAGGCTTCCTCACTTCTAGAACTGAATAGAGAAAAAAAAAACAACACCTAAACACCCCAAAAAAGGCAATCTGGGGGAGCCTCAGCATCCCTTACGGCATCCCTGCCTTCCCCCACCAGGAAAAGGAGATTAGTCACTGTCACAAAATCCCCTTTTCTGCCTCCACCCTTGAGTCACTGGCATTAACTTTTCAGGACAGGAGGTGGTTTTCCATTACCTCTCTTTATTTACACAGAGCATCTCTTGTGGGCAGAGCAAATTAGGTTCTCTCCTCTTACGACCTTTTCTTCACAGCAATTCCCTGGCTGAGTAGCAAGAGAGAGAGAGAGAGAGAGAGAGATACACAATGACAAAAAAAAAAAAAGCACAGAGAGGGAGAGAGACCTCCCAGGAAGCTCACGGAAGGCAGGAACAAAGCTGCTGACTGAACAAAGTGTGCTTGGGAACCCCACAGATGCCTGCCCCATGCCTAGCAATGCCACAACAGGTTGTTTGAAGAGGTGCTGGAAGCCTCATGCCTGGAGGTTTTTAAGGCCAGGCTGGATGTGGCTCTGGTGTGAGGTCTCCTTAATCTAGTGTGAGGTGTCCTTGCCCATGGCAGGGGGACTGGAACTGGATGAGCAGCACAAGGGCAATGGTGGAAGCTGAGGCACAGGAAGTTCCATGAAGATATGAAGAGGAATTTTTTTTCCCTGTGAGGGTGATAGAAGACTGGAACAGGCTGCCCAGGGGGGTTGTGGAGTCTCCCTCTCTGGAGATACTCAAGAGCTGCCTGGATGTGTTGCCCCAAGGCTCTCACTCTCTCTCCATGGGGGAGGTGTTCAAGTCCCACAGTCATCCTCATGGCTCTCTGCTGGACTGTCTCCAGCAGGTCCCTGTCTCTCCTGAACTGGCAAGCCCGAATTTGACACAGTACTGCAGGTGTGGTCTCAGCAGGGCAGAGCAGAGGGGGAGAAGAACCTCCCTAGCCCTGCTGGCCACACTTTTCCTGATGCCCCACAGGCTGCCATTGCCTTTCTTGCTCTCAAGGGCACATTGCTGGAGATGAAGAAGCAGGTCACCCTCACACCCCAGTGACTCAGTAAGCTGCCACTGACTCTCTTGCTCCAGGGGCACATTGCTGGAGACTGAGAAGCAGCTCACCCTCACTTCCCAGCAAACCCCAATGACTCAGTAAGCTGCTATTGGCTCTGGGGCACATTGCTGGAGATGGAGAAGCAGCTCACCCTCACACCCCAGCAAACCCCAAAGACTCAGTAAGCTACCATTGGCTCTCTTGCTCCCAGGGGCACATTTCTGCCCCATGCAGATGTTGCTGCCCACAAGCACTCCAAGGGCTTTCTCCATGGAGCTGCTTTCCAGCAAGGCAGCTCCCATCCTGTGCTGGTGCCTGCTGTTCCTCCTCCCCAGATGCAGGACCCTGCACTCGTCCTTATTGAACTTCATGTGCTAAGCCTTCATCCAGCACTCATTCTGGCCAGCCCAGCCTGAGGGGTGTCAGCCACCCCCCTCCTTAGTTTTGCACCAACAGTGAGCTTGCTGAACCAACTGCAGCCCTGCCTACCGTAAGAAAGACATCAAACAGCTCGGCTGGTCCTAGCCACTTATCTCAAAAGCCCAACTTGATTACAAGTCATTAATATTTCTGCTGACCCAGGTGCTGCCTAGCACTCAAAGGCACCAGGCAGAGGAGTTCATCAGGTATTAAAAGCCACAAACCAACGCACAATTAGCGCTGAAATTCATCTCCTGTTAGAAATGCAATTAAAACCAGTCGGAGTTGGTATTCTACCTGCATTCCACTAAAAGCCACAGGTGGAATTTAAATGCAATGAAGTGCTTAAGAATGGAAACTAATCTTCCTAACACAACACCCCTGGCCAGGCTCTTTTACCCCTTTCTTCCTCAAAGAGGTTTTGTTGAGGGATTTCTTTTCTCCCTTCTGAATCACTTGGCAAAAGGTGGGCTGGGGGTCAGGGGCAGGGGTCAGGCTCTGCTCACTGCTCCCTGGCATAGGACAAGCAGCAATGGATGGAAGCTGCAGCACAGGAGGTTGCAGCTCAACACAAAAGGCAACTTCTTGACTGGAAGGGTCAAGCCTTGTAACACACCTTTCACCTGGGTAGACTGGCCATGGATGGCATTCATTCAACCAATGTTTGTAACTCTCTGAGATCTGGGGGTGAGGAGGCGGGGGACAGGCTCTGCTCACTGCTCCCTGCCATAGGCCAAGGAGCAATGGATGGAAGCTGCAGCACAGGAGGTTGCAGCTCAACACAAGAGGCAACTTCTTGCCTGTGTGGGTCCCAGAGCAGTGGCACAGGCTGCCCAGAGAGGTTGTGGAGTCTCCTTGTCTGGAGCCTTTCCAGACCTGTCTGGATGTGTTGCTGTGTGCCCTGAGCTAGATTGGATGGTCCTGCTCTGGCAGGAGGGTTGGAGTGAAGGAGCTCTTTGTGTCCCTTCCAGCCCCTGACACCCTGTGAGCTTGTAACACAGAAGTGAGGCCAAGAGGTCAGTAGTTCCCAGGGTCCTCCTTTCTACCCTTTTCAATAATTGCTTTGATGTTTCCTTTCTTCCAGGGACTTAACCTGGCTGCCAGGACTGTTTGCAACAGAGAAAACAAATGGCTTTGCTCTGGTGTGGCAAGTACACAGTGGTTAGGGTTAGTTGTGTGTCTGCCTGCCAGGCAAATCAGAGGAGAATCATAGAGCCTCCTTCTCTGGAGACACTCAAAATCCCCTTGCTCCACCCAATCTAGCTCAGGGCACACAGGAACACATCCAGACAAGGCTGGAAAGGCTCCACACAAGAAGACTCCACAACCTCTCTGGGCAGCCTGTGCCACTGCTCTGAGACCCATACAGGCAAGAAATTCTTGCTCATGTTGAGGTGGAACCTCCTATGCTGCAGTTTCCATCCATTGCCTCTTGTCCTGTGCCAGAGCACAGTGAGCAGAGCCTGTCCCTGTCCCTTCCTTCCTGACCCCCAGCCCTCAGCTATTGATTACATTGATTAGATCTCTTCTCTTCTCCACATGAAGCAGCCCCAAGGCTCTCAGCCTTTTTTAAAAGTTCTTTCTAGGATGCTACTTTTTAAATGTTGTTTGGTTTTGTTGTTTTTTCTAAATAAAGCTCTTTCTAGGATGTTACTTTTGAAATGATTTTTTAAAAAATAAAGTTCTTCCTAGGATGCTCCATTTTAAATGATTTTTTTTTTTAATAAAGCTCATCCTAGGATGCTACTTTTTA
>VWZI01004858.1:114179-147229 GCA_013396835.1 Psilopogon haemacephalus
ATTCCATTCCATTCCATTCCATTCCATTCCATTCCATTCCATTCCATTCCATTCCATTCCATTCCATTCCATTCCATTCCAATTCTAAAACCTCGAACTGTTCTCAAGGGGAAATCCTTCCTCCCGGAGTCCATGGCTATAGCAGGATCTCCAAGCCTGCAAGTTTGGTGTTGTTTCAGCATAGAGAACCATAGAATTGCCTGGCTGGAAGAGACCTTAAGAGTTCAACCCTAACTGAACATCTGTATGCAACTCTCAAACTATGCCCCTAAGCTTCTCATCCAAATGATGCTGACTCCACCACCTCCTGGGACAGCCTGTTCCAGAGTCCACCGTACATTAAAAAAGAGAAGCAAATTGCAGGGTGGCACTGGCAGCTGCTGGAGAGTTGTATTTATAATCCTAGAATCAGTCAGGGTTGGAAGGGACCACAAGGATCAGCCAGTTCCAACCTCCCTGCCATGCCCAGGGACACCCTACCCTAGACCAAGCTGCCCACAGCCTCTGCCAGCCTGGCCCCAAACACCTCCAGGGATCTGGCCCCAAACCCCTCCCTGCAGGGGCAACCCATTCCGGGGCCTCACCGCTCTCATGCTCAACAACTTCCTCCTCACCTCCACCTTTGCTCCATTCCCCCTAGTCCTGTCACTCCCACACACCCTAAAAAGTCCCTCCCCAGCTTTTTTGTAGGCCCCCTTCTTCATTTGTTTCCTCATTTTTCTGGAGATGAACTTAATTTCTCCATGCACACACAGAAATCTAAGAGTTGCAGCAGTTCAGAATTAAGAGAAGTTTAGATGTAGTCTGGAGATGATGAAGAAATTTTTGGAAGTGGTGGTGAGGCACTGGCACAGGTGGCCCAGGGAGGTTGTGGATGCTCCCTCCCTGGAGGTGTTCAAAGCCAGGCTAGATGAAGCCCCGAGCAACCCGGGCTGGTGGGAAGTGTCCCTGCCCATGGCAGGGGTGTTGGAACTGGATGATTTTTAAGGTCCCTTCCAACCCAACCCATTCTATGAATCAACATGCAGAAGGTGACAATGCTAACCAACATTGCCATCAAAAGGCAGGACCTGTCTGATGCAGAAGATGGAGAGCCTCTCCATTGGCCATTGCTCCTACTGAGGAATGAAAACCCCCAACACAGAGATGAAATTCTGCTGTACAGCACACAGGCTGCTGGGAAGGACTGCAGAAAAAAAAGAATGATTGCCTCTCTGCAAGCTCTTCTGGGACCCAGCACACAGCCACAGGCTGCTCGGCTCAGCCTGGAGAAGGCAGCCCAAAAGAGGAGCTGGTTTGAAGGAGGGCTTGGAGGTGTCACAGCTTTCCTTACAGGACAACAACTCACAGCCTACCAGAAACAAAGCCTCTGGCTTCTAGCAAATTCCAGGCAGCTTCAAAGGGAACTGGGAAGCTGTTTCCCCATTCCAGGCAGTACACAAAGCCCCCTCACTACGTATTAGCTGAGCTCCAGCAGGGAAACAACCTGACAAGTCAGGAGCCAACGCAATACGCGTCAAAGAGATTGAATTCCACTTTCATATTAGTACAGAAGAAGACAGTGCACGATTATTGCTTGGAGCAGGTGGTTGTTTAGGGGATAATGCTTGCACCTTAGCACCGAGAAGTAATGGAAATTGTCTGTCTTGTTCTCATTCTTTCTGAGACAGTCACTTGTGATGTGTCTCGTTACGCTGCCAGGTCATTTCTCTCCCCGGGCTCCTTAAATATCACCTGTCCAAGTTGCCAATCCATCTCTCCAGCGAGGACATTATGCTTTGTCCCTTGCTAAATAGCCAGACACTCGCCTTACCAAGGATGAAAAGTTACACTTCACTCGCAGAAATTAAAACATTACAGAGTGGCCACTGCCTTAGAGCTCTGCTTCCCAACGCCGCCCGTCTGCAAGCGCGCTCAGACCTCAGCATCTCACCCGGCAGCAGCCAAGGCTCAGGTCCTCCTTCATAGAATAGAATCATAGAATGGTTTAGGTTGGAAGAGACCTCAAAGATCAGCCAGTTCCAACCCCCCTGTGCCACAGGCAGGGACACCTCCCACTAGATCAGGTCGCTCAAGACCTCATCCAGCCTGGCCCCGAACACCTCCAGGGAGGGAGCAGCCACAACCTCCCTGGGAAACCTGTTCCCTGGGCAACCTGTTCCAGTGTCTCACCACCCTCACTGTGAAGAATTTCTTCCTAACATCCCGTTCAAATCTCCCCTCCGCCAATTTGAACCCATTCTCCCTCCTCCTGTCATTACAAGACCCTGTGAACAGTCCCTCCCCAGCCTTCCTGTAGGCCCCCCTCAGATACTGCTCTTGTTCCACAGAAAGGAGGCTACTGACACGACTACATTCCCAGGCTCACAGAGTATCTTTGGTTGGAAGGCACCTTCAAGATCATCTAGTCCAGCCTTTGACCTAGCACTGCAGGAGATGCTGAGGTGCTGGAATGTGTCCAGAGAAGGGTGACAAAGCTGGGGAAGGGCCTGGAGCACAGCCCCAAGAGAAGATGATTCTCTGTTTATAAATATGTGCAGGGTGAGTGGCAGGAGGCTAGAGCCAGGCTCTGCTGGGTGTTGCCCAGTGACAGCACAAGGGGCAGTGGGTGGAAGCTGAGGCATAGGAGGTTCCATGTGAATCTGAGCAAGAATTATTTCACTGTGCGGGTGACAGAGCCCTGGAACAGGCTGTCCAGGAGGGTTGTGGAGTCTCTCTCTCTGGAGATATTCAAGAACCATCTGGATGCACTCCAGTGTGATCTGCTCTGGGTGATCTTGCTCTGGTGGCGGGGCTGGAGCAGATGATCTTTTAGGTCCCTTCCAGCCCCTGACATTCTATGATTCTATGAGAGGCTGAGGGAGCTGGGGGTGTGCAGCTTGCAGAAGAGGAGGCTCAGGACAGAGCTCATTGCTCTCTGCAGCTCCCTGAAGGGAGGTTGTAGCCAGCTGGGGTTGGGCTCTTCTCCCAGGCACCCAGGGACAGAACAAGGAGACACAGCCTCAAGTTGTGCCACAGCAGGTCTAGGCTGGATGTTAGGAAGAAGTTCTTGGCAGAGAGAGTGATTTGCATTGGAATGGGCTGCCCAGGGAGGTGGTGGAGTCCCCATCCCTGGAGGTGTTGAAGCAAAGCCTGGATGGGCACTGAGTGCCATGGTCTGGTTGATTGGACAGGGTTGGGTGCTAGGTTGAACCAGATGAGCTTGGAGGTCTCTTCCAACCTGGCTGATTGTATGATGACACCACTAAACCATGCCCTTAAGTACCAGGTCCACACAGTGTTCAAACCCCTCCAGGTATGATGACTCCATCACGACCCCAGGCAGAGCATTCCAACATTTGATAACCCTTTCAGTGTATATTTCCTAATGCCCAGCTTGAATTCAAAGAGATGAATCAATGATTAAGATTCCAAACCAAAAGAAACTGAAATAGCACGCAGAGTGACGTTCACATTCCTTTAAATGCCACCACATCCACTGAAAGGAATTCTGCTCCACAAGCTGCAGGGCTTTGAGTATCCTCTCATCTCTCACCAGCATTTATTCTGTGCAAAAAAACGACTCAGCAAACCCCACTCTACGTCTAGACCTTGAGCAGCAGAGACAAGAGCTCCTTCAGGAGCTGCCAGTGCTACACCACACTTAACCCCCACTACAAGCCCACACCAGCTGGGGAAGGACATCAGCTGAAACAGCCAAAGAAGGATTGGGAGACTAACAGCAGGACATAGAAAAATGAGATTTTTGCATTCCAGGGATAAAAAAAATAAAATAAGAGCTACAGTTTATTTTCCTTCAGTTGCTTTTCTTTACTGCAACAGCTGCGTGCTTGTTTCCTGGCCTGAATGAACTGTCTAGACAGGAGGCGGGAAGCATGTCCATCACACCTGACAGCCTCACACACGACTGCAGGAGGCCAGAAAAAACACACACGGGCAGGTGTGTGTCCACTGAGGGACCACAGAGTCTTCAACTGCTCAGACCTTTGAGATCATCAACTCCAATCTATCGCCTAACACCTCATTAACTAAACCCTGGCACCAAGTGCCTCATGCAGCCTCCTTTTGAACACCTTCAGGGATGGGGACTCCACCACCTCCCTGGGCAGCCCATTCCAATGCCAATCACTCTTGATGGGAAGAACTTCTGCCTAACATCCAGCCTGAACCTGCCCTGGCACAGCTTGAGGCTGTTTGGTCCCTGGGTGCCTGGCAGAAGAGCCCAAGCCCACCTGGCCACAACCTCCTTTCAGGTTCTTTTCCCCAGACCAGCTCTCTAAGTCTTCCAAGGCTGCTACTTTAAGCTCATGTGAGTTCCCATTGCAATGGGCTGGCCCAGGGAGGTGGTGGAGTCCTCATCCCTGGAGGTGTCCAAGCCAAGACTAGATGGAGTACTTAGTGCCATTGGATAGGGCTGGGGGATAGGTTGGACTGGATGAGCTTGGAGCTCTCTTCCAACCTGGCTGATTCCATGACTTTGGAGGTGAGCAGTATGGAGAGGAGGAGGCTCAGGGCAGACCTTATTGCTCTCTACAGCTACCTGATGGGAGGTTGTGGCCAGCTGGAGTTGGGCTCTACTCTCAGGCAAGCAGCAACAAAACAAGGCGACACAGTCTCAAGTTGTGCCAGGGGAGGTATAGGCTGGATGTTAGGAGGAAGTTGTGCACAGAGAGAGTGATTGGCATTGGAATGGGCTGCCCGGGGAGGTGGTGGAGTCCCCATCCCTGGGAGGTGTTGAAGCAAAGCCTGGATGGGCACTGAGTGCCATTGGATGGGACTGGGTGCTAGGTTGGACTGGATAATCTTTGAGGTCTCTTCCAACCTGGCTTATTCTACTCTACTCTATTCTACTCTACTCTATTCTACTCTACTCCTATTCTACTCTGTTGTGTTCTACTCTATTCTTCCAACCTGACTTATTCCATTCCACTCCCTTCCATTCTATTCCTATTCTACTCTATTCTATTCTACTCCTATTCTACGCTATTCTACTCTATTTTATCCTACTCAGTTCTGTTCTTCCAACCTGACTTATTCTATTCCATTCCATTCAACTCCATTCCATTCCATTCCTATTCTACACTATTATATTCTACTCTATTCTGTTCTTCCAACCTGACTTATTCTATTCCATTCTACTCCATTCCATTCTATTCCTATTCTACACTATTCTACTCTACTCCTATTCTATGCTATTCTACTCTATTTTATTCAACTCTGCTCTGTTCTACTCTATTCTGTTCTTCCAACCTGACTTACTCCGTTCTATTCCATTCCACTCCAGCCTATTCCATTCTAATGTGGTACAGGTGAACCAGTTTGCTTCTTGACAAGCACCTGAGCTGCTCTGAGTTGTAACCTGTGAGCTCAGCACCTTACATTCACTGTGGCTGCTCCTGCTCTGCCACTTCCAGTGTTCATTTTGCCAACAAAAGGAGGGCTGCTGGCAAATACATTTTCCCCAGCCCCTCACATTGAGCCTAATTCTCTAAAATCAAAGGTAGCAAACTGCAAAATGTGTGCTTATGGCACTCCCTCCCCCCCAAAAAATAATTGTTTAATTATCTGAATGATAATTAAATCTGTTGCCGTTTCCGAGAGCAATGAAATGGCTTTCGGCAATTAATGACCTGGAAAAAAACAACAGGTGTAAAGTGAGACAGTCTGAAAAGGTGATATGGAATGAAAAATACCGGGCTGCAAACGGTGTGGCAGGCTCCAGAGGCTGTGGGGTTGGAGATTTGGATGAAAGGGAAAAAAAAAAAAAATCAGTTCCAACCACAGGAGAAATCATTGCCTCAAGCCGCGATTAAATTCTGGTCACCTCTCATCTGAAGAGGAAGATTTTGGTACCCAGGTCTTCAATTTAATGCAGAATCTTTTCAGTTGATCTCAAAATCCTCCTCACAGTAACATCCTGCTCATCAGATCTTTAGTTGTACAGAACAAAGATTTGGAGAGGGGTAGGAAATTTTGGGATTAAAGGGCTCGGGTCTGAAGGAATTAATTTAGTGAGCCATGTGAGATATGCACGTTCAGAGCTGTAAAGCAGTCTCCAATACTAAGGAAATTTAAAAGCATTCTCCAATACTAAGGAAATTTAAGTTAATTAACTTCTTTTATAGGAGTGGTAGAACACTGGAGTAAGCTGTCCAGAGAGGTTGCAAAGTCTCCATCTCTGAAGACACCCAAAACCTGCCTGAGAGTCCCTGCCTATGGTAGGGGGTTGGAACTCGATCATCTTTGAGGTCCCTTCCAACCTAACCCATTCTATGTTTCTGTGTGACCTTCTCCAGGTGAACTTGCTCTGCCAGGGTTGTTGGACTCAGTGATCTCCAGAGGTTCTTTCCATCCCTAACCCCCCTGTAAAATTAAATCCAGATCACTGTACCTCTCAATACTGTTTTGGAGTGAGTTTTTTCCATGTTGGATGGGAACTTAAAGATTACCCAGTTCTACTCTTCCTGCTATGGGCAATGACACCTCCCACTAGCCCAGGTGACTCAAGGCCTTATCCAGCCTTGGGGCAGAGAGGGCATCCACAACCTCCCTGGGCAACCTGTGCCAAGGTCTCACCACCCTCACTGCCAAGAATTTCTTCCTTATCTCCAGTCTCCCTCACCTTGTCACTCCCAGCCCTTGACAGAAGTCCCTCCCCAGCTCTCCTGTAGCCTCTTCATGTTCTCCTTCCAGAGAAGGATGCTCCTAGTTCTCCCTCAATCCTTTCCTTCTCCAGCCTGAATGACCCCAACTCTCCCAGCCCATCCCCACAGGAGATGTACTCCAGTCCTCTGATCACCTCCTCCAACAGCTCCACATCTCTCTTGTGCTGGAGACACCAGAGATGGACCCAGTGCTGCAGCTGAGGTCTCACCAGAGGGGCAGAATCACCTCCCTGCCCTGCTGGTCACTACCACAACTTTTTACAATTTGCAGCCTTCTCATAGCTCCATTTTCTTTCTAAATAACTCAGAGCTCCATTTCTTTATAAATTCCTGATAGGACCCGAACAGAAATGTTCCTTCAGCTGCTCCATACCAAGAGTTTCAGCCAGTTCTTCTCCATCTGAGTTGATTTCGCTCTGGTTTCTTAATCAAAATGTTTTCTATCAAATTATCTGCATTAGAGAAGGGCAATTTTGCCTTTATTAACCAAATCTGTAATCCAATTTTCCAAAATGAAGTTATTCTGACAAGATCACTACTCCATAAAACCTGTTGACTGCCTCTAATTACATTACTCGCTTAATTCTTAATTAATCAACCCCTGTATTGGCTGTTCCATAATTCTGTTTAGAATTAAAGTCAAGATGACAAGATTTTAATTAATTGGGTGATCCTTTCTACCAGCATTTAAAAATGCTTCTTCTCAAGTCATCTGAGTCTTTCTAGGACTGCTCCAGGTCTTTAGAGCATTCAGACTGCAGGTGAGGAGGAAGTTGTTGAGCATGAGTGTGGTGAAAGCCTGGAATGGGTTGCCCCTGCAGGGAGGTGTTTGGGGCCACATCATAGGAGGTATTTGCAGCCAGGCTGGCAGAGGCTGTGGGCAGCCTGCTGTAGGGTAGGGTGTCCCTGGGCATGGCAGGGGGGTTGGGACTGGCTGATCCTTGTGGTCCCTTCCAACCCTAACTGATTCTATGGGTTTGGAAGTAGATGATCCTTGTGGTCCCTTCCAACCCTAACTGATTCCTATGGGGTTGGAATTGGATGATCCTTGTGGTCCCTTCCAACCCTAACTGATTCTATGGGTCTGGAACTAGATGATCCTTGTGGTCCCTTCCAACCCTGACTGATTCTACGGGTCTGGAACTAGATGATCCTCGGGGTCCCTTCCAACCCTAACTGATTCTATGGGGTTGGAACTGGATGATCCTTGTGGTCCCTTCCACCCTAACTGATTCTATGGGGTTGGAACTAGATGATCCTTGTGGTCCCTTCCAATCCTGACTGATTCCATGATTTCTTTTTTCCCCTTAAACCCTCTCAGCAAACAAAACCACAGAACACTGACAGTCCTGGCAAGCTATTCTTGGACCCCCTATCTACCTGAGGAATAGCTTGGCTTTGGAGGAGACACACAAAGAACAATGAATGCATTTGGGAAATCTCATTGTGTCCTTCTCCTTCCCTTTCGTCTTCCACCTTTCTACACCACCACTTCTACCACTCACAGCCCTCCCTCCCTCACCACCCATAGTGCCAAGGCAGCAGTGACAGTGACTCTGTTCTATGATCCATCTGATGCAGCTCTCACACTAGCATGAGGGATGCTGTGTTCCTCTCTGATGGCTTTGGAGGAGACATACAAAGGAGGCAAAGAACAATGAATACATTTGGGAAATCTCATTGTGTCCCTCTCCTTCCCTTTCCTCTTTCACCTTTCTGCATCACCACTCTTGCCACTCACAGCCCTCCCTCCCTTCTCCACCCATAGTGCCAAGGCAGCAGTGACAGTGACTCTGTTCTATGATCCATCTGATGCAGCTCTCACACTAGCATGAGGGATGTTGTGTTCCTCTGTGATGGTTTTGGAGGAGACATACAAAGAACAATGAATGCATTTGGGAAATCTCATTGTGTCCTTCTTCCCTTCCCTCTTCCACCTTTCTACATCAACACTCTTGCCACTCACAGCCCTCCCTGCCTTCTCCACCCACAGTGCCAGGGCAACAGTGCCAAATCAGGGTGCTCCCAGAACTGCTCCTGTCAGTGCTGCAATCATCAGAGCAACTCTCAGAAAGTTATTAACCTTTTTTTTTTCTCTCCCCTGCTTAATTTTTAATAGAGTGATAAAGTCCAATAAAAGGCAGTCTATAAAAATTTGTTCTATTTAAGTCCTTGCCAATTCTCCAGTGCTATAAAAGTAATATTGCATTCCTAAACAGTTGAGAGACCTTAATTATGAAGGCAAACTAAACTGAAGTGTCAAACATGCTAATGAATCACACATAAAAAAAAAATTACTTACTGCAGGTGAAAGGAATAAAAAAAATAAGTCACAGTTCAACAAAGAACTCAGAGTTTCTGAAAAGGGTAAGATCATCTCACAGAATCATGCAATGTCAGGAGGTGGAAGGGACCTCCAAAGCTCATCTGGTCCAGTCCAACCCCTGCCAGAGCAGATCATACAGCAACACATCCAGATGGTTCTTGAGTATCTCCAGAGAGGGAGACTCCACAACCCCCCTGGGCAGCCTGTTCCAGGGTTCTGTTACCCTCACAAGGAAAAAAAATATTCCTCAGAGAAATCTCCCTGGAGATATTCAAGAACCATCTGGATGCATTGCAGTGTGATCTGCTCTGGTGGAGGGGCTGATCAGATGAGCTTTTGAGGTCCCTTTCAGCTCATGACACTCTGTGATTCTATGAGAGGCTGAGGGAGCTGGGGGTGTGCAGCCTGCAGAAGAGGAGGCTCAGGGCAGAGCTCATTGCTCTCTGCAGCTACCTGAAAGGAAGTTGTAGCCAGCTGGGGTTGGGCTCTGCTGCCAGGCAACCAGCAACAGAAGGAGGGGACACAGGCTCAAGCTGTGCTAGGGCAGGTTCAGGCTGGATGTTAGGAGGAAGTTCTTGTCAGAGAGAGAGAGATTGGCATTGGAATGGGCTGCCCAGGGAGGTGGTGGAGTCCCCATCCCTGGAGGTGTTCAAACAAAGCCTGGATGGGGCACTTAGTTCCATTGGCTAAGGTTGGGTGCTAGGTTGGACTGGATGAGCTTCTAAGTCTCTTCCAGCCTGGCTGATTCTATGATCCTCTAATGTGCACTGGTGCATAAGTTTGTTCCTCCCAAGGTGCAGGACTCTGCACTTGCGCTCGTTGAACTCCCTGAGCTTCCCCTTTGCCTAGCACTCCATCCTGTCCGGGTCTCACTGAATATCCACACAGCCTGAGCAGCTCCCAGCCACTGCTCCCAGTTCTCAACCAGCCACGAACAAAGCTGATCTCAAAGATGAAGCACAAGAGAAACCAGGACACCCACACCATGTATAATGTGGCATCAGCAATGCTGCAGGAGAAAAGCTTCCATGGGTGCAGAGGGAGCTTGCAGCTGCAAATACAAAAAACTAAAAAAAAGACTAAATAATAATAATAATAAAAAAAAGCTGAATCCAGCAAACAAAAAAAGTTGAAACCTGCTTTAGGGGAGGTCAGAGTCTGAACTTGCAGCTTCCTGCCAATTCCACTGAGTCATCAGCACTGCTCTCCTTTGAAAGAGAAGATACCATGCCCAATTTAGAGCAGCCAAGAGGAGCTGGGCCAGGCAGCCTGCCTGCTCCCCTGCTAGGTAACCCAGCTGTGCCACAGCCCTTTCTTATGGATATCAGCGTCCTTAGGATTCTACACCTGCTCTGCCTAGCTCAGCAGCCCTGCTCTGGCTCTCTGTGCAGCAAGCAGCACAACCAGCAGACTGTGCCAGCCCGTGCCAGCCCACGGTCCAGATCAGATAGTCATGCTACAAGGATGATCCTTGTGGCTCCTTCCAACCCTGACTGATTCTATGGGGTTGGAACTGGATGATCCTTGTGGTCCCTTCCAACCCTGACTGATTCTATGGGGTTGGAACTGGATGATCCTTGTGGTCCCTTCCAACCCTGACTGATTCTATGATGCTCTCTCAAAAACAGTCCTGCTATGCAATCTGAAAGGGACCATGGAGAGGAGGAGGCTCCCAGGCGACCTTCTTGTGGCCTTCCAGGATCTGAAGGGGGCTACAAAAAAGCTGGGGAGGGACTTTTGAGGCTGTCAGGGAGTGACAGGACCAGGGGGAACGGAGCAAAGCTGGAGGTGGCAGGCAATTGTTAAACCATCACAAGGAGGAAGCTGTTGAGCATGAGAGTGGTGAGAGGCTGGAATGGGTTGCCCCTGCAGGGAGGTGTTTGGGACCAGATCCCTGGAGGTGTTTTTGGCCAGGTTGGCAGAGGCTGTGGGCAGCCTGCTCTAGGGTAGGGTGTCCCTGGGCATGGCAGGGGGGTTGGGACTGGATATCCTTGTGTTCCCTTCCAACTATGACTGATTCTATGATTCTATTCTATTCTAAACCTGGAGGACAATGGCAGGAAGTTTTGGGTTGCTTCACGTTTTAGCCTTACTTGAAAGCAGTCAGTAGGTTGGGAGTGGCTGATCCTTGTGGTCCCTTCCAACCCTGAGTGATTCTATGATTCTAAGTGCCTTAGCCCAGACTTTCCCCATTGCTTAACCACCTTTTTTTTCCCCTTCCTTTTGTTTTTCATATCACAGCCAACTGGTAAACCTATATGGAACAAGAGACTGCTGCATCTGGTATCTGCTAGCGAGATCTTAAATGTTTCCCATTACTACCTGGCCAAAAGCCCAGAACCAGTCACAAGTGCCAAGCACATTTGTAAAATCAGTCACTTATAAATATTGGTGCAGCGTGGGCCCTTCTGCAGTGACAAATGGAAAGAGCAAGTTTTAGAAGGGATCACATTAATTCAGTTTCGAGTTGTTCATCTCGAGCTCTTTCAAAAAGAGAAAAAAAAAAAGTGTTCAGCTTGTAAGCAACAAAACCCCAAGCAATAAAACCAGGTAATTGGAGAGCTCAAAATATATCTCAGCTCCTCTTCAGGCTTGTGTTGCAAGGCTCTAATAACATCTACATGGAGAAGGGAAAAGGTAAGCACAGAATTGTTTGAGTTGGAAAAGATCTCTGAGGTCATTGAGCCCAAACATCAACACAACACTACCAAGGCCATTAAACCACCTCCCCAAGTGCCATGGCCACACATTCTGAACACCTCCAGGCATGGAGACTCCACCAGCAATCTGGGTAGCCTGTGCCAAAGAAAGTTCTCCTCATCTCCAACCTAACCTTCCCCTGGCACAATTTCAGGCCATTTCTTTTCTCCTTCTATCACCTGAGACTAAGGAGAAGAGTCCAAACCCCACATCACTGCAACCTCCTTTCAAAGAGTTGTGAAGAGCAATGAAGTCTGCCCTTAGCCTCCTCTTCTCCACACTAAACACCTTCAGCTGCTCCTCCCCAGCCCTGTTCTCCAGACCCTCAGAGAAGGCTGAGAGGGGATCTGAGCAATGTGTACAAATATCTGAGGGGTGAGGGTCAGTGCCTGGGGCCAAGCTCTTGTTGGTGGTGCACAGCAATAAGCCAAGGAGCAATGGATACAAACTGGAACAGAGAAGGTTTTAGCTCAACATGAGGAGAAACTCCTTTGGTGTGAGGGTGCCAGAGCCCTGAAGCAGGCTGCCCAGAGAGGTTGTGGAGTCTCCTTCTCTGGAGACTTTCCAACCCCACCTGGATGCATTCCTGTGTGAACTACCCTGGGTGCTGCTGAGTGAGGCAGGGAGATTGGAGTGAATGATCTCTGGAGGTCCCTTCCAACCTCTAAGGTTCTGTGATTCTGTGAGAAGAATCAAAAACCTTGGGTTTGTTTTTCAAAGCTTCCACATATTTCATATATATATATATTTTTTTATGTTTGCTAGAGGTTACTTGATAGAATCATGCATCCTGCATTCTGTGTACACTGCTCTCAAAATTAATAACTGCACAGGCAGTAAACAAACATCCTGTGCTTGAAAAAGGCAGGCAAAAAGCAGCACAGCTCTGGAGCCTTCAGCTGCCAGCACTAAGCTGCTGAAGCAGCAGCTCCACCACTGTCCCTGAGGACTGCTCACAGCTGGGGCTCTTGGAGGGAAGATGATTCACAGCAATGAAGTAATTAGCAATGATGATGTCATTGTTGCTCATATCTGTCCCTTCACATCTCTCATAAAGCTTTCCCCACCCCGACCTTAAAAATCATAGAATTAGGTGGGTTGGAGAAGCTCTCTAGGATCACTGAGTCCAATCAGCAACCCAGCACCACCATGGGCATTAAACCATGTCCCCAAGTGCCATGGGCAGAGGTTTCACAGGCTCACAGGATGTCAGGGGTTGGAAGGGATCCAAAGAGCTCATCGAGTCCAACCCCCCTGCCACAGAAGGACCAGACAATCTAGCTCAGGGCACACAGGAACACATCCAGACAGAGTCTGCAAAGGCTCCACACAAGGAGAGTCCACAACCTCTCTGGGCAGCCTGTGCCACTGCTCTGGGACCCACACAGGCAAGAAGTTGCCTCTTGTGTTGAGCTGCAACCTCCTGTGCTGCAGCTTCCATCCATTGCTCCTTGGCCTATGGCAGGGAGCAGTGAGCACAGCCTGTCCCCCCCCTCCTCATCCCCAGCCCTCAGAGATTTAGTAACATTGATTCAAGCCCCTCTCAGGCTTCTCTTCTGCAGACTAAGCAGCCCCAGGTCCCTCAGCCTCTCCTCCCCAGGCAGTGCTGCAGTCCCCTCAGCATCCTCATAGCCCTCCCCTGGACCCTCTCCAGCAGTTCCTGTCCCTCTGCAACTGGGGAGCCTCAAACTGAAGGCAGTGCTCAAGATAAGGTCTCAGCAGGGCAGAGAGGGAGTAGAACCTCCCTTGATCTGCTGGACACACTCTTCTTAATAGACCCCAGGATCTCATTGGCCCTTTTGGCTCCCAGGGCACATTGCTGTGCTATGGATGTTCTCCCCCAGCACTCCCAGGCTCCTCTCCACCAGGGCTGCTCTGTTTCTTGAACATCTCCAGGCATGGGGACTCCACCACCTCCTTGGACAGCCTGTTCCCATCCCTGACCACTCTTTAGGTATGGAATTTTCTCCTAACACCCAACCTAAACCCCTTAGAACCATAGAACCAACCAGGTTAGAAAAGACCTCCAAGGCCATCCAGTCCAACCTATCCCCCAGCCCTATCCAATCAAGTAGACCATGCTCATTTCATTCTCCAACAACACATCACATCATTCATACAGCCAAATTATCGATCACTATAGGCAATATTTGAATAAAAATCAGTTGGACACAAGCTGCAAACCAGGCAGGACTCCATTCTGCTCTATGATTCCTCATATTTTGCTGAAAAATCACCTTGCTGCACTGAACTTCAGGCAAGCAGGAGGGAGCAATTCCACTCTCTACATATATCAAGCTCTGGAGGGGCTGAACTATCGACCTCCTTTGGCACTAAAGGATCAGTTAATCACAAAAACGACCTGGGAGCTGTTGCTGAGGGGCAGCAGCTAACGTAAAAGAAGAGAAGAACTTCTAACTTCCAGCTGATAAAGCAGGCTAAGTGGAAAACTTGAGATGGACACAGACTTTTTAGACCACCCCCCACCCAGGAAAGGCAACCACAACTCAGAGGACACGCTCAGGAAAACACCCCCCAAAGACCCAGAAAACAGCCTGAAGGATTCCTGCTCACTAAAGTGCCATCCTCTGCCTCTCAGTTCGGTTTTAAAATGCTTGAGAGGCAAATAATTTGACCAGTGACACCAAGCAAGAGGTGCAATCAAACTGAAATAAAGCCCAGGTGCCCTGGGAGGATTGATGGGGGAGAAGGAGCTTGGAATTACTCATGCCAAAGCACACAGGCAGCAGAGAAACACATCACTGCCCACCACCACCTTCAGCTGGGCTTAGAGATGAAGAAAAGCCTTAGTGCCACTGCCTAGGTTGGACTGGATGAGCTTGGAGGTCTCTTCCAACCTGATTTTATTCTATCCAGAATGGATGTGAGGAGGAAGTTGTTCAGCCTGAGAGTGGTCAGAGTGGTGAGCCTGCTGACCGCTTTTAAGTAAGGGTAAAACACGAAGCAAACCAAAACTTCCTGCCATTGTCCTCCAGGTTTAGAATAGAATAGAATCATAGAATCAGTCAGGGTTGGAAGGGACCACAAGGATCAGCTAGTTCCAACCCCCTGCCATGCCCAGGGACACCCTACCCTAGAGCAGGCTGCCCACAGCCTCTGCCAGCCTGGCCAAAAACACCTCCCTGGGCAACTTGTACCAGTGTCTCATCACCCTCAACCTGTGCCAGTGTGTCCACCACCCTCCCTTGCAAAGAACTTTATCCTAACAGCCTGTACACAGAATCCTGGAATCAGTCAGGGTTGGAAGGGACCTCAAGGATCAGGCAGTCCCAACCCCCCTGCCATGCCCAGGGACACCCTACCCTAGAGCAGGCTGCACACAGCNTTGCTCCATTCCCTCCAGTCCTGTCACTGCCTAATACTGCCATAGCTGGGCACAGTGCTCCAGCTGAGGTCCCACCAGAGCAGAGTGGCAGAATCGCCTCTGCTGACAGCAAGGCAAGCCCCATCCATCCCTCAAACCCTCCAGAGCAGAGCAGAGCAGAGCAGAGCAGAGCAGAGGCCCAGCTGATCAATAATGTGCCATTAAGAAGCTATAAATATTGAATGGACTGTGGGGAGGACGAGTTGCAGAGAGTGCTAATGTTTGCTCGGATATGAAACGATCAGCCGGCAGGATGCTCTCCCTCTCCTCACTGATGTGTCAGTCAAGAGTCTTCTTGCTGCTGCTTGGGATGCAAACCCTCAGAAGCCCTAAGATCAGTGCTCACTACCGTGGGCCTTGGAATCCAGACAGGGAGCAGTCAGACTTCACCCTGCCAATCCATTCCTTTCCCACCGCTCCAGCTGACGCCGAGTGGTTAATCAATTATCATTTGCTTCAGAATCAGAACTAAGAGCTGCAGAACTGGTGGATGGGCAAAGCTGACAAAGAGCCCCGATGGGAAAGGGAGCATCTGTCTGAAAAAAAAATAAGGGAGCTTGTCAGGAAACAAGAATTAGGAATAACTGAAGAATCGCCAGGAAGAAGAAAGTGCTGCAAAGATGTCATCGAACGCGGCGCAGTAAAGCACCTGCCAGGGGCAGAGCGGCTCCATCCTCAGCTTCACCTCTGCTTAGAAACCTGCTCTCTGCAAAAGACTTCATTTTTCTCTTCACACTTTGCCTTTGAAAAGCAAAAATGGGGGGAAAAAAATAGATTTACAAATTCATATAGACTCAGGCTCGCAGGACTCACACAGAAGCCCTGGGGAACACTGTAGGTAAGGAAGGGTTCAGAGAGGAGAAGGAAGCAAAGAGACCTGCACCTCAACCTGCTGCCACCCCTGACTCATGCACCATGCTGGACACAGTCCACCAGCCCCAACGCCGGGCACACTCCTCCAGCCCCCATGCTGGACACACTCTTCCAGCCCCCACGCTGGGCACACAATCCTCCAGCCCCCACGCTGGGCACACAATCCTCCAGCCCCCACGCTGGGCACACAATCCTCCAGCCCCCACGCTGGGCACACAATCCTCCAGCCCCCACGCTGGGCACACAATCCTCCAGCCCCCACGCTGGGCACACAATCCTCCAGCCCCCACGCTGGGCACACAATCCTCCAGCCCCCACGCTGGGCACACAATCCTCCAGCCCCCACGCTGGGCACACAATCCTCCAGCCCCCACGCTGGGCACACAATCCTCCAGCCCCCACGCTGGGCACACAATCCTCCAGCCCCCACGCTGGGCACACAATCCTCCAGCCCCCACGCTGGGCACACAATCCTCCAGCCCCCACGCTGGGCACACAATCCTCCAGCCCCCACGCTGGGCACACAATCCTCCAGCCCCCACGCTGGGCACACAATCCTCCAGCCCCCACGCTGGGCACACAATCCTCCAGCCCCCACGCTGGGCACACAATCCTCCAGCCCCCACGCTGGGCACACAATCCTCCAGCCCCCACGCTGGGCACACAATCCTCCAGCCCCCACGCTGGGCACACAATCCTCCAGCCCCCACGCTGGGCACACAATCCTCCAGCCCCCAAGCTGGGCACACAATGCTCCAGCCCCCCCACCGGGCACACAATCCTCCAGCCCCCACACCGGGCACACAATCCTCCAGCCCCCACACCGGGCACACAATCCTCCAGCCCCCACACTGGACACACAATCCTCCAGCCCCCACGCTGGGCACACAATCCTCCAGCCCCCACGCTGGGCACACAATCCTCCAGCCCCCACGCTGGGCACACAATCCTCCAGCCCCCACGCTGGGCACACAATNCACTATCCTCCAGCCCCCATGCTGAGCACTATCCTCCAGCCCCCACACTGGGCACACAATCCTCCAGCCCCCACACTGGGCACACAATCCTCCAGCCCCCACACTGGACACACAATGCTCCAGCCCCCACGCTGGGCACTATCCTGCAGCCTCCACACTGGGCACAATCCTGCAGCCTCCACAATGCCTCCCTGACTCACCTTCTTCTGCTTGAGCCTGCTTAAAAGCTTTTGCTTTCATGGCATAAGAAGTAGCAATCTTACTGCAAGGTAAACAGCTCTGAATTTTTATTATTATTATTATTATTAAAATAATTCTGCCAGGGAAGTTCAGAATTTCCTTTTGAAGTTTTTTGGGTTTTTTTCCTTGCTCTGGCTCATTTCACAGCCGATTAAATGGGGCTGAAAATGTGCCTCAAGTGGGACAAGAGTTTGGTGCCTCCTAGGTGAGTGTTAAGTTAAAAACAAATTAAAGATAACCTCACACCCACAATACCAACAAATAATTACACATTCTAAGAACACCTCACGTAAATCAGGGCTTCCATTTACTATTTCAGTACCTCCTTTCTTCTCCTTCCCCGTTAAAAAGCTTTAGTCTGTCACAACTTGGGTAAATTAAATCAATGGGCTAGGAAAAGGAACCTGAAGATGACCTTCAAGACCTTTTTTCCAGTGGAAACACTGCTGTGACTCTAGGATTCTTCAAGATCTGCTTCCAGAGACCACAAATTGGCAGAGCTTAATCACAGAATCAACCAGGTTGGAAGAGACCTCCAAGCTCATCCAGCCCAACCTAGCACCCAGCCCCAGCCAATCAACCAGACCATGGCACTAAGTGCCCCATCCAGGCTTTGCTTCAACACTTCCATCACCTCCCTGGCCAGCCCATTCCAATGCCAATCTCTCTCTCTCTGACAAGAACTTCCTCCTAACATCCAGCCTCAACCTGCCCTGGCACAGCTTCAGCCTCTGTCCCCTCCTTCTGTGCCTGGCTGTCTGGCAGCAGAGCCCAACCCCAGCTGGCCACAACCTCCCTTCAGGGAGCTGCAGAGAGCAATGAGCTGTGCCCTGAGCCTCCTCTTCTGCAGGCTGCACACCCCCAGCTCCCTCAGCCTCTCCTCTTGGCGCTGTGCTCCAGGCCCCTCCCCAGGCTTGCTGCCCTTCTCTGGACACCTTCCAGCACCTCAACATCTCTCTTAAATTGAGGGACCCAAAACTGGACACAGAACTCAAGGTGTGGCCTGAGCAGTGACAAGTACAGGGACAGAATAACCTCCCTGCTCCTGCTGCCCACACTGCTCCTGCTCCAGCCCAGGATGCCATTGGCTCTGCTGCCCACCTGGGCACACTGCTGGCTCCTCTTCAGCTCCTATCTCCCAGCACCCTCAGGTCCCTCTCTGCCTGGTTGCTCTCCAGACACTCTGTCTTGCTGCTGGCTACACAGAAGCACTCAGAAAAACCAGAAGCAGACTGCAGGCTTCGGCAGCACAGCACTTGGGTGGTTGAAGACAGAAGTAGAAGCAGCAGCCTATGGCCATATTTGAAACTGTATTTTAGGAATTAGAAAATTAAGGAGTTGTGGTTTAGTTCTTCGAGGTTTTGGCAGCCCATGCAGATCTGCTTGGAAAAAAGACAATTTCCACCACACTGTTTGTAAAATGCTGTTTCTCAGATACTTTTTTTTTCCCTTTTTCCTCTGCAATTTTCTTTATGTGCAAGCTTGCTTAACGTGCAAGTGAAAATAAGAAGGTGAAAAAAACAGGTGGTTTGGCTTTCCTGAAATGAGGAGGTCTCCTTTTTTCCTGTCTCAGGAGATGTGGAATGTTTTCTCAGCTTTCTAACATCCTGCCTCCCAACCCATCCTCCCCCAGATAAGCAAACAGCAACCTGGACAGGGAACAGGCAAAGCACTGAACACAGCAAATCTCTGTCACTCCAGACACTTGGGGGTCCTCTGGGTGTCAACAGGACACTTAGATACTGTCTCAAGTTCATCAGTGTCACAGCCCACCAACCAATCACAGCATGGAATGCAACCACAGAGTAATTTTGGATGGAAAAGATCCAATCCAACCATTCTCTAACTCTACCAAGGCTGCTGCTAACTCATGTCCCTCAGCACCACACCTCTGCCTCTCTGAAACACCTCCAGGGGTGGGCACCTCCCTGGGCAGCCTGTGCCAGGCTTTGACAACACTTTCAGTGAAGAAGTTTCTTCTCATGTCCAACTTAAACCTCTCCTAGTGCAACACAAGATCATTTCCTCTTGTCCTGCCACTTCTTACTAGGGAAAGGAGACCAACACCCACCTCACACCAACCTCCTTTCTGAGGTCTCTCCTCCGCCTCCTCTTCTCCAGACCAAGCAAACCCACATCCCTCAGGTGCTCCTCACCAGACCTCTTTGGTAGCTCTGCTGCCCATCTCTGGACATGCTCCAGCCCTTTAATGTCCTTTTTGGACTGTGGGTGCCAAACCTGACCCCAAGACTCAAGCTGTGGCCTCCCCAGTGCTGTGTACAGCAGGATAATGACTACTTTTGTGCTGCTGGTCACACTACTCCTGAGTCAGACCAGGATGCTGGTGGCCACCTGGGCACTCTGCAGGCTCATGTTGAGGCCAGCTGTCAACAAATCACCAAACCAACGATTCTGTTTGACTGCTTTTCCAAAGCAGCACTCACCAGCACACAGACTAAGCAGCCCCAGGTCCCTCAGCCTCTCCTCCCCAGGCAGTGCTCCAGTCCCCTCAGCATCCTCACAGCCCTCCCTTCAAGACTCCCCAGAAGATCCCTGTCCTTCTTGAAGTGAGAAGCCCAAAACTGAAGGCAGTACTCAGGACGAGGTCTCAGCAGGGCAGAGTAGAGGGGGAGAAGAACCTCCCTGGCTCTGCTGGACACACTCTGCCTAATACACCCCAGGACCCTCTTGGCCCCCAGGGCACATTGCTGTGCCAAGGATGTTCTCCCCCAGCACTCTCAGCTCCCTCTCCACAGGGCTGCTTTCCAACAGTCACTTCCCAGCCTGTACCACTGCAGCTTATTCTTCCTCCCCATGTGCAGGACTCTGCACTTGGCCTTGTTGAGCCTCATTTGGTTCCTCTGTGCCCAGCTCTCTCTGTGCAGCTCTCTCTGGATGGGCTCAAAGCCTGCAGCTGGATCAGCCAAGCCTCCCAGTTTGGTGTCATCAGCAAAATTGCTGAGCAGACTCTGTCTGTCTGTCCCCTCATCAACATCATTGTTGAAGATGCTGAACTGGACTGGACCAGACCCAGCACTGATCCCTGAGGGACTCCACTTGTTACAGCTGGCACCACTGAGCACCACAGTTGAACTGTACCTTGTAACCCGCAGCAGAAGCAGTGTGGCCAGCAGGGCCAGTTGTCAACACATCACCAAACCAACAACTCTGTGGGATTGCTTTTGCAGAGCAGCACTCACCAGCACACTTGGTCCTGGTGATGAGAGGTGGTCCTGGCTGGCCAGTCCCTCCTTCCCCCGGCCTGGTGAGCAGCACTCGGATCTCGTACTCGGTGTCGGGGTCCAGGTGCCAGAGCTTGTATGTGGGCGCATTGACGGCGTGGGTCTCGGTCCAGCTGCCCGAGGTCATGCGGTACTCCACCTCCTTCAGGATGATAGGTCCGTCCCCGATGATGGAGTTGGCATTCAGCTGGATCAGCAGGTAGGTGGGGCCCACCCCCAGCAGCTGCGGGGGAGCGATCGGCCGGGGAGGCTCTGCAGCAGAAACAGAAGAAGACACCATGAAGTAACAGCTGGAGAACTCCTTATGAAGAGGGAGCTTTCCTCTGAAAGTCACACAGAGTCACAGAATGTTAGGGGCTGGAAGGCAGGCTCCAAGGTGACCTTATTGTGGCCTTCCAGGATCTGAAGTGGGCTATAAAAAAGCTGGGGAGGGACTTTTGAGCTCTGAGGTAGTGACAGGACCAGGGGGAATGGAGCAAAGCTGGAGGTGGGGAGATTCAAATTAGATGTGAGGAGGAAGTTGTTGAGCATGAGAGTGGTGAGAGGCTGGAATGGGTTACCCCTGCAGGGAGGTGTTTGGGGCCAGCTCCCTGGAGGTGTTTTTGGCCAGGCTGGCAGAGGCTGTGGGCAGCCTGCTGTAGGGTAGGGTGTCCCTGGGCATGGCAGGGGGGTTGGAACTGGCTGATCCTTGTGGTGCCTTCCAACCCTGACTGATTCTAGGGTTCTATAACCTCCAAAGCTCACCCAGTCCAGCGCCCCGCCAAAGCAGCATCACCTAGAGCAGATCACACAGCAACACATCCAGGTGAGTTTGGAATACCTCCAGAGAGGGAAACTCCATGATCCCCTTTGGCATCCTGTTTCAGTGTTCTGTCACCTTCACAGGGTAAAAATTTCTTCTCATGTTTCCATGAAACTTCCTATGCTTCAACTTCCACCATTGCCCTTTTGCTGTTGTTGGGCATCACCCAGCAGAGCCTGACTCGAGCTTCCTGGCACTCATCTGCACAATGCTGAAGTCACCTCTCAGTCTCCTCCTCTCCCAGCTGAAGAGCCCCAGCTCCCTCAGGCTCTTCTCCCACTAGCCCAGGTTGCTCAAAGCCTCATCAAATTTCACAATCTGTGCTTTTCTCACTCACAACCTCCCTGGAGGTGTTCAAGGCCAGTTTGGATGAGGCCTTGAGTGACCTGTTCTAGTGGGAGGTTTCCCTGCCTATGGCACAGGGGGGTTGGAACTGGCTGAGCTTTGAGCTCCCTTCCAACCTAAACTATTCTATGATTCTCTGCTCCTACAGGCATTCAGAATACTCAGAGCTGAGTCAAGCTGGCAGGAGAATGGCAACAAGGAGATGTATAGAAACCATAGATGATATTTTATTCTTACTGCTGATTTAGAAACATAAACAATGAGCTGTGAGTTGCCTTTTGTCTTCCCCTGCTCTTATCAGCTTCTGCCTGCCAAAATACTTCAACGCAGCTGCAAAATGACAAGGACCAAAGGAGGAGGTGAGGTCACAGGCTCACGGGATGTCAGGGGTTGGAAGAGACACAAAGAGTCCAACCCCTATGCCAGAGCAGGACCAAACACTCTAGCTCAGGTCACACAAGAACACATCCACACAGGGCTAGAAAGGCTCCAGACAAGGAGACTCCACAACCTCTCTTGGCAGCCTGTGCCACTGCTCTGGGACCCTTCCAGTCAAGAAGGGGAGGTTGGAACTGGCTGATCTTTGAGGTCTCTTCCAAAGTAAACCATTCTATGATCTTCTGAGGTCCCTTCCAAACCTCTATCATTCTGTCACTCCCAAGGGACAGAATCTATGCAGTGCTTCTGTATCTCAGCTTTTCTCGTGCGGAGTGATGTGGAAGGGAAGAGTGATGAGAAGGGGTTAAAGTTCATTTGGAGTGTGGTGGCCATTGGATGGTGTCTACCTGCTGCGAGCTGCCCTGGGGTTGGCTGTGCCTGGCTGCTGCGCCCAAGCCCCTGGTGCAGCGAGTTCAGCCTGGTTGCCTAATTAACTGAAGCAAATTAGTTGAAATCTGAGCCATCTGGAATGGAAATGAACCTCTGCCGTGCTTAGCACTGGGCTCAGTTTATTAGCCACATGCACGTTGCCTGCCATTTGTTTCTGAAAATGCATCACACTTGGGCAAGTGTGGCTGAGCCCCTGCATGAAGGCTTCTCAGGGCAGAGAGAAATGGGCAGGTTCAGGGAGAGCAGTGGATGGAGTCTACCTTGACCTTAGCAAGGCCTTTGGCATTATCTCCCATGACATTCTTGTGAACAAGCTCAGCAAGTGTGGGATGGCAGAGCAGGCATTGAGGTGGATTAGAATCCTAGAATCAGTCAGGGTTGGAAGGGACCACAAGGATCATCAAGATCCAACCCCCCTGCCATGCCCAGGGACACCCTACCCTAGAGCAGGCTGCCCACAGCCTCTGCCAGCCTGGACAAAAACACCTCCAGGGATCTGGCCCCAAACACCTCCCTGCAGGGGCAACCCATTCCAGCCTCTCACCACTCTCATGCTCAACAACTTCCTCCTCACATCCAATTTGAATCTCCCCACCTCCAGCTTTGCTCCATTCCCCCTAGTCCTGTCACTACCTTATAGCCTAAAAAGTCCCTCCACAGGTTTTCAGACTGGAAGGCCACAAAGAAGGTCCCCTGGGAGCCTCCTCTTCTCCATCCTGCACAGCCCCAACTCTTTCAGGCTGTCCTCACAGCACAGGTGCTGCAGCCCTCTGAGCATCCTCATGGCCCTTCTATGATTTAGAATCATAAAATCATAGAATCAGTCAGGGTTGGAAGGGACCACAAGGATCGTCTAGTTCTAACCCCCCTGCCATGGGCAGGAACAGCCTACCCTAGATTAGGCTGCCCACAGCCTCATCCAGCCTGGCCTCACACACCTCCAGGGATGTAGTCCTTCACCCCACTTGGGCAAGCCATGTGCCCACCAACTACTTTAGAGTCCAACCTGCAGCCCTGCAGCTGGGCAGTGCAATGCAGGCAGGCTTAATGAGGGCAGTTTCTTTGCTGTGCAGCTAACCCAGGAAATGTCAAGCTAATGAATTGGGAAGGTCAGCAGCAGACACAAAGGGTGATGAAGGATGTTGCACTGCTCGCTCTGACTTCCAAACCCCCCACACACACACACCCCAGAAGGCTGTGTTCAGGAGCATCCCCACGGATGAAGAGCACCACGATCCCAAACAACATCTCAGGTTAATGAGACTAATAAACCTTTGCATAATAATTTTTTCTTTTGTTTTAATGTCAAGAGATAAAGCAGGCTGCCCTGTTAGCACACTCACTTGGTTTCGCAGCTGGGGAGGAGAAGGAGACTTCACTCCTCGAGTCTCTCTCCCAGTCCCCATCAATTATGCATGGGTTTTAATCAGGCAGTAAATGAACGAGGAATTGTTCTGCAGCGTTATTAATATTCTTTGTAACACAATATATCTACCAGGAGCAGAGGTGAGGTGCAACCAGAAATCCCCCAAGTGCACCAAGCATCAGCTGAAGCCTGCAGTCCCCCAGGATGCCAGCAGGAACTTCGGGGATGTTACCCAATTAACTTTCCATTAATTATTCTCATTCATTATTCTATAAGCAGATCCATCAAATGGTCCCCAATTACAGACTCGTGGAATGGGTTGGGTTGGAAGGGACCTCAGAGATCAACCAGTTCCAACCCCACTGCCATGGGCAGGACACAGCATAACCAAACCTAAAACTGTCACATTCCTGCCTCCAGTCCGGACTTGCATTCCTCCCTTGGGTCAAGCATTAACCCCAAATGACCACAGAATCATAGAATGGTTTGGGTTGGAAGGCAACTTAAAGCTCATCTAGTTCCAACCCCCTGCCATGGGCAGGGACACCTCCCACCAGCACAGGTTGCTCAAAGCCTCATCCAACCTGGCCCTGAACACTTCCATGGAGGGAGCAGCCACAACCTCCCTGGGCAACCTGTGCCAGTGCCTCATCAGCCTCACTGCAAATTATTTCTTCCTCATCTCCCGTTTCAAACTCTCCTCTCCCAGCTCAAAGCCATTGCCTGTCATCCTGTCACTCCCAGCCCTTGTCAAAAGTCTCTCTCTAGCTCTCTTGTAGCCCACTTCAGCCTGGAAGGCAGCTCTGAGGTCTGCCAGGAGCCTTCTCTTCTCCATGCTGATCAGCCCCAACTCTCTCAGCCTGTCCCCACAGGGGAGGTTCTCCAGCCCTCTGATCATCTCTGAAGAGGTTACCTCACTCCTCTCACTGGTCCCCTTGAAACTATGAAATTTCCTTTCACAGACACAGCAATCTGAAACGTCTGTGGGCTAAAACTTGCTACTGAGGACTACAAAATTAAATATGAATATTCCAGTTGGAGGGAATATCAGCTACATCAACAATGCTCTTATTTAATAGAACCACAGAATCAACCAGGTTGGGAGAGATCTGCAAGCTCATCCAGTCCAACCTAGCACCCAGCCCTAGACAATCAACCAGACCATGGCACTAAGTGCCCCATCCAGGCTTTGCTTGAACACCTCCAGGGATGGAGACTCCACTACCTCCCTGGGCAGCCCATTCCAATGTCAATCACTCTCTCTGGGGAGAACTTCCTCATAACATCCAGCCTGAACCTGCCCTGGCACAGCTTGGGCCTCTGTCCCTTCCTTCTGTCCCTGGCTGCCTGACAGCAGAGCCCAACCCCAGCTGGCCACAACCTCCCTTCAGGGAGCTGCAGAGAGCAATGAGCTCTGCCTTGAGCCTCCTCTTCTGCAGGCTGCACACCCCCAGCTCCCTCAGCCTCTCCTCTTGGGGCTGTGCTCCAGGCCCCTCCGAGCCTGGCTGAGCAGTTCTGAACAGAGGGGCACAAGGACTGCCCTGCTCCTGCTGCCCACACTGCTCCTGCTCCAGCCCAAGATGCCATTGGCACACTGCTGGCTCCTCTTCAGCTCCTCTCTCCCAGCACCCCCAGATCCCTCTCTGTCTGGCTGCTCTCAGCCACTCTGTCCCCAGCCTGCAGCACTGCCTGGAGTTGTTGTGGTCAAAATGTAGAACCCTGCACTTGGCCTTGTTCAGTCTCATCCCACTGGCCTCTGCCCACCCATCCAGCTTATCAAGGTCCCTCTGCAGGGCTCTCCTGTCCCTGCAACAGATTAACCTGCTCCTAATTTGGTGTCATCTGCAAACTTACTGATGCTGGACTCAATCTCCTCATCCACATCATCAATAAAGATATTGGCCAGGATCCTATAGGTCTGTTCCAACCTAAACAATTCCATGATAAACAGTATAAAACCTCATCTTCAGCCAAGCCAGGTGAGAGCTACAGAGGTCAGAGCCTGGACCAGGCAGAGGCTCATCCATCTCCCATGCCCTGCCCAGTCACTCTGCCTGCAGATGCCTGCTGCTGAAATGCATTCTGTGGCTCTCAGCCACCTATCTCCGCAGCCAGGTCGGGCAGCCTGGTGACCTCCCTCATCTCCCTGCTGCACTGCTCACTGTAACCACCCCAAGGACCCACACCCTCTATTTTTGCCCACTTGCACCTCTCTGCCCTCGGCTGCTGGGAGCATTCCCAAGCAAGTCCTTAACACTCAGCCCTGTTTTTACCACAAGAGGCTTCAACCCATGGATGGTTTATGAGCTCATCAGCACAATTATGATTCCAATCAGTGCTCAAGGCACTTGGAAGGAACAGTTTGAACAAAGACCCCACGTGGTGAGCTTCATTTTTTCCCTCGCTAACTAACAACAAAACTGAGAATTCCTTTTCCAGGGTTGCTAACTTTAATTACTGACTGCTGGTTTTCTGCTGAGTGTTTTAGCCACTGCTTAAAGGTTAAATCTGTAGCAAGCCCTTCCAGTATGCAGGCTCAGTACCATCTCAGAAAGCCTATTGGAACAGGACCACTTGTACAACTGCTAGACACTAAAACCCAACAGCATTTCCATGCAGAGCAGTCTGCAGGACTTGGCCAGTTCTGCTTTTGACACAAAATGCCCACAGCTAAGTCAATCACAAATGAAGAGTGACATCTCAGCAGTGGAAAGCTCCCATTCTGCTGAGCTCCTGCACTAGTACACTCTGCTCACATCAGGCTGTGGGTGACACAAGATGTTAACTGGACTCTGATATTCAGGCACCAATGACTGGAGTGAGCATGCAGCAGTGACCTCACCTAGAAGGCTTCCTGCAGCTAAGCAGTTCTGGCATGTTCTTAATAGCCAATATTGTGAGTAAAGAATTACATATTTCACATGCAGAAAACAAAACAGAGATGTCCATGCACAGTGGCAGTCAAAATCAAGGCTCAGCAGGATGAGCTCAGCTCCAGCAGCTGGTGCTGCACAGGGGCAGGAGGGCAGGCTTGCTTAAACCAGCTCGAACAAACTAAAACACAGAGACCTCAGAGGAGTTTTAGAATCACCTCCTCTGCTCCAAGACCAAACACTGCTTATAGATTTCCACAGCAAAACCCCCAGCAGCTGCAAGCCCTTTGGAGTGCTCACAAGCCTTGGCCATTCTTCAGGTTTAATCAATATTTCCCTAAGCCACTGCCTGCTTCCTTTATTTGTTCATAAACTTTTTTGTGGGGTTTTTTTGGTTTTTTTTTTTTTTTCAAAACAACCATTTTTTTGGTTGGTGTGCTATCCCCCAAAGGTAGAAAAAAAAAATTTCTTTCTTTCTCCAGTTTAGCTCATTTTAACTGCTGCTTGACTTTTCTACATTGATTTGCTTTATGCTTTTGTAAGTTGTTTTGTGTGAGTGTGTTTCTTGTGGGGCTTTATTTTTCTTTGTTTGTTTGCTTGCTTGCTTTTTTTCCCCCCTCTGCCCCCGATAGAAAAGCTTCTATGGCTCCACCTTTTCCTGCTGCAGACAGATTGGAAAAATCATAGAATGCTTTAGGTTGGAAGGGACCTCAAAGAGGATCCAGTTCCAAGCCTGGAATTACTTTTATACCTCCAGGGAGGTTGCAGAGCACAGAAGCACAGAATGGGATCAAAGATCCCATTCTGTGCTTATGTCATCCATATCCTCCCTGGGCAACCTGTGCCAGTGTCTCATCATCCTCACTGCAAACAACTTTCTCCTAACATCCACTTACAATCTCCCCTCTCACACTTCAAACCCATTCCTCCTTGTCCTGCCATTACAAGACCTTGTTAATAGTCCCTCCCCAGCCCTCCTGCAGCCCCCTTCAGATCCTGCAAGGCCACTCCAAGGTCTCCTGGCAGCCTTCTCCTCTCCAGGCTGCAGAGCCCCAACTCTCTCAGCCTGTCCTCACAGCAGAGCTGCTGCAGCCCTCTCAGCTGCATCTTGGTGGCCTCCTCTGCACTGGCTCCAACCCTTGCATGTGCTGCTTGTGCTGAGGGCTGCAGAGATGCAGACAGTGCTGCAGGTGGGGTGTGAGGAGAGCAGAGCCAAGGGGCACAATCCCCTCCCTTGCCCTGCTGCCCACAGCTGCTCTTGCTGCAGCACAGGACACACTCAGCCCAAGGCTGCACTCACACTACAGGCTCATGGAACAGAAAAACCGAAAGAATCTCCTTTAAACACTACAAACAAGCATCTGCTGCCAGGTGAGGTTGAGCTTATTACCCAGAGAATCAGATCCTGGAGAAAAAAGCAGCGACGGCAAACGGAGCAGCAAGCTCCCGACGCTGGCTCGGGTAGGACACTGACAGATTTCACTGCAGTATCATCTCTAATTTGGGGTCTGCAGCAGGGGCACTGTGTCAGCAGCTCCCCTCAAACCCCTGATTTACCTTTGAGCACCTGCCTAATGCATCAGGTCAGTGTGTGGTAGGTGCAGCAAAATCTGCAAGCTCCGGCAGCTAACAGGGGCTTAATTTAAGGGAGGTGGCAGCCACTGACCACCTGCAAGTGCTGAAAGCAGGAATTATTTCAAGGGGGGAAACTGCTCACTTCTGCACAGTGCTTTCAGATCCTATGCATCAGCGTGGCATTTTATTCACCTGGATTTCAAAATTGCTGCGTTCATTTTATTATCTCCCTCTTAAATAAAAGGAACAGTGCTGCAACTACAGCACCGTCAGCAAACCATAAACAAGGGGAAGCTCATGCCCAGCTAACAGGGTAGAAACAACAACACAGAATCAGTCAGGGTTGGAAGGCACCACAAGGATCAGCCAATGCCAACCCCCCTGCCATGCCCAGGGACACCCTACCCTAGAGCAGGCTGCCCACAGCCTCTGCCAGCCTGGACAAAAACACCTCCAGGGATCTGGCCCCAAACACCTCCCTGCAGGGCCAACCCATTCCAGCCTCTCACCACTCTCATGCTCAACAACTTCCTCCTCACCTCCAATTTGAATCTCCCCACCTCCAGCTTTGCTCCATTCCCCCTAGTCCTGGCACTCCCTGATAGCCTCAAAAGTTCCTCCCCAGATTTTCTGTAGGCCCCTTCAGATCCTGGAAGGCCACAAGAAGGTCACCTGGGAGCCTCCTCTGCTCCAGCCTGCACAGCCCCAACTCTTTCAGGCTGTGCTCACAGCAGAGCTGCTGCAGCCTTCTGAGCATCCTCGGGGCCCTTCTCTGCACACCTGCAGCATCTCCACATCCCTCTTGTCAAAGAGGCTCCAGAACTGGATGCAGTACTCCAGGTGGGGTCAAAAAACAACAGAAAAGGTATTTCTGAAAATTGGAGCATGTCAGCCTTCTAACAAAACTGATGAGCAGAAAAGATTCCTATTTATGGAGTGGCAGGAGGGCATGCTACTCCGGGAAGTAGTTAGAAGGGTACAACCAGTAGATGGAAAGAGGTTCTCCATGCTCTCTGAGCATCCCCCCACAGTCCTCCTACTCCTGTGCTCACCACTGGCCAGGCCACATCTTGAGTCTTGTGTCCAGTTCAGCCCCAACTCTTTCAGGCTGTGCTCACAGCAGAGGTGCTGCAGCCCTCTCAGCATCCTCGTGGCCTTTCTCTGCACACCTCCAGCATGTCCACATCCCTCTTGTAATAGGGGGCTCCAGAACTGGACACAGTCAAAAAGATGGCTTTGTGGCAAAGCCATTTCTTCAGCACACTCCTACAGTGAAACTGAGTAAGTGCAAGAAAAAGAGGTGCCTGTAATGAGAAGCCTTCTGAAAAATAAAAATAAATAATACCTATAATAAAAAAAAAAACCAAAACCCTCTTGGTATAAATGAGTCAGGTGTAGAAATGTCTCAGGCAGAGGCTTGATCAGAAGGACTTCATTATCCACATGTATCAGTAACTCCCTTGAGCTCTGAGTGCTGAGGTTATTGTTGGAAAGCAATATTCTGTCTGCTTCACTGTCAGGAACCCAGGCAGTTAAGAGCAGAATTGAAAGCCTTCATCAAAAATTGGCACTTCCTTTAGACTGGATTATCCTCAGCTCTCTGACAACATCGCATTCCACCTCCACGTCCCCACGCTGCCAGTGCTCAGAAGGAATAAAAATGAAGATTAACAGCACCTAAAGGAGGGCAAAAATTATCTGAGGGCCTCTCAAGGCTTCCCTTTACATAGTTAATGTCATGAGAAGATGCTTTCAGGGTTTACTTTGTTCTTCCTGCTTCTCAAGTACTTGTGCTTATTTATTTATATAGTTCTCATTTCACATCAGACACACCCAAAGCTCAGCCAGACCAGCCCTTGACCCAGCACTGAAAAGCCAATGCTAAACCACGTCCCTAAAATTGGCATTTCAATGCCAATCAACTGATACTGCCAAGATTTTAGTGCTGTTGTATCTGTTGAGTCCACAGCCACACTCACAGCCAGCCTCCTGCCCAAGCAAAGGAGGCACAGAAACTTGGGCAACCATCACAGGGATGGCTTGCAGGCAGTCAAACACTTCAAACACTCTGCCACAAAACCAGAGCATCTCACCAGACTTCAGTGACAAAAAGAAAAAGAGGGAAACTATTGTTCAGAGATTCCTAAAATGGGTTGGGTGGGAAGGGACTTTAAAGATCATCCAGTTCCAACCCTCCTGACATGGGTAGAGACATCTCCCCACTGTACCAGCATGATCAAAGCCTCATCCATCCTGACCCTGAACACCTCCAAGGAGGGGGCATCCACAAGCTCCCATGGCAACTTGCAACTGAGGAGGAACAAGCCCATGCACCAGTACCATAGAAACACAGAATCAGTCAGGGTTGGAAGGGACCAAAAGGATCAGACAGTTCCAACCTCCCTGCCATGCCCAGGGACACCCTACCCTAGAGCAGGCTGCCCACAGCCTCTGCCAACCTGGCCCCAAACACCTCCAGGGATCTAGCCCCAAACACCTCCCTGCAGGGGCAACCCATTCCAGCCTCTCACCACTCTCGTGCTCAACAACTTCCCAGAATCAGTCAGGGTTGGAAGGGACACAAAGAGCTCATCCAGTCCAACCCCTCTGCCACAGCAGGACCAGACAATCTAGCTCAGGGCACACAGCAACACATCCAGACAGTCTGCAAAGGCTCCACACAAGGAGACTCCACAACCTCTCTGGGCAGCCTGTGCCACTGCTCTGGGACCCACACAGGCAAGAAGTTGCCTCTGGTGTTGAGCTACAACCTCCTGTGCTGCAGCTTCCATCCATTGCTCCTTGGCCTAGCAGTGAGCAGAGCCTGTCCCCCCCTCCTCATCCCCAGCCCTCAGAGATTTAGTAACATTGATCCAATCTCCTCTCAGGCTTCTCTTCTGCAGACTAAGCAGCCCCAGGTCCCTCAGCCTCTCCTCCCCAAGCACTGCTGCAGTCCCCTCAGCATCCTCACAGCCCTCCCTTGGATTCTCTCCAGCAGATCCCTGTCCCTCTGAAACTGGAGAGCCCCAAACTGTGGAGCAAACTTCTCTTGCAGGGACCCTTCCCTTGCTCACATCCCTCTATTTCTCTTCGTAACCTTTTCCAAGATGCATTTAGATGTTCCCACCCCCAGTGCCTTCACTCTCCTTAATATAGCACGCCCAAATACTTCCTGCCATAAATGCTAGCAAGGCAGCCCACTGGAATGACAGAGAAAGGGGCTAATTTTAGGAGCCACTGAGGCACTTCCCTTCATCTGTGCAATGAACCAAGGGAAAGCAAACTGGAAAGGCACTGGGCTCATTTTTACACCACAGTGTTCTATCACAGGAGTAAGTTACACATCCCCTAACGCCCACCTGGCAGGGCAATCCTGCTCCATCACTTCCCACCATCAGTGCCACTCACAGTCCCATCCCATTTACTCTACACTGCAGGGAGTTTTAGCTTAAAATTGATCTTGAGGGGGTTGTAGGTGGAGGTTTCTTGCTTTCCTGAAGCAGCTCCAAGTGGCTTCAGACAAAGTCCAGTGGCAGGGCAGAATCCTAGAATCAGTCAGGGTTGGAAGGCACCACAAGGATCAGCCAGTTCCAACCCCCCTGCCATGCCCAGGGACACCCTACCCTAGAGCAGGCTGCCCACAGCCTCTGCCAGCCTGGACAAAAACACCTCCAGGGATCTGGCCCCAAACACCTCCCTGCAGGGGCAACCCATTCCAGCCTCTCACCACTCTCATGCTCAACAACTTCCTCCTCACCTCCAATTTGAATCTCCCCACCTCCAGCTTTGCTCCATTNGCAGCCTGCACAGCCCCAACTCTTTCAGACTGTGCTCACAGCAGAGCTGCTGCAGCCCTCTCAGCATCCTCGGGGCCCTTCTCTGCACACCTGCAGCATCTCCACATCCCTCTTGTCCCAGGGGCTCCAGCACTGGATGCACTACTCCAGAGCACAGCAGAGGAGGAGAATCACCTCCCTGGCCCTGCTGGCCACACTGCTCCTGCTGCAACCCAGAATCCAGGTGTTGTACAGAGGAACCAGGGAGGTCAAGGATCAAGACTGCCCTTTCAGCAGCAGCATCTGCTTAGCTTTGTCACGAAAACCACACTCAGAAAGGGGCAGGAATAACCAAAAGGAACCAACATCCTTGCCACAGCACCTACACAGATGGTGAGAAATCCCTATGAAATGAAAGGAACAACTAACAGAGCAGCTGCCCACCCTCTTGCTGCCAAATGGATTTTTGAGTGTGATGAAAAGTCTGGAAGAGCCTTCTAGAAAAACAAACCAGAACAAAAGTCCTCACTGCTGCTTCTGCATGCTAATAAGGAGCACATTAGGACAGATGAGCAGAATATGATGAGGTACTAAGGGTTCTGACAATGCAGTACTGGGAAATATAAATAGCAAAGGCAAGCTGGTGAGAGGTGACTACTTCTAATACAACATAAGGACACCTTCAGTCTTAAGAGAAGGTTGCAGAGAGGTGGGGGTTGGTCACTTCTCTCTAGGATCAGGTGATAGGGCAAGAGGAAATGGCTTGAAATTGTGCCAGGGGAAGGTTTAGGCTGGAGATGAGGAAAAATGTCTTTGCTGCAAGAGTGATTAGGATTGGAATTGGCTGCCCAGGGAGGTGTTGGGAGTCACTGAGTCTGGAGATGTTCAAGAATCATGTGGCCATGGCACTCTGGGACTTCAAGTGCAGCCTCAGCAAGCTTACAGGTAGCACCAAGCTGTGTGGCACAAACAACTTACTAGAGGGCAGGGATCCATCCAGAGAGACCTGCACAGGCTGCAGAGCTGTGCCCAGGCCAACCTCATGAATTTCAACAAGGCCAAGTGTAAGGTCCTGCA
>VWZI01004858.1:147407-160811 GCA_013396835.1 Psilopogon haemacephalus
AGAGAAGGCTGCCAGGAGACCTTGGAGTGGCCTTTCAAGATCTGAAGAGGACTCCAGGAAGGCTGGGGAGGGACTATTGACAAGGTCTGGTAATGCCAGGACAAGGAGGAATGGGTTTAAAATGTTAGATGGAAGATTGAAGCTGGCTGTTGGGAGGATGTTGTTTGCAGTGAGGGTGGTAAGACACTGGCACAGGTTGCCCAGGGAGGTTGTGGAGCACAGAAGGACAGAATGGGATCAAAGATTCTGTCATCCACAACCTCCCTGGAAGTGCTCAAGGCCAGGATGAATGAGGCCTTGAGCAACCTGATCTAGTGGGAGGTGTCCCTGCCCATGGCACAGGGGGTTTGGAACTGGCTGAGCTTTGAGCTCCCTTCCAACCTAAACCATTTAATGATTCTATGTAATGTAACAAGACACTGACCTGGCTATGATTTTCTGCACGAAGTCATTGTGTGGTGTAAAAGGTTGAAGTCCGAAGTTGCTTGACAAGACTTTTGCAGTGTACATTGTCAGGGAGATGATGTTAACTTGCAGGAGCTCACAACAAATGCTTGAGGTTGTGACTGCTCTTTCCCTGAAGGTGTTCAAGTCCAGGTTGGATGAGGCCTTGAGCAACCTGTTCTAGTGGGAGGTGTCCCTGCCTGTGACACAGGAGGGTTTGAACTGGCTGAGCTTTGAGCTCCCTTCCAACCTAAACCATTCTGTGAGTCTATGATTTAATGGCCATGGTGGTGTTGGGTTGATGGTTGGACTGGATGGTCTTGGAGAGCTTTTCCAACCCAAACCATTCTATGATTCTGTGACTTTATGGCCATGGTGGTGTTGGGTTGATGGTTGGACTGGATGGTCTTGGAGAGCTTTTCCAACCCAAACCATTCTATGATTCTGTGAGTCAATAAGCCAAAGCGGTTTAAGAGCTCTGTGGGGTTTTTTTTTTTCACTCAGCAGGTGCCAGACAAATGGGAAATGAGAATATCTGCCTTTGCAAGAGAGCAGAGCAGAGCAATGGAGCAGTGGCAGCTCTGCTAGAGACTTGGAAACCCTCTTGTCAGGTATGAGAGTGTTGCTAGGAAGAGGGGATGCTGGTAATTAAATTGACAGTGCATTGAGCACCAAATTCATGACAGGACATAAAAGCACAGGCAGCTTCAAAATGAGGATGTGTTGGGGGATGATTTGGCTTCTAAAGAGATGTTCTGAGGAACAGCTCACAGAAGCTTTTTTTATGAGTTGATAATATCCTATTATCTCTGCTTTGGTGCAACAAAGAGTCTGAGTATCAATATGACAAAGCTACCAATCATTTGCTCTGGCACAGCAACTCCCCCAGTACAGCAGCACAGTCAAAATTTTCCCTCTTATTTCTCCTGACACAAACATTTGTTTTTCTCTGGTTACATTTCTGTGATTAGTGTGACTGCCCACGCTGGGAAAAACCTGCCTAGGAAGCCCCTGGATGTCCTTCTGGTCAATGAAAGCTACCTCAAGTGTCAGGAGGTCTACAGCGCAACTAAGCATGGAGTCATAGAACCTAAGAGCTTGGAAGGGACCTCCAGAGATCAGCCACTCCAACCTCCCTGTCAAGGCAGCATCACCCAGGGTGGTTCACACAGGAATGCATCCAGGTGGGAGTTGGAAAGTTTCCAGACAAGGAGACTCCACAACCTCTCTGGGCAGCCTGCTCCAGGGCTCCAGCACCCTCAAAATCACAGGATGTCAGGGCTTGGAAGGGACCCAAAGAGCTTATTGAGTCCAAGCTCCCTGCCACAGCAGGCCCAGACAATCTAACTCAGGGCACACAGGAACACATCCAGACAGGCCTGCAAAGGCTCCAGACAAGGAGACTCCACAACCTCTCTGGGCAGCCTGCTCCAGGACTCTGGCACCCTCACACCAAAGAAGTTTCTCCTCATGTTGAGCTGAAACTTTCTCTGTTCCAGTTTGTATCCATTGCTCCTTGGCTTATTGCTGCTGATCACCCAAAAGAGCTTGGCCCCAGCCACTTGATCCCCACTCCTCAGATATTTGTACACATTGCTCAGATCCCCTCTCAGCCTTCTCTTCTCCAGGCTAACTAGCCCCAGGGCTTTCAGCCTCTCTCCATGGGGGAGATGCTCAAGTCCCCCACTCACCCTTGTGGCTCTCTGCTGGACTCTTTCCAGCATGTCCCTGTCTCTCCTGAACTGGGTAGCCCAGCACTAATCCAAAGTGGTTTATGCTCACACCTCCTAAGCTGCATGCCACAGCTACACAACCCATCTGAGAGGCAGCTCCTCTTGAACCTGAGTTTGGAGAAACATCCCCACAGAACAAACAGGCAGCATGGTGGTGGAGCACTGGGAATGCTTGGCTTTCAAAGCCACTCTGCACTTCCACTGGGTGGGAGGATGGGGCAACACTGTTGGTATATACTGTGCTCACCACTGCCCTGAAAAGCCTCCCAGATCTGCCTGTCTATGAGTAGGTTTTGGTCAGGACATTGGAATGGACTGCCCAGGGAGGTGGTGGAGCTGCCATCCCTGGAGACATTTAAGGAAAGGTAGCATTTCTTACACTGGCTGCATGTGAGCAGTTCAGGGATACAGAACTGCTGGAGAAGAGTCCACAGAACTGCTTCAGAGAGTCCAGCACAGTGCCACAAAGATGATTAAGGAAAGGCAAGATCTTCCTTATGAGGAGAACCTGGGGGTTCTGGGGCTTGGAGAGGAGGATCCTCATATCTCCTACTTTCACCAGCTAAGAGAGAGGCTCCAGACCCTTCAGCATCTTTGCAGCCCTCCATTGGGGCTCTCTCCAATAGTTCCCAGTCTCTTCTGGAACATGCAGGTTCTGCATATTGAACCAAGATGCTAAGAGCACAGGAGAGAAGTATTTAGAGACAGGAGCAGCTCAGCTGTCCCTGGATTAGCAGTTCAACAGAAGCAGCACCTTTTATACCAGTATTGACAGCAAAAGGCATGGAGCCATGGGGAAGAAACATTGCACGCAATGACACCAGCAAGCTCTGGTCACCACAGTGCCATAAGCTGGTAGCACTATTTGAGGATTTTAAAACCCTGCTTGACATGAAGACAAGGCAAGTCATGACTCTTCCCTGCCAGATCCCACAGCCCTGCCTCAAACTGTTCCTCTCTTGAGTGTCCCTTAAAGGATTTCTCTCTGTCTGGTTCTGTATAACTGCCAGCAGCAGGAAGGCTCTCATGGGACTTGCTACTCTTCTGAGAAAAAGTGGTTTCAGCAGAGAAACAGCAGCTCTGCCAGCTCAGAGGACTGGGGAGAAGCTGCCTCGGTGAGGAGGAAGTTGTTGAGCATGAGAGTGGTGAGAGGCTGGAATGGGTTGCCCCTGCAGGGAGGTGTTTGGGGCCAGATCCCTGGAGGTGTTTTTGTCCAGGCTGGCAGAGGCTGTGGGCAGCCTGCTCTAGGGTAGGGTGTCCCTGGGCATGGCAGGGGGGTTGGAACTGGATGATCCCTGACTGATTTTATGTTTTTATGGAACTGGTGCATGGGCTTGTTCCTCCTCAGTTGCAAGCTGCTATGGGAGCTTGTGGATGCCCCCTCCCTGGAGATGTTCAGGGCCAGCTTGGATGAGGTTTTGATCATCCTGGTACAGTGGGAAGATTCTAGGTTTCTAGGATTCTATTGAGGCTCCTACCTCTGGATGCAAGTAATGATCCTGCCTGCTTTCAGGAGAGCTTCTGCCTGTTCCCCACACCCTAGCCTGTAATGGGAAAGAGCAGAGACTTTTTCTCCAAGAGGAACAAGTCACAACACAGTATTTCGCTAAACAACCTTCTACACCTTCCCCTCTTGATTTCAAACAGGTTTTTTTTCGCCTTCCAAAACTCACCTGAGTGCTAATTTAATTTGCACAGGGTTTGGGCACTGATCTGGGAAGCCAGCAAGCAGCTCCAGGGCTATCTCCAGCTCACCTCAGCAACACACAGCTACAACCTCTCCTCCTGATTTCTGAGGCACCTCCTCAGGGTGCAAATCCTCCTGCTTAGTCCCCACACCCAGCCAGGGAACCACTGCACAACTCCAGCTCTGCCTTTCCCTCCAGCCCTCCAATAAAACCCCTCCTCGAGGCCACACAAGCAGAGGAAGCACATTTGATAGTCAACTTTGGCTGCAGCCAAGAACACAGAGGTACCACAAACCAATCTCTCACTTACTTTATACTTCCCTAAGTGCAGAGGCACAGAAATTGAAAACAAAATGACTTCACCCATGAAAACAAGCATTGCTTCTCTTTGGCAAATGAAATAGGCTCAGGTTGGCTTTCTTGTAGGGGAGGCAAGGGGGAGGTGTGGGAGCAGCAAAACAATGGATTGAAGGTAAATGGGTTAAAACAAAAAAGTGGAATGCTGGACAAAGAGACAAGCAGAGTCTTCAATCCATTCCAGGTGCTGGGGCATCTCATTTCAACTCCACTGTCACCTAGACAGCTTGCATCAGATAATCATAGAATCAACCAGGTTGGAAGAGACCGCCAAGCTCATCCAGTTCAACCTAGCATCCAGCCCTAGCCAATGACACTCAGTGCCCATCCAGGCTTTGCTTGAACACCTCCACCACCTCCCTGGGCAGCTCATTTCAATGCCAATCACTCACTCTATGAAGAACTTCCTCCGACCATCCAGCTTATACCTCCCCTGGCACAGCTTAAGGCTGTCCCCCTTCCTGTTGCTGGTTGCCTGGCAGCAGAGCCCAACCCCAGCTGGCCACAACCTCCCTTCAGGGAGCTGCACAGAGCAATGAGCTCTGCCCTGAGCCTTCTCTTCTCCAGGCTGCACACCCCCAGCTCCCTCAGCCTCTCCTCACAAGGCTGTGACCAGGCCCCTCCCCAGCTTCATCTCCCTTCTCTGGAGACCTTGCAGCACCATCCTTCTTAAATTGAGGAGCCCAGAACTGGACACAGCACTCAAGGTTTGGCCTGAGCAGTGCTGAGCACAGGGCCAGATTAACCTCCCTTGTCCTGCTGGCCACACTCTTCTTCATACCCCCAGGATGCCCTTGGCCAGCAGGGCACATTGCTGGCTCTTGGCACCTGCTGGTCACACTCTTCCTCATACCCCCAGGATGCCCTTGGCCAGCAGGGCACATTGCTAGCTCTTGGCCATCCTGTTGTCCACCAGCACTTCCACATCCTTTTCCACTGAGCTGCCCTCCCACAGCTCAGCCCCCAACCTGTTGTGATCCATGGGGTTGTTCTTCCCCAGGTGCAGGACTCCTCTCACTGCAGTGCAACCCATGAGGGTTCTCAACAGTGAAACACCTGAGAAGAAGATAAACCTTTCCCGCCGAGGCAAAATGGTTTGCCCTGCAGTCTGCCTTTGTTTTCACAGCCAGCACAAAGAGTAACCCCACCAGGAAGTATTCAAATCCTCTGCTGTTTATACTTTCCTGGCCCTGAATTATTTATCATTTCTTTCTCGACAATACATAAAAGAAGAAATGGGAAATGTAAAGAGGCCACCAACATTGCTGAAGCTCAAAGTGCCCGCTGAAAACACTGAAGAGATTCAGATGCTCTCCCTGTTTCTCTCTCCAGTTATTTAATAAAGTGATTCTCTTCAGTTTCTGCATCATTTACACTACAGATCAACTGACTATAAAAAGAATATTCACCTATAATTCCACCTTATGTGTCTTGAGCAACATTTTCCTCACCAGGGTTCAGAATCCTTTGCTCTTCAGTAAAGCACTTTTATAGAATCACAGAATGTTTGGAAAGGACCTCTGGACGTCATCCAGTCCAACCCCCCTGTGCTAGAGCAAGATCACCTAGAGAAAGCCACACAGGAGCACATGCAGATGGGTCTGCAAAGTCTCCAGAGACTCCACAACCTCTCTGGGCAGCCTGCACCAAGCCTCCAGCAGCCTCACAGTGAAGAATCATAGAATCAGTCAGGGTTGGAAGGGACCACAAGGATCAGCCAGTTCTCCCTCTAGTCCTGGCACTACCTGATAGTCCCTTCTCAGCTTTCTTGTAGCCCCCTTTAGATCCTGGAAGGCCACCAGAAGGTCCCCTGGGAGCCTCCTCTTCTCTAGCCTGCACAGCCCCAACTCTTTCAGGCTGTGCTCACAGCAGAGGTGCTGCAGCCCTCTCAGCATCCTTGGGGCCCTTCTCTGCACACCTCCAGCATCTCCACATCACTCTTGTACTAGGGGCTCCAAAGATCCTCAAGGTGAGGTGGAATTTCCTGGTTTCCAGCTTATCCCCATTGTTCCTTGTCCTTTTCCTGAGCATCACTTGAAGCAGTCTGGCACCTTCATTCTGACACCCACTTCTCAGATATTTGCATTGCTCAGATCCCCTCTCAGCCTTCTCTTCTCCAGGCTACCCAGCCTCATGACTCTCAGCCTCTCCTCATCACACAGATGCTCCAGTTCCTCCAGCATCCATGGTAGGGGATGGAAGGGACCATTGGAGAATCATTGAGTCCAACCTTGCTCACCCAGGGCAGGTCATGCAGGAATGCATCCAGGTGGGTCTTGAAATTCTCCAGAGAAGGACAACATCTCTGGGCAGCCTGCTCCAGGGCTCCAGCACCCTCACAGCAAACAATTTTCTCCTCATGTTAATGCTTACAGTTTGCATCCACTGCCCCTTGTCCTATCACAGGACACTACTGAAAAGAGACTGTGCCCTTCTTCTTCACACTCACCCTTCAGCTATTTGTAACCATTGCTTAGATCCTCTCTCAGCCCACTCCTCTCCAGAATAAGCAGCCCCAGGGCTCTCCACCTTTCCTCAGCACACAGATGTGCCAGTCCCTCCAGCATCCTCACAGCCTCTGTTGGACTCTCTCCAGTATATCCTTGTCTCTCTTGACCCGGGGAGCCCAGAACTGTATACAATACTCCAGGTGTGGTCTCACCAGGGCAGAGTAAAGGGGGAGCACTTTTGCCTTTGTCTTGCCTTCTCTCAATTACCAACACTTTAGCAGGGCTCTCTGGTTGCTTCCCTCCTTTCAGCTGGAGGAAGCTCAGGGCAGAGCTCATTGCTCTCTACAGCTCCCTGAAGGGAAGCTGTAGCCAGGTGGGAGTTGGTCCCTTTTCCCAGGCACCCAGGGACAGAATGAGGGGACACAGCCTCAAGCTGTGCCAGGGCAGGTTCAGGCTGGATGTTAGGCAGAAGTTCTTCCCAGCAAGAGAGATTGGCATTGGAATGGGCTGCTCAGGGAGGTGGTGGAGTCCCCATCCCTGGAGGTGTTTAAAAGGAGGCTGCATGAGACACTAAGTGAGAAGGTGTTAGGGAATAGGTTGAACTTGATGATCTCAGAGGTCTATTCCAACCTGGCTGATTCTGTGAACTGTCCTTTTGAGCAACCTGACTCACATCTCATATTGCAACAAATCACTTTTTCCTCAGCAGCAGCACAGTCTGCATTTAGACTCAACAAAACTCTCGACAAGGATGCATTTCCCCCCCATTTTGTTTCTTTGTAAGGGTTTACTCTGTGTGAATAGTTTGGTTTGGTTTTTTGTTTTTCTTTTGCTTTATTTTTTTTTTCTCTTGGTCTGGAAGAGAAGGTAATCTAGCAAGTCCAGCTCTTTTTCTTCTTAACAGCTGAAGGATGAGGCATTTCCTTAACAATCCTAGGATGAGGTTTACTGTAAGTTTTTTTTTTTCTACTCAGGGCTATTACACCAAGGCTCATCATTCTGCTATCTGGTTATCTCCTCCACTGTGACAAGATAATGTGGGCTTGAGGGAACATACTGGTATCTCCTGACAGTCCCCTTCTGTTATATCAGCTCCTCTAGGGGCACATCCAGAGCAGGAAGCTGTCATAGAGGGGAGAAAAGAAAAAAAACAAAAAACAAACAACCCAAGACAAGGGTGTTTATCTCAGGAACCATTCCAGACCACATTTCCCTGCAGGCACAAAGACTTTTGTAGTGCAGTGTAAGACACTTGCACAGCAGACTGAGGATGCAGCTTCACATCACAGCTAAGCCAACCTAAAAGGACCACATTGTTACAGGCAACCAACTACCACCTCATCCTTGGGCTCTCCATCTTTTCCAGGCCAGTGGCTCTACTGTTGGAAAACTCTCCTGACATAAAAAGAACACCCACTTCTTTCTAGAGCCTTCTGTTAGTTCTGCCCCCAAACCAGCTCACTGCAGAGGCTTCTGATGGAAAAGCAGCAGGAGTAGCACATTACTGGGAGTGACAGAGGGAAAAGTAGAATCATACAGTGGCTTAAGTTGGAAGTGAACTCAGAGATCACAGGATGTCAGAGGTTGGAAGGCACCCAAAGAGGTCACAGAACCATAGAACCACAGTATCAGGGGCTGGAAGGGACCTCCACAGCTCATCCAGTCCAACCCCTTTGCCAGAGCAGCATCACCCAGAGCAGATCACACAGCAACACATCCAGGCAGCTCTTGAATATCTCCAGAGAGGGAGACTCCACAATGCCCCTGGGCAGCTTGTTCCAGTGTTCTGTCACCCTCACAGGGGAAAAAATCCTCCTCATGTTTAAATGAAACTTCTTATGCCTCAGATTCCACCATTGCCCTCGTGCTGCCATTGGGCATCACCCAGCAGAGCCTGGCTCCAGCCTCCTTGGTTAGTGAGTGGATGTTAGGAGGAAGTTGTTGGCAGAGAGAGATTGGCATTGGAATGGGCTGCCCAGGGAGGTGGTGGAGTCCCCATCCCTGGAAGTGTTCAAGCAAAGCCTGGATGGGCACTGAGTGCCATTGGCTAGGGCTGGGGGATAGGTTGGACTGGATGAGCTTGGAGGTCTCTTCCAACCTGGCTTATTCCATTCTATCCTATTCCATTACATTCTATTCTATCATATTCTATTCTATTCTATCATATTCTATTCTATTCTATNTCTATTCTATTCTATTCTATTCTATTCTATTCTATTCTATTCTATTCTATTCTATTCTATTCTATTCTATTCTATTCCATTCTATCCTATTCCATTCCATTTTATCCTATCCTATTCCATTCCATTTTATCCTATCCTATTCCATTCCATTTTATCCTATCCTATTCCATTCTATCCTCTTCAATTCCATCCTATCCTATCCTATCCTATTCCATTCTATCCTACTCTATTCCATTCTATTCTATCCTACCCTACCCTATTCCATCCTATCCTATCCTATTCTATTCTATCCTATTCCATTCTATCCTACGCTATTTCATCCTATCCTATCCTATTCCAGTCCATTCTATCCTATTCCATTCCATTCTATCCTATTTAATTCCATCCTATCCTTACCCTATTCCATTCCATTCTGTCCTACCCTATTCCATTCTATTCTATCCTACCCCATTCCATTCTTCAAGGAACAGGCTAAAGATGCTCCTGAAAAAACTGAAAGCAAACCAAGAAGTTCACTTTGTTTCTAATTGTGAAAATGTCACTGGTAAGAGGGATAATGTGGAGGGAAGAAGTGTCACCAGGGCACAATTCTTTGTGTTGCAAAGTCCACAGCCTTAGAGGTCAGGTATTGGAGCTGTTCCCAGGAAAAATAAATCTCAGGGAGCATTTCTGTAGGCAGCCACGTTGAATGAAAAATGCAGAAGGAAGGTCAAACAGGTTGCTGAAATGGCAGCAGGGAACAGCTGTAGTTAAAGACCTTTGGCAGTAAAGAAGGAAAAAAAAAGAGAAGGTGGAGGCAGCTTTAACATAAAACAAAGCCAAATCTTAGGAAAGAAGAGAACTCCATAAGCCAAAACTCACAACCTATGCTCAACAGCTGTCCTCTTAAATATGTTTGCAACCAGTCAGAAAGTTGGCACAGTCCAATCTTATTCCTCAAGTGTCCAGTTAAAATGGCCTTTAAAAAACTCTCCAGAAAAGGAATCCTAGAATCAGTCAGGGTTGGAAGGGACCACAAGGATCAGCCAGTTCCAACCCCCCCTGCCATGCCCAGGGACACCCTACCCTAGAGCAGGCTGCCCACAGCCTCTGCCAGCCTGGCCAAAAACACCTCCAGGGATCTGGCCCCAAACACCTCCCTGCAGGGGCAACCCATTCCAGCCTCTCACCACTCTCATGCTCAACAACTTCCTCCTCACCTCCAGCCTCAATCTCCCCACCTCCAGCTTTGCTCCACTCCCCCTAGTCCTGTCACTCCCTCACAACCTCAAAAGTCCCTCCCCAGCTTTTTTGTAGCCCCCTTCAGATCCTGGAAGGCCACAAGAAGGTCCCCTGGGAACATCCTCTTCTGCAGCCTGTGCAGCCCCAACTCTTTCAGGCTCTTCTCACCCCAGTGCTAAGACACTGCTGGTCCCTGCCAGCACAGCTGCTGGGACAAGCACTGCTCCAGCAATCTGGCAAGCTGGGTTCTCCCCAGGCTCTTCCAGCCTGCAGTCTGAGTTGTCCTTTGTATTAAAATAGACTTTTAAAACACTTCTCAGTTACCTCATTGCCCTTTATTGGCATGTTCAACCTGACAGCATTCTTGCTGCTGCTGTACCACCAGAAAGATATTGATAAATCACTGCTAGAGCCCTGACACTGTGTTTCTAAATCTGGTTATCTTTTGCCAGCTAATTCTATCTCTCAATACCAGCCCAATAAAACTCACCACAAGGAGGGCACTCAGGTGTTGGAATGGGTCCAGAGAAGGGCAACAAAGCTGGACAACAGGGCTGGGGAGGAGCAGCTGAAGGAGCTGGGGGTGTTTAGTTGGGAGAAGAGGAGCCTGAGGGAGACCTCATTGCTCTCTGCAATTCCCTTAAATGAGGCCGGAGAGAGATGGAATTTGGTCTCTTCTCCCTAGTATCAGGTGATACAAGGCAAGGCAATGGAGTGAAACTGAAAGAAAAGGAAAAAAGGAAAGGATGAGAGAGACAAAAAGTAAAGGACAGGAGAGAAAAGGAAAGGAGAGAAAAAAGGAAAGAAGAGGAGAGAAAAAAGGAAAGACGAGGAGAGAAAAAAGGAAAGACGAGGAGAGAAAAAAGGAAAGACGAGGGGAGAAAAAAGGAAAGAAGAGGAGAGGAAAAAAAGGAAAGAAGAGGAGAGGAAAAAAAGGAAAGAAGAGGAGAGGAAAAAAAGGAAAGGACAGGAGAGAAAAAAAAGGAAAGGACAGGAGAGAAAAAAAAGGAAAGGACAGGAGAGAAAAAAAAGGAAAGGACAGGAGAGAAAACAGGAAAGGAAATAAAAGAGGAAAGAAAGAAAAAAAAATAATAGGGAAAAAAGGAAAGACATAAGAAAAAACAAAACAAACAAAAAACCAGACAAAACTCTGGGAAGAGATGAGAATTCAAACTCCAGTCTCAACATGTGTCAGGCTTCCTCTTCGAGGAGGCAGGTCACAAACTCTGTCACTAGCCACAGGCAGGGAACAGGTGAAACATTCACCTGGCTGCTAAGGCTCTCCCCTTAAGCCGTCTCTGGAGCAGCCTGGACGCCAGGTTCCCTGGCAGAGCAGAGGATCCACATGCAGCATCACACCTCGGCTGGAAGAGCCTTTCCTCACCTAGCTAAAGCTTCCCTCTTCTTCAGGAGAGGCAGAGAATCTCCTCAGCCCTTTCTCTCTCAGATGCTGCAAGCACACTACCTCCCAGTGGTTAACACCCCAGGATAATCCTACCCTGTGAATTATTAAACAGGCAAATATTTAAAACTCTTTAGGACAGGAAATAAACCCCCACCAAAAAAAAAAAAAAAAAAAAAAAAAAAAAAAAGAAGCCAAAAAACTAAACCAACCAAACCCCAAAACCTTCCCTCCAAACTATTCCAAGCAAACTTTTGGTTAAGCTCTTTAAAACGATCCTCAAATCTCTCCCCGTGAGGGATGCTTAAAGGTCAACTCGCGCACGGCAAAGCATATTTTAACGAGATAAATTCCATTATAATTGCAACAACTATCCCAGCCACAATTTAGACATAGAATCCAATTATCCATTTCATTTTCGTTTACACCTCATGGGCCAGATCGTTTATCATGTTCCATGATAATGATCAGAAGGCCTACGGAAAGCCATTTCTGGGAGGTAACAAATTACCTCCCGTATTAGCATAGCTTACAAGATCCTGTCAACAAGTACCAGGCATAAATACCAGGTAATTAAATTTACAGTGTGCAGGAGCATTCGATAGGCTCCTCGCTTCTCCAGCAGCTGCCAAAAAAAACAACTCTGGGTGACTAAATGCAAGGTGCCAGCTTAGCTGCCCGAGCACAGTAATTTAGCTCCTCAGAACACATCAGCGATCGTTACGCCAGCAGAACGTCAATGAGTAGACGGCATGCAGGGGGCTCAAGAGCTGGAGAAGGCTCTCTCATCATCTGCTCTTCTCGCTTCTTGCCAGGGAACCATCCATCACGTCTCTCAGACAGCTTGGAATGATAGCTCTGGACCCTCGCATCGCTGCTCCTTGAACTCTGTCTCATCCATCTTTTGCATCGTTCCCCGTCTGCAGCTCCCTATCATCTCCCTGCTGCAACCGCCAGAGCGAACCTGCGCTGCCTTTAACCTGCGCTGCCTTTAACCTGCACTGCCACTCACGCAGTCATTGATTTCTTTTTGTTGCTGAAGCCAGGAGATGGTCAGAGCAATGCCACAATGGCAGTGTCTTTTCACTTGAGGAGCATCACAGAATCACACAATTAAGCAGGTTGGAAAAGGCCTCAAGGATCGTCGAGTCCAACCTATCACCTAACACACAATTAGCTAAACTCTGGCACCGAGTGCCTCATGCAGCCTCCTCTTAAACACCCCCAGGGATGGGGACTCCACTACCTCCCTGGGCAGCCCCTTCCAATGCCAATCACTCTTGCTGGGAAGAACTTTTTCCTAACATCCAGCCTGAATCTGCCTTGGCACATCTTGAGACTGTGTCCTTTTCTCCTGTGCCTGGCACCAGAGCCTAACCCCACCTGGCTACAACCTCCCTTCAGGGAGCTGCAGAGAGCAATGAGCTCTGCCCTGGGCTTTCTCTCCAAGCTGCATACCCCCAGCTCCCTCAGCCTCTCCTCTTGGGGCTGTGCTCCAGGCCCCTCCTCAGCCTTGCTGCCCTTCTCTGGGCACCTTCAGCACCTCAACATGTCTCTTGGATTGAGGGGCCCAGAACTGGACACAGCACTCAAGGTGTGTCCTGAGCAGTGCTGAGCACAGGGACACAAGGACTGCCTTGCTCCTGCTGCCCACACTGCTCCTGCTCCAGGCCAGGCTGCCCAGCAGTCCCACAGCCAAACAAATAGTTTATCCTCACATGGGCTGCATTAAGAGAAACATTGCAAGCAGGACAAGGGAGGGGACTCTCTTCCTCTACTCTGCTCTCATCAGACCCCACCTGGAGCACTGTGTGCAGTTCTGGAGCCCCCAGCACAAGAAGGACATGGAAGTGGTGGAGAGAGTCCAGAGGAAGCCACCAAGATGCTGAGAGGGCTGCAGCAGCTCTGCTATGAGGACAGGCTGAG
>VWZI01004858.1:161065-173124 GCA_013396835.1 Psilopogon haemacephalus
TTCCAACCTAAACCATTCTATGATTCTATCAAAGCTGCCAAGATATATATAAATAGCCTGACCAGTGGTGAGCAGAGGGGCAGAAGGACTTCCCTGCTCCTGCTGGCCACACTGCTCCTGCTACAACCCATTTGCAAGGCAATACACTGCTGGATTCCCAAAGCTAGCTAGATTAGAAGGCATGTATATGGATCAATATACAAAAGCTGGCATAAGAATATATATATATATATGTGTGTATATATATGTATATATGCAGCTTGTGCTCCTGCACTTCATCTACAATTTAATAGCAAGACTCACTCAAAAGTAGCTGAAAAATTAACACTGGGGCTGGGGTNTCAGTAGTAAAACACTGTCAGGGTTTTAAATACCTCCTGAAGCGCCCAGGTGCAGCTGCATTCCATTAAAAAAAAGAAAAAATTAAATGAAAGAAAAAAAATTTAAAAAAATAAAAAGGCAGCCCAGATTAACTCTGCATTGATCATGGCAAGACTCTGACGCCGGCGCCGCCGCTCGTGCGCCGTCAACCCACCCAAAGAGTGAGCGTTTTAATCCGGCCTCATCTGAATGCCGTGATAAAAGCTTAATAAATCAAAATGATCAAAATCCTCCCCCAGTGGCAGGTGGGGGGATCAGGTTTCCAATTCAAATTCCCTTTAATATATGGCTGCTCCGACACCCGGCGTTCTCCCACCGGCCGCGCTGAATGCCAAATGCTCTCCTCCTCCTCCTCCTCCTTCTCGCTACCAGGCGCCCGCTCCCGCTGCAGACTTCCTGAACAGCCCTGAGCCAGTGCATGGAGATGGCAAACCCACAGGGATTCCAGCAGGGCGCTGTGGAAAGGAAGTTTGCCTGCCCTCACAGCATCACTGGGCAGGTCCACAAGGATGCTCAGAGGGCTGCAGCACCTCTCCTACGAGGACAGACTGAAAGAATTGGGGCTGTGCAGGCTGCAGAAGAGGAGGCTCCCAGGTCACCTTCTTGTGGCCTCCCAGGATCTGAAGTGGGCTACAAAAAAGCTGGGGAGGGACATTTGAGGATGTCAGGGAGTGAGAGGACTAGGAGGGAATGGGGCAAAGCTGGAGGTGGGGCGATTCAGACTGGATGTGAGGAGAAACTTGCTCACCATGAGTGTGGTGAGGCCCTGGAATGGGTTGCCCAAGGGGGTGTTTGAGGCCACTTCCCTGGAGGTGTTTAAGGCGAGGCTGGATGAGGCTTTGTCCAACCTTATCTAGGGTAGGGTGTCCTTGTCCATGGCAGAGGGGTTGGAACTAGATGGTCATTGTGGTCCCTTCCAACCCTGATTGATTCTATGACATCAGAGGCTGGAAGGGACGCAAAGAGATCTTCCAGTTCAACCCCCCTGTCACAGCAGGACCAGACAATCCAGCTCAGGGCACACAGCAACACATCCAGACAGAGCCTAGAAAGGCTCCAGACAAGGAGACTGCACAACCTCTCTGGGCAGCCTGTGCCACTGCTCTGGGACCCACACAGGCAACAAGTTGCCTCTTGTGTTGAGCTGCAACCTCCTGTTCTGCAGCTTCCATCCACTGCTTCTTGGCCTAGCCCAGGGAGCAGTGAGCAGAGCCTGTCCCCTCCCTCCTGACCCCCAGCCCTCAGATATTGATTAGATTCCCTCTCAGTCTTTTTTCCATATCCTCTCAGTCTTCTCTTCTGCAGACTAAGCAGTCCCAAGTCCCTCAGCCTCTCCTCACCAGGCAATGCTCCAGGCCCCTCAGTTGCTCCTCAAGTGAACTGACAGCAAATTCTGTCAAATATTAGTTATTCTCTTCCTGCTCTTGGTAGCTTTGCCTCATTCTCTTATTTCAAAAACTGACTATTCTGCTTGGCCAGATAATTGATTCTCTTACATGTTGCACAGCAGTGGTCCCCAACTAACTTGAGGTGGTTAATGGTTACCATTCCACTTCGAGTTACAGCAGCTGCAAGGGGAATTCATCCCTGATTTGTAGTAACCACTTGTTACTATTTGGATTTCTAACACAGCCCTCCACTGGACCCTCTCCAGCAGATCCCTGTCCTTCTTCTACTGGGAAGCTCAAAACTGAAGGCAGGATTCAAGATGAGGTCTCAGCAGGGCAGAGTAAATATTTTCCTAACCTCCACGCTGCCTTCAGTGGCATCCAGACCAAGGCAGCCCAGACTATGCAAGGTTGATTTAAACAAACGTTGAGCCAGGCCAGATACTGGAAAGGAAATTATCCAAGTGAAATACAGCACTGACGTGGTGGGGCAGGCTGGAGACACCTCTAATTAAGATGGGGAAAATCACATTACTGCCAAGGGTCTTCATGTCTTCTCTCCTTGGATAAAAGGCAGACAGAAGAAATCAAGCAGGCAAACCCCTTCTTTCTTTCCTTCCTCCCTCCCTCCCTTTGGTGTCACCTGCCAACTGCTTCCTCCTTGCCCCTTTTCTTCCCTTTGCACTCACTTCCCTCAACTCTAGGGGTAAACAAGGATCTCATTACTCAGAGTGAGTAACTTCAGAGTCTCTTCACAAATGTTTTATTTGCCTTTTGGATTCACTTCTGTACTTTCCTAATAAGAATTGAAGAAACTGGCAGAGGGGAGATTGAAAGTGGATGTTAGGAGGAAGTTGTCTGCAGTGAGGATGGTGAGACAGTGGCACAGGTTGCCCAGAGAGGTTGTGGAGCACAAAAGCACAAAATGGGATCTGTCACTTGGGAGCTGCTGCAGGGAATCTCTTAAATCCATTACAAAGTCTTGTAATAACAGGATGAGGAGGAATGGGTTTGAACTGGCAAAAGGGAGACTAAAAATGGATGTTAGGAGGAAGTTGTTTGCAGTGAGGGTGGTGAGACACTGGCACAGGTTGCCCAGGGAGGTCCCTTCCAATCTAAACTATTCCATGCTTCTAACCACAGAAACATTTTGGTTAGAGGAGATCTTTAAGCTCTTTGATTCTCTAACTCTGCCAAGGCTGCTGCTAAACCATGTCCCTTGGCACCACATCTCTGCCTCTTTGGAACACCTCCAGGGATGAGGATTCAACCACCTCCCTGGGCGGCCTGTGGCAGTCTTTCAGGACCCTTTCAGGGAAGAAGTTTCTTCTAAGACACAACCTAAACCTCCCCTGGTGCAGCTTGAGGCCATTTCTTCTCAATCTATCACTTGTTACTAGGAGAAGAGCCCAAGCCCCAGATGGCTCCAACCTCCTTTCAGGAAGCTGTAGAGAGCAATGAGGCCTCTCCTCATCTTCCTCTTCTCCAGTCTAAACAATCCTGCTCCAGTCTTTGGGAACCTTCTCAGTGAAGAAGTTTCTTCCAACCTCCAACCTAACCCTTCCCTGGAGCAACTTGAGGCCATTTCCTCTCATCCTTTCACTTGTTACTAAGCAGGAGAGACCAGCTCCAGGCCTGCTCCAAACTCCTTTAGGTCATTGTAGAGAGTGAGAAGGTCTGCTTTGGATTTACCAGGGACATGAAGAAAACTCCATACTGGGAATCCAAATCAAGATGCAGGCCTAGTCCCTTGCTTTGACCCCACCACTGAAAAGCTCTTAGGGTTGGATGAAGTAATGATAAGAACCTAAACCATTCTGTGATGATTTCCTTCACCTGATCTATTCCCCACCTACACCAAACTGCACTTCCTGCTGACTTTGCAGACTTTTGCAGCACAGCATTAGCTTTTCTACCAATTAATCTGCTAATAACATGCAGCCCCTTTAAAGGAAAACACACTTTTGGAAAGCTTACAAGCACTTTACACAGAGCACAATTAATTAGCATATCATTTGAGGGCTTTGTCTTTCCTTTCAGGGTAATTCTTTTTCATTGCTGGTTTTTGACTACTGAAGCAGCAAACTGCTGTTTTATGGACACTAAAAAAAAAAAAATTAAGAAGAAAAGGAAGATTTATCACTCCTGTGGATCTTCCAGGTACGCTGCAGCCAAAGCAAATGATTTTATTCATTAAAAAAAAATACAGAATGGTGGGAGTTAGAATGGCCCTCTGGACATCATCCAGCCCAAAGCCTCTGCCAAACCAGGATCAGACAGAGCAGGTCACACAGGAACACATCCAGAGGGGTCTTGAAAATCTCCAGAGAGTATTGTGCCCAATTCTGGGCTCCCCAGTTCAAGAGGGACAGGGATATACTAGAGAGAGTCCAATGCAGGCTGCAGGAATGCTGAGGGGACCGGAACAGCTGTGTGATGAGGAAAGGTTGAGGGCCCTGGGGCTGGGGAGCCTGCAGAAGAGAAGGCCAAGAGGGGATCTGAGCAATGGTTACAAACAGCTGAGGGGTAGGGGGCAAGAAACAGGGGCCAGGCACTGTGCAGTGGTGTCCTGGGATAGGACAAGGCACAAAAGACACAAACTGGAACCCAGAAAGTTCTATCTCAACATGTCGAACAACTGAAAGAGTTGGGGCTGTGCAGGCTGGAGAAGAGGAGGCTCCCAGGTGACCCTGTGGCTTTACAGGATCTGAAGGGGGCTACAAAAAAGCTGGGGAGGGACTTCTGAGGCTCTGAGGAAGTGACAGGACCAGAGGGAATGGAGCAAAGCTGCAGGTGAGGAGATTCAGATTGGAGGTGAGGAGGAAGTTGTTGAGCATGAGAGTGGTGAGAGGCTGGAATGGGTTGCCCCTGCAGGGAGGTGTTTGGGGCCAGATCCCTGGAGGTGTTTTTGGCCAGGCTGGCAGAGGCTGTGGGCAGCCTGCTCTAGGGTAGGGTGTCCCTGGGCATGGTGGGGGAGTTTGAACTGGCTGATCCTTGTGGGCCCTTCCAACCCTGACTGGACTGATTCTAGGATTCTTTGGTGTGAGGGTGCTGGAGCCCTGGAGCAGACTGCCCAGAGAGGTTGTCGAGTATCCTTCTCTGGAAACTTTCAAAACTTACCTGGATGTGATCCTGTGTGTGCTGGTTTGAACTAACTGTAAGATTTTAATAAGAACTTAGACTATAGACTGAGAAAGGAAAACATGGATTATGCTACTTCACTCATAGCTGCAACCTGTAGATGAACCTGCTCTACCAGGGTGCTGGGACTCAATCTGCTACTTCACTCATAGCTGCAACCTTTAGATGAACCTGCTCTATCAGGGTGCTCAGACTCCATCTCCAGAGGTCTCTTCTAGCCCTGTGATTCTCTTTTGAGCTATTGGGCAGCATTTTCTTCTCCTCCCTCCTCCTCTCTACCAACCAGTGCTGTTTGTAAGGTTTGGCTCCCCCAAACCAAAGACCTCACCATGACTCAGAGAGATCTGGAAGCAGCAACACTAAAGGCATGACCAAGTAAATAGTATTTCACAGGTTTTTTTGGTTTTGCTTTTGTTTTTTTTTCCTTCCCCCTCCTCTGGCTGCGAGAATACACAGATCAATACTCTTCAGCACGAGAAGTCTGCAGTGAAATTTTCATTTCTTACAAACAGCAACAAAAGGGCCCCAAGCATGCCCTGTCACTTCCAGTTTGGAAGGAAACGCACTAATAAACTCTTCCCCCTGGGTCATCTTTGACAATGGGCAATACTATGCCAGCTCTTATTAAAGGCAATTCGTATCAGTGGCCCAAAAATTTCCTTTAAAATTATCATCTTTTTGGATCCGTGTAGCAGGATGTCAGCTTTAAAGTGCCACTGAGATATAGGACCTGTCATTATGGTTAATTTTCAGTCCAGTTTTAACACCAGGCTAGCTGATCCCTAAGGGTAGGCTTTTTTGGCTAACAAGATTTATTTAGTGGTTATCCAGACAAACAAGGAAATATATTACTGTATATTGCTTTTCAAATAGAACAGCAAGCAATAAATCCTGCTGGGGAGCATAAATCTTTGTTTCCTACCGCGGTGTCAAATAGATGAAAATGTTTGCAGAAGATTCATCTTTCCCCTCTTTTTGTTTTTGAGATTATATATATCTATATATCAATATATAGACATCACAGAATCATAGAATGCACTGGCTTGGAAGGGATGTCCAAAGCTCATCCAGTCCAATCCCCCCGCAGCCAGCAGGGACATCCTCAACTAAATCAGGATGCCCAGAGCCCTGTTGAGCCTCACCTTGAATACCTCCAGGGCATGGGGCCTCAACCACCTCCCTGAGCAGCCTGTTGCAGTGTTCCAGCAACCTCATGATACAGAATTTGTTCCCTACATCCAATCTAAACCTGCTCTGCTCTATTTGAAGCCATTGCCCTAGTCCTGTCCCTGAAGGCCTTTGCAAACTGTCTCTCTGCAGCTTTCTTCTAGCCTCCACCAGGTACTGGAAGGCTGCTATTAGGTCTCCCTGGAGCCTTCTCTTCTCCAGGCTCAGCACCCCCAGCTCCCTCAGCTTGCCCTCATAGCAGAGGTGCTCCAGACCTCTGATCATCTTCATAGCCCCTCCTCTGGACCCACTCTATCAGCTCCATGTTCTTCCTGTGTTGAGGGCTCCTGAGCTGGATCCACTAATTATAACAGAATCAGTCAGGGTTGGAAAGAACCAAAAGGATCAACCAGTCCCAACCCCCCTGCCATACCCAGGGACACCCTACCAAACAGGTTGCTGAAATGGCAGCAGGGAACAGCTGTAGTTAAAGACCTTTGGCAGTAAAGAAGGAAAAAAAAAAAGAGAAGGTGGAGGCAGCTTTAACATAAAAAGAAAGCCAAATCTTAGGAAAGAAGAGAACTCCGTAAGCCAAAACTCACAAACTATGCTGAATAGCTGTCCTCTTAAACATGTTTGCAACCAGTCAGAAAGTTAGCACAGTCCAATCTTATTCCTCAAGTGTCCAGTCAAAATGGCCTTTAAAAAACTCTCTGGAAAAGGAATCCTAGAGTCAATCAGGGTTGGAAAGGACCACAAGGATCAGCCAGTCCCAACCCCCCTGCCATGCCCAGGGACACCCTACCCTAGAGCAGGCTGCCCACAGCCTCTGCCAGCCTGGCCAAAAACACCTCCAGGGATCTGGCCCCAAACACCTCCCTGCAGGGGCAACCCATTCCAGCCTCTCACCTCTCTCGTGCTCAACAAATTCCTCCTTACATCCAATCTTAATCTCCCCACCTCCAGCTTTGCTCCATCTCCCCTAGTCCTGTCACTCTCTCAGAGCCTCAAAAATCCCTCCCCAGCTTTTTTGTAGCCCCCTTCAGATCCTGGAAGGCCACAAGAAGGTCCCCTGGGAGCCTCCTCTTCTCCAGCCTGTACAGCCCCAACTCTTTCAGTCTATGCTTGGGATTGCCTCGACCCAGCTGCCAATATAAATATTCCATTCCATGAGGTTAATGCTGCTTATGAGATCAAGTTGGTGCCCAATAGAAGACTCCTAAATTAGTGGAGGCTGAGTGAGCTAGGGTTGCTTGTCCTATAGAAGAGAAAGCTCCTGGGAGACCTTAGAGCAACCTTCCAGTACCTGAAAGGGGCTACAGGAGAGCTGGGGAAGGACTTCTGACAAGGGCTGGGAGTGACAGGATGAGGAAAAACAGTTTGAAAATGGAAGAGGAGATAGTTAGACACACAGATATATATACACACACCCTCTCTACATATATATACGAGACACTGGCACAGGTTGCCCAGGGAGGTTGTGACTGCTCCCTCCCTGGAGGTGTTCAAGGCCAGGCTGGATGAGGTCTTGAGTGACCTGATCTAGTGGGAGGTGTCCCTGCCTATGGCACAGGGGGGTTGGAACTGGCTGAGCTTTGAGGTCTCTTCCAACCTAAACCATTCTATGATTCTATATATGTACACACTCACACATATATATATATATATATACACACCACACACACATACATATATACACACACATTAAAATTCTTGGGCTTCCAATTAAAAAACCAGACAAAAACTAAAATTAACCTTCAAATAAATGAAAAAAAAAAATCAACTCAAGAGCCCTTCTATACATAGGTGGACATCAAGTTTATGTTTAAAGCCATAAAGATGCTGTTGTCTATTAAACGACCTCAGCTTCTCAGCAGGACAAAAAGCTGCAGCCAAAGAACCACAAAAAAAAAAAAAAAAAAGAGGGGGCTCCAATGAAGTTTGATAGTTACCTCATTTTTGGAGATAAATAGTGTTTTAAACACCAGTTTATTGCTCTATTATCCTAGAGGAAAAGAAACAGGAAAGCCTCACTTATTGGAAGAATACATCAATTTGCCCTGTTCTTTGCACAGCAGAAGAAAAAGTCTGTTTTCACGCTGTAAGAAGACTAATTTCATTTTATTGGGATGAGAGCCCATCTTGCACTTTGCTAGGCAAAAAAAAAAAGAAAAAGTAATCTAGCAGAAGAAAATAAAAGCTGTTAACAAATTGTCTAAGTCCTGGTATGGTCAGCAAGCTCGTTTGTCTTGATGGCACACAAAAGGTATAAAACCTAACTGGCCTCAATCAGCTGCTCTCCCAGGGAGAAGAGCTCTGCCAGCAAATGCCAGATACCAAATATCTGACAGCACTTCCTAGGCTGTTTCTGTTTTCACAGGCTGAGAACGAGCTTCATCTCCCCGTACCACCTCCAAGCTGCCAACTGACCAAGCAACGAGTCCAACAGCAAGTGACTTCTGGAAGTGAAACCTCCCCTGCTCTCTTGAGCCATACAACCTCAGAATGGTTTGGGACTTAAATACCACCTGTGCTGGTTTGAACTAATTGGAAGATTTGAACGAGAAATTAGGCCATAGGCTGAGAAAGGCAAACACTGAGGATGCTGCTTCACTCACAGCTTTACTGAGAAAGAAAAAAAAAAATTGTTTAAGAGTTGTAACCCAAACACAGATAAGTCAGAGTGCTTCAGACTGCTTTTGGGCTGTGGCTCTTGTATGGCTCTTTTCTCCCTGCCTTTTGTAGCTGAATCTGAATAATTCCACTGACTTCTTTCCTGCTGCTAATGCCCCCCAGCCCACCTACCTTCACCTATCTGCTGCATCAACAGCTGGTGAGATAAGATTGGGGAAGGGGGAAGGTGGTAGGGTGCCCATTGCTGGAGCAACAAGTCCAACAGCAAGTGACTTTTGGAGGTGAAGCCTCCCCTGCTCTCTTGAACCATACAGCCACAGAATGGTTTGGGACCTTAAAGACCACCTAAGTTCCAATCTCCCTGGCATGGGCAGGGACATCTCCCACTAGATCAGGCTGATCAAAGCCTTGTCAAACACTTCCAGGGAGGGGACATCCTGAACTCCCTGGGCAACCTGTTCCAGTCTCACCACCCTCACTGGAATGAATTTCATCTAAGTTCCAACACCTTTGCCATGGTGTCCTTGTCTGCCATGGACAAGGACATCTCCCACTAGCCCAGAAATGGGCTGCTCAAAGCCCTGTCCAATCTGGCCTTGAACACCTAAAGGGATGGAGCATTCACAGTCTCCCTGGGCAACCAGTGCCAGTGCCTCCCCACCCTCACTCTCAAGAATTTCTTCCTCATCTCCAGCCTCAATCTCCCCTCTCCCAGGTCAAAGCCACTGTCCCTCATCCTGTGCCTACAAGCCCTTGTCAAAAGCCCACAATAAAACCTTGTAAAAACCATGCCCTTTGCCAGCCAAGATTCCATGATTCCACCACACAAAACATATGAATAAAAAAACTCCCCAACCCAACACTGTCAGACACAAGCTGTGGCTGCACTGCAGCAGGCTCCTGAATGAATTGCAACAAGGAAATGCATTTCCAAGTGGAAAAAGCAAGGCTTGCTATTTCTTCCTCCTGCTTTCACAGGTTGGAAATCGTCACAGAACACCTCCACAACGACCTCAGTCCTTGAGTAGGTGAAAGTTTACAACTATTTTTGCACACCTGTCTCCTAGGGAACAGAACAATGCATGATTTGCTGTTCTACCTGTTCTGCTCAAGGTAACAGGCTTTAGAAGGGAATGTTAACTAAGCATGGTGGAGCCTCTCCCACATGTAGAAGCATTTAGGAGAAGTCAAGCAGTTTGCACCTCAAGTTCAACAAACAGCATCCACAAGAAAGCTGCTACATGAGTCACAGAATCAAGCCCTCCACACAGACACACTGTCTCTGGAAAGCAGCTGCCAAGAACTTTTGCACAGCAGAGCTTTCATTTCAGGACCATGGCAGAAGCTTCGCAGCTTTGCATGATCACTTGGGATCAAGGCACCAACTAGCTAAATGAAAAGGTGCCGAGCAGAAAGCAGTGCTATTAACAGCATTGAACTGGGAAGCAATCAAACCCTTACCTCAGACAATGAGCAAAGTTTGACCTGTTCTGCTCAAGGTAACAGGCTTTAGAAGGGAACACTAACTAAGCACCGTGAAGCCTCTCCCGCCTGCAGAAGCGTTCAGGAGAAGTCAAGCGGTTTGCACCTCGAGTTCAACAAACAGCATCCACAGGAAAGCTGCTACACACATTAGAGAATCAGGGTTTCCACGCAAGCACACTGTCTCTGGAAAGCAGCTGCCAAAACTTCTGCACAGCAGAACTTTCATTTCAGGACCATGGCAGAAGTTTCACGGCTTTGAGTCATCGCTAGAGATCAAGGCACCTGCCAGCTAAATGAAAAGGTGCTGTGTAGAATGCAGTGCTATTAACAGCATTGAACTGGGAAGCAATCAGAGCCTTACCTCAGACAATGAGCTGAGCAAAGTTTGACCTGTTCTGCTCAAGGTAACAGGCTTTAGAAGGGAACACTAACTAAGCACCATGAAGCCTCTCCCACCTGCAGAAGCATTTAGGAGAAGTCAAGCGGTTTGCACCTCGAGTTCAACAAACAGCATCCACAGGAAAGCTGCTACACACATTAGAGAATCAGGGTTTCCACGCAAGCACACTGTCTCTGGAAAGCAGCTGCCAAGAACTTCTGCACAGCAGAACTTTCATTTCAGGACAGCGGCAGAAGCTTCACAGCTTTGCATGATCACTTGGGATCAAGGCACCAACTAGCTAAATGAAAAGGTGCCGAGCAGAAAGCAGTGCTATTAACAGCATTGAACTGGGAAGCAATCAAACCCTTACCTCAGACAATGAGCAAAGTTTGACCTGTTCTGCTCAAGGTAACAGGCTTTAGAAGGGAACATTAACTAAGCACCATGAAGCCTCTCCCGCCTGCAGAAGCGTTCAGGAGAAGTCAAGCGGTTTGCACCTCGAGTTCAACAAACAGCATCCACAGGAAAGCTGCTACACACATTGCAGGATCAGGCCCTCCACACAGACACAGTGTCTCTGGAAAGCAGCCACAAAGAACTTTTACACAGCAGAACTTTTATTTCAGGACCCTGGCAAAAGCTTTGCAGCTTTGTGTGATCACTTGGGATCAAGGTACCTACCAGCTAAATGAAAAGGTGCTGAGTAGAACGCAGTGCTATTAAGAACATTGAACTGGGAAGCAATCAGAGCCTTACCTCGGACAATGAGCTGAGCAAAGTTTGACACTCCAGAGCCTCTCTCTGACTGCGTCACGCAGCGGTATAAATCCTGGTCTGTCTTGGTCACTTCTTGCAATTTGAAGGTAGCAGCAAATCTTCTGTGATTGATATTTTTAGTCTGAGCCACTGGAATGTCTTCCCCGTTTCTCCTCTGAAAAGAAGAGTAACCAAGGCAGAGTTACATCCTGAGAAGACAGAAGACATCTATCTTACAATGGGCAGGCAAAGCAAACCCAAATCTCAGGCGCATTCAGCCCACACAAACACTCAGTGCTGAGGCAAAATCAGTTCAGAATCAAGTTTGGGGGTGAAAAGCACCAAGAGGCTTTGGCACTGCCACCAAACATGCCCATGACATAATCAGCAGCTGCTGATTCATGGCTGGAACCATCCTAGGAGAGCCCAGCAGCAGCAGTTGTATTGCTAAGAGAAGCCAGTCCATTTTTAATCCCAATTCTAAGGAACAGGCTGGGTGCAGAGTAAGAAATATTCAACCAAACCTGGCAGGGAGGCATTTCACAGGTTCTCAACAGCCCTTCTACATCAACCAGCCAATCCTTTCCCTTTTAATGCCTCCTTTTTTCACCTGTCCAAGCTCAATGCCTTCTAAAACAGTGCCTTTGTTGCACTGAGCACCACCCAGCCCTCTGAAACCAGTCAAAACACACGCACAATTTAAAAAAAAAAAAAAAACAAAAAAG
>VWZI01004858.1:182360-194736 GCA_013396835.1 Psilopogon haemacephalus
AAACCCACAACTCTGACTACACAAAAGATAACGAAGGAAAAGAGTTGATAAGAAATGCAACCAAAAGCTGAAACCCTGCTGCTGAAGAGCAGCACCATGCCAGACAGTTCCTCACACACTTCTCACCAAGTGATTTCCTCTGCTCTAAAAGCAGCCAGGTACGTGTAGCAGCTGCTCTTGTTCTTCTCTAAGTCATTAAGTCCTGCTGCTATTTGTGGAAACTGGGAGCTGTGGTATTAGGCTGCCTACTGCCCATCACAATGCTGAGGAGGAGACAACCTGCAGGCAGGAGCTAGCAGCCAAGAGCCACAGGACTCCATGATCAAGGAATCACAGAACCTTAGATGTTGGAAGAGATGCAGATCATCCAGCCCAATCCCTCTGCCAAGCAGGATGACCCAGCATAGTCTGCACAGGAATGCATCCATGTGGGCTTGGAAAGTGTCCAGAGAAGGAGACTCCACAACCTCTCTGGGCAGCCTGTTCCAGGGCTCTGTCACCCCCACACCAAAGAAGTTTCTCCTTCTCTGTTACAGTTTGTATCCATTGCTTTTTGGCTTATTGCTGCTGACTATGAACAAGAGCTTGGCCCCAGACACTGACCCCCACCCCTCAGGTATTTGTACACATTGCTCAGATCCCCTCTCAGCCTTCTCTTCTCCAGAATAAACCATGAGAGTAATGAGAGGCTGGAATGGGTTGCCCCTGCAGAGAGGTGTTTGGGGCCAGAACCCTGGAGGTATTTTTGGCCAGGCTGGCAGAGGCTGTGGGCAGCCTGCTCTAGGGTAGGGTGTCCCTGGGCATGGCAGGGGGGGTGGGACTGGCTGGTCCTTGTGGTCCCTNAGGGGGGTTGGGACTGGCTGATCCTTGTGGTCCCTTCCCACCCTGACTGATTCTAGGATTCTAAACAGCCACAGGTTTTTACCAACAGCATCTCAATTACAGGTGTCTTGTTTTTATGGGTCTGTGCCATTGGCTAGCTGAGGAAACTCCACCAAAAGTACACCAAGAGATCAAATTTCCACTACAGCTGGTGGAAGTACAAAAGGGCAGAAGGACACCTGGTGTTAGGGGTGGTCCCAATATATAGAATATACAAATCCCCTTCCCGAAATGGCAAACCAAGGACCAAAGATTTAAAAAGGGCAAGGCTCATTTAGTTCTCTCGAGGGCTTCTAAACTCTGTTGCTTGAGAAAACTCACAGAATGTCAAGGGCTGGAAGGGACCTCCAAAGCTCACCCAGTCCAACCCCCTTGCCAGAGAAGGATCACCCAAAGCAGATCACACAGCACATCTTGAATATCTCCAGAGACTCCACAATCCCCCTGGGCAGCCTGTTCCAGTGTTCTCTCACCCAGCACCTCAACATCTCTCTTGCATTGAGTGGCCCAGAACTGGACACAGCACTCAAGGTGTGGCCTGAGCAGTGCTGAGCACAGGGGCACAAGGACTGCCTTGCTCCTGTTGCCCACACGGTTCTGACACTCTCACAGGGAAAAAATTCCTCCTCATGTTTCCATGGAACTTCCTATGCTTCAGCTTCCACCATTGCCCTTGTGCTGTCATTGGGCATCACCCAGCAGAGCCTGGCTCCAGGCATTCACCTTTACATCTTTATCAACATGAATGAGAGCAGCCCTCAGGCTCCTCCTTTCCAAGGCCCAGCTCCTCAGGCTCTCCTCCTGAAGAAGATGTTCCATTGCCTTCATTATCGAAGCCTGGAGAAAAGAAGGCTTCAAGGAGACCTTATAGTAGCCTTCCAGTATCTGAAGGGGGCTACAGGACAGCTGGGGAGAGACTGTTCACAAGGTCTTGTAATGACAGGACGAGGGGGAATGGGTTCAAACTGGCAGAGGGGAGATTTACAAGGGATGTTAGGAGGAAATTCTTCACAGTGAGGGTGGTGAGACACTGGAACAGGTTGCCCAGGGAGGTTGTGGCTGCTCCCTCCCTGGAGGTGTTCAAGGCCAGGCTAGATGAGGTCTTGATCAACCTGATCTAGTGGGAGGTGTCCCTGCCTATGGCACAGTGAAGTTGGAACTGGATGATCTTTGAGGTCTCTTCCAACCTAAACCATTCTATGATTCTATGATCCTTGTGGCTCTGCACTGGACTCTCTCAAGCGGTTAAACAAAAGTCAGTTCTCGGCCCTAAGAACTGTGCTCCAAGCACTGCTTGCATTTAGAAGGTGCAGATCTCAGCCTCCATCTCCATCCCCCCAGGAGCACACCTTCATCTTACTGCCAAACTTTTGGCAGAGTTTGTTTGCTTTTTTTCCCCCCATTTCCTCTCATTTACAAACCCTTCTCCTCCCTGCTGTGGTCAGCTTTGAAGGAACGATGGCAACTGCTGATTAACAGCTGCATTTTCTTCTCCTGATCTTTTTTTTTTTTGCTAACAGAATGAAAAATGAAAAAGAGAAACGAGTCCTGGCTGCAAGAACCCTACAGAAAAATGTGAGTTATTAGGCTCTCCAAATGTAGCAAACACTTTCAACAGACTTAAAAACAAAAAAAAAAAAAAAATACAAACTCCTAAAATCCTTGGGATTGAAACACAAAATTTCACCCTGGTGCATTTCAGCATTTTATTTTATTTATTTTTTTTTTTAAGGGAGAAATCTGTTCTGCAAACATTTAGATTTCCTGGCAGTCAGAAACTGCCAATTAGGGGAGAGCAATTTCCAAAAGGGGTGAAAATATAACAAGAGATAGGAGCGAGAGCCAGTTCCTTTCACTGTTATTACAGAGCACCCAGCAGCAGCCCTAGGGAGGATCCAGAGGGATGCCAATCCCAAAGGCTGCCCTGTGAACTCCCTGGCTGGTGGCTACACAGGCTGCAGCACACCCCTGAGCCATGCATCTGCCCAGCCTGGAGCCCCTCCTGATGGACCTGAGAACGGTGCCTACAGCTCTTGGTGCTGAGCCTTGCCCTTGTGAGCAGCCTTGCCCCACTTCGGGAAGTTTTCCTTGCTCTAACAACTCAAGAGTCTTTGTGGATCTTCACTGAGGCTGTGCATGCTCCAAGGACCCCCACAGCCTAGTGGGGGTTGGTCTGTTCAACCACGTAATGAATCACAAAATGAGAGCAAATGGCCTCAAGCTGCCCCAGTGAAAGTTTATGCTGGAAATTAGGGAGAATTTCTTCACTGAAAGGGGGTCTGAGGCTGCTCCCAGCAACAGAATGAGGGGACACAGCCTCAAGCTGTGCCAGGGCAGTTTAAGGCTGGATGTTAAGAAGAAGTTCTTCACAGAGAGAGAGATTGGCATTGGAATGGGCTGCCCAGGGAGATGGTGGAGTCCCTATCCCTGAAAGTGTTCAAGCAAAGCCTGGATGGGCACTGAGTGCCATTGGCTAGGGCTGGATGCTAGGTTGGACTGGATGAGCTTGGAGGTCTCTTCCAACCTGGCTTTTTCTATGGTGGCATGGAGCACTTAGTGCCATTGGATAGGGCTAGGGGATAGGTTGGACAGGATGAGCTTGGAGGAATCTTCCAACCTGCCTTATCCTATGCTATTCCATGCTATTCTATTCTATTCTATTCTATCACCATCTCTGGAGATGTTCAAGAGTTATGTAGATGAGTTGAGGGACATGGTTTAGTCAAGGGCTTGTCAGCACTAGGCTAACAATTGGACTTGATGCTCTCAAAGGTCTTTCCCAGCCCAGGCATTTCAGTGATCGGGAGATGTCCTCTGGCAGGGAGAGGAGGTGCATCAGGTGGCATGGAGGCTGGCAGGGCAGGAGGAGCAGGGAGCCCTGGCAGCCCACAGCGGAGTGGCAGTCAGCCACAGCTCCTGCTGGCAGCTTGGCCCACTGGCCAAGGGTTGGGATGACAACCTGCCTGCATCAGCAGGTGCCCACCAAACCTTCAGAGGGATCCCAACCCCCCTCGGGACCTGAGCTGTGCCAGCGCCGACCGCCAAGCCCCACCGAGCGGCTTTCCCTGATGCAAGGCTGCCCGAAGGCAAGGCTGGGCAGTGACGGATGGAGTCATTAGCGCTGCAGCTAGCAGCACCTCAGCCAGGTGCCAGCACATATGGCTGAGCAGCTGCTCCGCCACCCAGCCCTACCCTGCCCGCCGCAACCGGACACGGCTCCGCCGCCCCGCATCGCGCTGGGCTCGGGGGGAGCCACAAGGGATCCCAGCTCGGGAGGCTGCTAAACACTGCCTGATTATGCACAAAACCCGATGGCTCCGATAGCCCAATTAGAGGCAGGGAAGGGGCAGCGCACATCTCTCCGCAGCCTTTTGTGTGCCCAAATGTTCGCCGTTCCCTTCGGCTCGTCCTCGCTTCGCCGCCGGCTGAGCAAGGCACGGCAGGTTAAAACGAGGGGAGCTTGCTCCGCGCAGAAAGCTCCACCGTAAACGGGCAAAGATGCACTCTCCCCACTCCATCTTCCTCACCCGAATTCTCCCTACGTTTTCATGCTTCAAATGCCCCGCGGAGGCTGCTCTGTCAAATATTTAATACCAGAACGTGTCCAGAGAAGGGACATGAGGATGCTCAGAGGGCTGCAGCACTCTCGCAGCAGAGAATTTTTTCCCCATCTCCAACCTAATTTTCCCGTGGCATAATTTCAAGTCACTTCCTCTTGTTCTGTCGCCTGACAGGAGGGAGGAGAGACCAACCCCAACCTCACTGCAACCTTCTTGCCACGAGGATGCTCAGAGGGCTGCAGCACCTCTGCTATGAGGACAGACTGAAAGAGTTGGGGTTGTGCAGGCTGCAGAAGATGAGACTCCATGTCCTGTCACAGGGCAGCACCTCTCAGATATTGAGAGATGTTAATAAGATCCCTTCTCAGCCTTTTCAAGACCTATCAGCCTCAGGTCTCTCAGTCTTTCTCCACAGAAGAGATGTTCAAGCCACTTCACCATCCTCACAGCTCCCTGTTGCACACTCACCAGTAGATCCCAGTCTCCCTTGAACTGGGTAGCTCAGAACTGGACACAGTATTCCAGGAGTGCTCTCACCAGGGCAGAGTAGATGGGGAGGAGAACCTCTCTCAAACTACTGGCCACACATTTGCATTCTGCACACGTTCTACAAGAGAGAATTTTTTTTGGCAAGAACTTCTACTGTGTCCACAAGTTAGGGTTGGAAGGGAGCTGTAGTTCATAAGACAGAGCACAGTGTAGCAGGTGGGAAAGCTCTGTTATCACCTTGCCTTAGGGAGTCCTATCAAACAACCCAACTGTGGCACCAAGCTACAGCTGCTGGTGTGTGACAGAGGACAATGGAAATTTTAAGAGGAAGGGGAAAATAGAAAAAAAAAAACCCACACCAAAACCCAGAGCACTGCATACAGAAGGGCAAAAAACAGATTATACACACAGAGACTCAGCACAGCTCAGAGCCAATATCAATGCTCTCTTTAAACAATATCTAAGGACTTTGAAACTCATCCAGAGTTTGCTAATGACTGCAGGTGATAAAGAGAATCCTTCAGCTCACAACTGTAATAGATTCAACAGCAGACAAGGCTGGGAAGGTGAAGAACAAAAAAGAAAGACTTGAGAGCTGCCTTTCTGCCCTGCTCCCACACCTGCTGCTATTCACAGCCTCCCAGAATGTGTGCTCACATCACCTTGCTCAACCAGTTCAATCTCTCTGCCTGTGCAAATATTTGTTTCATATTAATGCAGCTGCAGCTCCTAAAGACTTCTGTTATCTTTAGAGCTTCTCTTTCAGTGACAGAGCTCTGCCTGTCCCAGACCTCGGTGCAGTGGGGCTGCAAAAGGCAGGGGAGGACGAAAAGAGCTGTGAAAAGGGGACAAGACTCCAGATACGAGCTGCAAACAAACCTTCGGCCACAGAAGTCAAGAGAAGATCAACTCAATGTTAATTCCTATTTGCCTGAAATGTTTACAGATGTACTTAGAAAAAGAGCTGATGAGAAGCCTGCCATTGCAGCAGCACACACAAAGCTATGTGCACCTTGTTAGACACACACAGAACAACAGAAGGATGTCCAAGCAGCCATGCAGGCAGCAGCAACATCTCCAGCTAGATCAGGATGCCCAGGCCACATCAAGTCTGATCCTGAACCATAGAATGGTTTGGGATGGAAGGGACCTCAAAGATCAAGCGCAAGGTCCTGCAGCTGGGTCAAGGCAATCCCAAGCACAAACCCAAGCCAGGCAGTGCCTGGCTGGAGAACAGCCCTGAGGAGAGGAACTTGAGGGTGCTGGGGGAGGAGAAGCTGAAGATGAGGCAGCAGTGTGCACCTGCGCCCAGAAAGGCAAGCAGAGGCTGGGCTGTAGCAGGAGCAGTGTGGGCAGCAGGGCCAGGGAGGTGATTCTGGCCCTCTGCTGTGCTCTGCTGGAGTAGTGCATCCAGTGCTGGAGCCCCTGGGACAAGAAGGATGTGGACATGCTGGAAGTGTGCAGAGAAGGGCCCCAAGGATGCTCAGAGGGCTGCAGCACCTCTGCTGTGAGCACAGCCTGAAAGAGTTGGGGCTGTGCAGGCTGCAGAAGAGGAGGCTCTCAAGGGACCTTCTGGTGGCCTTCCAGGATCTGAAGGGGGCTACAGAAACACTGGGGAGGGACTTTTGTGGCTGTCAGGGAGTGAGAGGAGTGGGGGGAATGGAGCAAAGCTGGAGGTGGGGAGATTCAGACTGGAGGTGAGGAAGAAGTTGTTGAGCATGAGAGTGGTGAGAGGCTGGAATGGGTTGCCCCTGCAGGGAGGTGTTTGGGGCCAGATCCCTGCAGGTGTTTTTGGCCAGGCCTGCAGAGGCTGTGGGCAGCCTGCTCTAGGGTAGGGTGTCCCTGGGCACGGCAGGGGGGTTGGGACTGGCTGATCCTTGTGGTCCCTTCCAACCCTGATTCTACGATCCAGTTCTAACCCCCTGTCTCCAGGGATGGAGCCTCAACCATATCCCTGGGCAACCTGTTCCAGTGTTCCACCACTCTTATTCTGCAGATCTTCCTCCTAATGGCCAACCTGCTCAAGTCTCAAACCATTGCCCCTCATTCTATCACTCTAAGCACTCCTAAACAGTCCCTTCCCAGCTCTCCTGCAGGTCCCCTTCAGAAACTGAAATGCTGCTCTAAGGTCTCCCCAGAGCCTTCTCCTCTCCAGGTTGAACAATCCCAACTCCCTCAGCCTGTCCTCGTGGGAGAGGTGCTCCAGCCTCTTGGCCATCCTTCCTCGTTATCTTCCTCTGGACCCAGTCTTGTGTTGGAGACCCCAGAGCTGGACGCACTCCAGCTGAGTTCTCACCAGACTCAAAGGTCTCCTCCAACAAAAACAATTCTGTGATTCCTTGGTTCTATGAAATCTGTGCTTGCACATCTCTGTTACTTAAATACATTCAAGCAACACCTTGCGTAGAGAAGGCTCTGCTGTGCCACACTGCCCCTTGGATCCCTCTGCACAAAGCTCTGCTGTCCTACACTGCACCTTGGATCTCGCTGCACAAAACTCTGCTGTCCCACACCGCACAAACCTTTGCTGTCCCACACTGCACCTTGGATGTTTTTGCACAAACCTTTGCTGTCCCACACTGCACCTTGGATGTCTCTGCACAAACCTTTGCCGTCCCACACTGCACCTTGGACGTCTCTGCACAAACCTTTGCCGTCCCACACTGCACCTTGGATGTTTCTGCACAAACCTTTGCTGTCCCACACTGCACCTTGGATGTCTCTGCACAAACCTTTGCTGTCCCACACTGCACCTTGGATCTCTTCTCATCAAAGAATTTCTTTTCACAGCAAACTCTGCTGCTTTTTGTTTTCCCAAGGAAATACCTTTTCTCTTTCAATAAGGACATAACCAAAAGCTATTTTCTCTAACACACAGTACTTGGAAAGGGTCTCATTCCCTACCTTGCCCCCCTTCATTTTTCATTTTTGCCTATCCTTTTTTATTTATCTCTTTTTTTTATTTCCTTTGCCCCTTTTTGTTATGAGAAAAATAACATTCCTGGAATGTTTCAGCTCAGGACTCTCAAAAACCAATTACTTAGGCATTTGATTTGATCTGCTGGCTCTTCCTTTCTGGGTATTGGGGTTTTATGAATCTCTGGTTCGGTCAAAGGTTAAGGAAAACCTTTTCCAAGCCTCACCAAGTCCACATATGTCCAGCCCAGGGTTTAAGTAGAAGGAAAAACCTCAGTATTAGCTGGGCACACCAGCAGTGACTTGGTCTCCCTACCTAAGGAAGAGAACTCAGAGGGGGTGTTGAGCAAATAGGATGAGGGAGGAAGGAAAACAAATTGGGTCACCTTTAAATTGGTGACAATTTGGCTTGCTTAAAGGGAAAACAAGAAGGGGAAGAGTTCAAGTGTGTAATTTTGGTAGCAAGGTACTTCCAAGAATATTAAGGCACTTGACAAGCACAAGCTGGCAGAGTTATAGCCCCTCAAAGGGAATCTACCTTCCACACTGTGGGAAATTACTACATCTGTGAGCCACACACAGGCAAAACAAAGAATATACGGAGGGACAAAACAGGCTTCTTGAATTCTTATGGCTGCTGACTGGGCTGCTCAGGGAGTGAAAGTGAGAAGGGACAATCTCTCAGAGCTGTCTGGCTACAGAGTGAGCTCCAGGGAAGATTCCACACTGAGGTGCTGGACTGTGTCCAGAGAAGGGCAATGAATCTGGGGAAGGGTCTGGAGAACAGCATCTGAGGGAGCTGGGGGGGTTTAGTGTGGAGAAGAGGAGGCTGAGAGGAGACCTCACTGCTCTCCACAATGCCCTGAAAAGAAGTTGGATTGAAGTGGGGTTTGGCTTTTCTCCCTAGGATCAGGAGACAGAAGGAAGGGCAATGGCCTGAAATTGTGCCAGGGGAAGGTTAAGTTGGGGATTAGGAAAAGTTTCTTTGGTGCAAGAGTGCTCAAGGATTGGAACAGGCTCGTATTGAGTTGCTTGCCACTGCTCTACCTTCTCCCTTCATGCAATGCAGTCACTGCTAACATTTGTGCTCCTGTTTTAAGCCTGTGCACAGCCACACATTTAAGCATCACAGTTGCTCTTCAGCAGATTCCTTCTCCAGGCCCTTCCCCAGCTTCCTTTCCCTCCTTTGCACTGGCTCCAGCACCTCCACATGTAATGAGGTGCCCAAAACTGAACACAACAACTCAAGGTGTGGCCTCACCAGAGCAGAGTATCAGGGGGACAATCACCTCATTGCTCCTGCTGGACACAGCATTTCTAGTCCCAGCCAGGATGCCATTGGCTTTCCTTGCCCCCTGGGCCTCATATTGAGTTGTTTGCCACTGCTCTACCTTCTCCTTTCATGCAATGCAGTCACTGCTAACATTTGTGCTCCTGTTTTAATCCCGTGGCACAGCCACACATTTAAGCATACTGGAGGTTTTTCTAATCTCAGTTCCACCTTTTAGAAAAAAAAAAACCCAAACTATCTAAAACTTCAAGTCCCTCACATGCCTACATGCAGCTGTTACTCATGGTTAGTCAGCTCCACTCCCTATTAAGAGGAAAATCAAACAGATTGAAGGAACTGATTTTAGCTCAGTTTAAAGCCGAGCGTTTGCCAAACCCCAGTTATTTTAGAGTCCTGATTATGCTTCAATTCAAAGCACAATGTCTCCCAGAAGCTGTATCCTTTACACTGATGAAAATGTAACAGAAATACACAGCAAAACACCAAGGAGAAAAAAAAAAAATCAAAACTTTAAAGGGTGTATTTAGAAGCCATTCTAAAGCGAAGCATAAAAATCCATTTAGTTCTGTGTGTGCCTTTATATGTGCACACATAAAAGGTACACCTAGAACTAAAGGGATTTTTAAATCTTCAGCTGGGAAAATTGGGAAGGGAAACTTGGTAGAAGTGGTAAAATTGGTATTATTAGGAAGAAATTCTTCACAGGGTAGTGAGACACTGGCACAAGTTGCCCAGGAGGCTGTGGATGCTCCCTCCCTGGAGGTGTTCAGGACCAGGCTGGATGAGGCCTTGAGCAACCTGGGCTGGTGAGAGGTGTCCTTGTCCATGGCAGGGACCAGGTGATCTTGTTGTGGCCTTTCAGTATTTTAAGGGGGTATATGAGAAAGCTGGGGAGGGACTTTTTAGGCTATCAGGTAGTGATAGGACTGGGGAGAATGAAACAAAGGTAGAAATGGGGACATCCAGACTGCATGTTAAGGAAGAAGTTCTTCAGCGTGAGGGTGGTGAGACCCTGGAATAGGTTGCCCAGGAAGTAGAGGAAGCCTCATCCCTGGAGGTGTTTAAGTCCAGGCTAGATGAGGCTCTGGATCTAGTGTGAGGTGTCCCTGGGCATGGCAAGGGGGTTGGAACTGGATGCTCCTTGTGGTCCCTACCAACCCTGACTGACTCTATGATTTTATGGTCTCTTCCAACCCAACCCATTCTACCAATCAAGCAGCTCTGACACTTCCTGCCACTTAAGTCCAAGCACACTTAAGCATATAGCACAAAGCAAAACAGTTGTTTTGAAGGGTTGGTGGAAATTCCAAAGATGCATATTGATATTTGCTGTCCCTTCCAACATGGTAATCTATGATTTTATGATTTCTTCTTTGACCTTGTTAATTGACTGGTGTTTTTTTACAGCAAGAAAGGTTATTTTCTGGTTGCAGTCACCTCTCACACTCTAACAGACATACTACTTGCAACTGCACACAGACAAAAAATGAAGCCCCTCCTGGCATAGAGAAAAAAAGAGACATACTACAGCGCTTTTATATGGCCCCATTAAATATGCTGCTGAGTTAAATCTGATCTGCACACAGAAGTGCAGCCACATGCTTCCAGTCACCTGCATGGCTGAAGAATTAGTTCTAATTTAGGTAATCAGATAAAATTTATGTCTGATGTGTTCCATCTGTGTTTTAGCAGGTCCCACAGGCCAATCAGCTGCATGTAATTATGAGACATTGTGAGGGAGAGGAGCTGATTTGCAAGGAGAGAAGGCCCACAATGCCTTTGAGACCAATCCTCCTGCCTGTCCACCTGGGCTGTTCTCATTTTTGCAATCCAAGCTTTTCAGTGTTACAGAAATTATGACAACTTTCTGCACTCCACAGAAACAAAGCTGTTATGTGAAACTAAATCTTTTTGCATGCAAAAGGAAAGAGAGAAGGGAAAAGACAAAAAAAAAGCCTCAGGAATTTAAATATTTCACCTCCAGGAGGCAGCTTGGTCCTCTAGCCAAATAGACTTGCATGAGTTGGCCTTACCTGGAGCCACAGCTTGTTATTCACTGCATCTCTCCCCGTAGCAATGCATTGGAATGTAGCATTCTGCCCCGCGTTGACCTCGACGTCCCCCAGCCTCAAGAAATGTGGAGATTTATCTGCAGAGAGGGAAAACAAAAATTACAAATCAGGTTTCTTGCTAGGGGAAAAAAAAAAAAAAAGAAAAAAGGTGCCAGCACAGTTGTCTCCCTGCAGATGAATATTCTAACAACCTTTGGCTAAAGAAGACAAACGGAAAATGATTTGTTTCATCTCTGCTTTCAGTCCTTTCCCTTCTCCCCTGGTGACTCCCCTAACTTGATTATAACTCACACAAAGTCTTTCACAAATCAAAGCCCAGACAGGAGGAGATCAAATGCCCAAACATCAGCAGCACTTGACAAAAAAACATTATCCCAAAGACTTTGGCTTGTGTGAGATCATGGCATGGAGAACAAGCCAATTAGGTGGGCACTGCTGGGGCAAGCAGGGGGATGCTGCTCAGATTGTTTGCAATGAAGCTCAGGGCTCTGCTGCTTTACTGCATGAAACCATTTGTGCCACTGAAGGCAGAATTTCAGGAGGTGCTGCAAGCATTTGCCATGCCAACAAAGACCCCAGGGAAAGCTCAGTGGTGTAACCACCTGAAGTATTTATGAGACATAAGAAAGCTGACAGACAGATCTGAGGAATGGGTACCTTAGCTCAGCTCTTACCCATCCCTCTCTCAAGAGCTACTAACCACGAGGATGCTCAGAGGGCTGCAGCACTTCTGCTGTGAGCACAGCCTGAAAGAGTTGGGGCTGTGCAGGCTGCAGAAGAGGAGGCTCCCAGGGGACCTTCTGGTGGCCTTCCTGCATCTGAAGGGGGCTACAAAAAACCTGGGGAGGGACTTCTTAGGATGTCAGGGAGTGACAAGACTGGGGGGAATGGAGCAAGGCTGGAGGTGGGGAGATTGAGACTGGAGGTGAGGAGGAAGTTGCTGAGCATGAGTGGTGAGGCCCTGGAATGGGTTGCCCCTGCAGGGAGGTATTTGGGGCCAGATCCCTGGAAGTGTTTTTGGCCAGGCTGGCAGAGGCTGTGGGCANGCTTATCTGAATCCTGTATCATGCTGATAATCAGCCCTCATGGCTGTACCTAAGTGCCTTTTGTTTTGGCACTTAAAAAAAAAAAAATTCATCCACAAAATCATAAAGGAGAAAAATAAT
>VWZI01004860.1:1657-13456 GCA_013396835.1 Psilopogon haemacephalus
TGAGGTCTTGATCATCCTGATCTAGTAGGAGGTGTCCCTGCCTATGGCACAGGGGGGTTGGAACTGGCTGATCTTTGAGGTCCCTTCCAACCTTTGTTGGATTCTCTGATTTAAAAAAAAATAGTAATAATTCTTTTGTTTTGCCTTTGTGCTATGAGGAGGGAAAATGTGAATGGCTCATCAAAGTTAGCTATTTATTAGTGTAGAATCATAGAAACATAAAATCATATAATCATCAGCGTTGGAAGGGACCACAAGGATCAGCCAGTTCTAACCTCCCTGACATAGGCAGGGACACCCTACACTGGATCAGGCTGCCCACAGCCTCTGCCAGCCTGGCCTTAAACACCTCCAGGGATGTGACCCCAACTACCTCCCTGGGCAACCCGTTCCAGGCTCTCACCACCCTCATGGTGAACAACTTCCTCCATTTAGTCCTTAAAAAAAAAAAAAAAAAATTGAGATTTACTAAAATTTAAAATTAATAGTTTTTTAAATAGCACAGAAGATCAACCTGACACTAGCACATCAAAATAGTTGTGTCTTTTATTATTATACTTAATAAGCTAGAGCATTATGGAAATTATTAGCTATATTCATTTAAGGATGCTGAGTTTGCCAGTGGAGGCATTTCTGACAGCCATCACTGGCTTTGTATGTTTCCCTGGAACTGCTGTTAAAGCCAGGGCAAAAAGTTTTTAGTATCTTTGTTTCACACCTTGCAATCTCATGTGCTAGTTCCTCTTTCCAAGAGAATTCTCTTCAGCGTTTGCGCAGTTATAATCTACCTAATGTTTGACTTACTTAAAAATCTCGTTCTGTGTTGACTATTACTATCCTGAAGTTCATCCCTTTGGTCTGATTTTTTTTTTTTTTTCACTGCATTTAAAGTTATTTCTAGGAGGTCATATTTCTTTAAAAAAACAGAAAAAGGAAAAAGCATCTCACAGGCAAAGGAGCAAGGCATTTAGGAAGATCAAAGAAGAGAGGAATCCCACAGTACCACGTTTTGTAATTATGATCTGGCTTATGGCTTTCTGATGTTTGAAATGGGATTTATGTTTTGTGATTATAGGGAAAAGCAGCTTGTCACAGTTGCAATTTTTTTTTCTCCCACAGAGAAGGGAAAGAAGGCTCAGATGATTTCAGCTTCTCTAGAGAAGGAAATGTCAGTATTTTCAATGCATGCAGAGTCCTCCCAAGGGATTTGTCTTAAGGAAACATACTGCTCTTCCTTTTTCTTTCTCTTTTCTTTCTCCTTTTTTTTCTCCTTTTTCTTTTTCTCCTTTCTTTTTCTCTTTTTCTTTCTCCATTTTCTTTCTACCTCTTCAAACTGTTTTCTTCCCTACTCAGGAGCAGAAAACATGCCTGCCCAGGCATAATACTGCTCCAGTCATTTTATCTTCTCCCTCTCTTGTGTTGATTCTGAACCATGTTACTTATGCTAACATTTCATTAACCCTCTCTTTATTTGGGAGGATTTAGGCACTGATGAACCTCTTAAATCATAGAATCATAAAATCATAGACTGGTTTAGGTTGGAAGAGACCTCAAAGATCATCCAGTTCCAATCCCCCTGTGCCATAGGCAGGGACACCTCCCACTAGAACAGGTCACTCAAGACCTCATCCAGCCTGGCCTTGAACACCTTCAGCCAGGGAGCAGCCACAACTTCCCTGGGCAACCTGTTCCAGTGTCTCACCACCCTCACTGTGAAGAACTTTCTCCTAACATCCCGTTTAAATCTCCCCTCTGCCATTTTCAACCCATTCCCCCTCGTCCTGTCATTACAAGACCTTGTGAACAGTCCCTCCCCAGCCTTCTTGTAGCCCCCTTCAGATACTGGAAGGTTGCTCTAAGGTCTCCTCAAAGCCTTCTCTTCTCCAGGCTGAAAAGCCCCAACTCCCTCAGCCTGTCCCCATAGCAGAGCTGCTGCAGCCCTCTGATAATTTTCGTGGCCCTCCTCTGGACTCTCTCCAGCAGTTCCATGTGCTGGGGGCTCCAGAACTGTACACAGTACTCTGGGTGGGGTTACCTATGCTAACATTTCATTAATCCTCTCTTAAATTGGGAGGATTTAGGCACTGATGAACCTCTTAAATCATAGAATCATAGAATCATAGAATGCCAGCTTGAGGAGATTACCCCTCGTCCTGTCATTACAAGACCTTGATTGAGATTGATTACAACACAGATCCTTTCAGTTATTTATCATTCCTGTATAACCTTTGTTATCTGCCTTCCATTAGTTCCTATGATCTGTTAGATCTTCTAATCTCTGCTTTCTTTATTTTTATTACTGAAGTCTGGATAGTTTAAAGTCTTTATGTATCATTTGAATATATATATAAAAAAAACCTAGTTATCAAACGCAGAAAGAAAATTCTGTGCTGAACTTTGAATTAATTCAGTTTCTATATAACTGATATAAAACCTCTTCATCACTGAGATTCCTCTGAAAGATAGGTAGTTGCAACATTACTGTTGGTTTTCTTTCTAACTGTATTTGATGTTAGTTATTTTCTCATGTGATACAATACCTAGGGGGGAAAAAAAAACAAACACCACATCCCCTCCCCCCCAAAAAAGACAACAAAGACCTCACCCAAACAAAATAATTCTGTGGTATGATACAGAAGACCACTTTCTGCCTCTCAGTTTTCTGGATTCATTAAAAAGAATTGGAAATTACTATGGAAAGAAAGCTGCTCTCTCTTGAATAGACTGGAACAGGTTGCCCGGGGAGGTTGTGGCTGCTCCCTCCCTGGAGGTGTTCAAGGCCAGGCTGAATGAGGTCATGAGCATCCTGATCTAGTGGGAGGTGTCCCAGTCTATGGCACAGTGGGGCTGGAACTGGCTGATCTTTGAGGTCTCTTCCAACCTAAACCATTCTAAGATTCTATGAATATAGAGCAGATGCCATAGAAAGCCTCAAAATAGTTTATTTTTCAGTGACCGTTTATTATTTGCATTCTTCTAGTGTCCAAAAGCTCCTCTCCAGTGTCACTGGTAAAAAACTTCCCACATTATCAGGAGTTAGTAACTCTTTTAACTATTAACAACTTTTTTATAGAGTTAAGGAGTGTACCTTTACTAAAGCTTTTCAAGAGGAAAGTGAGAAAGGGCTGAGAGTTGTCAGTATACATAAAACAATAAGTATGCTGAGAGGATGACCTCTGCTGCAGGTGTGGAAGACAGTAGACACATGGTGCAGGAGATTTCCTGCTGTCCTGACATCACACAGCTGTGAATTGGACTTTTTCTTCTTACAAGAAACAGTAGGAAATAAGCTTTGATTGTTTTAGCTAAACTAGTTTTTTTCTCTCTCTCTATCTGCTTTTATTCCTGTGTTTGATGCTTTAACTTTCTGCGTTCTTTAAATCTGTAATTGAATGAAGCCATGAAGAATCCAACTGTGTATTTTATAAGCACACTTTTTCCATACTTTTCTTTTGTATGAAATAACAATGTTGATTTTTCTTTTTTTCTGCCAATTTTTCTACATAGTGCACAGAGTTATTTGTTCAGAGCTGTTCCTCTTGTTTGGTTTTTTTTTGTTGTTTTGTAGCAGTGTCTCCAGTCCTACCTCATGGGTTTCGCTCTAATGAAATCATACATTTGCCACCCATTTTTTTAAAACCCTAATTTAAAATTTAATTGTTTTCAAAACAAACAGATTAAAATGTTTTTCCTTTGATTCTTAGACGCTGTCGGGCTTGCCAGATCAGGACTCTTTCTATGACGTGGTGGACTGTCTGGAGGAGCTAGGCATCGAAGCTATTTCGCAGAGACACTTGAACAAGAAAGGAACAGACTTGGACTTAGTTGAGCAATTTAACATTTATGAGGTAACGTAACGTGTCCAGTTTTATGTGCCTTGCAGCTTGTGCGTGTTTCAAAGCTGAGAGGAGAAAGGGAATGTACACCGAGGTGAAATTTGATTATTTGTTTTAGAAGAAAGACATCTGCTCACTAGAAGTGTTATACTCGTTGCTATTTTTTGACCTGCTACAATACATAGCTGTGTTTAATGCGAATATATTTCATACCAAAAGTGGGGCAAACTCCAAGGCAAACCAGCACATTTACTAGCCACCAGTTCTGCCTGCAGTTAAAACTTTCTCAGACTGCTAGTTGCACATCCTAAATTAAGTAGAAGTTCTTTCCATATGCCAAAGTACTCAGCTTATGAAAAAGGTTCGACTAAGCACAGCTTCACGCTCTGCAGCTGAGTACCCAGCACGACCTCGTTTATGGGTTTACACTGCGCCAAATCCTATACAATTTGTAGCAATGGAGTACTGAATGACTCCACATTCACCACCCAGGTACAGAATAACTAGTTCCGAAGTATTTATATGTGAGAGTAAGATACCCAGTTTCTTAATTAGTCTCTTGTCAAACTTCAAGAAGCATTGGCATGGGGTGGTTTAGGCTGAAGCTAATGTACACTAAATATGAATTCATTTTCTAGTATGATGACATAAAATGACTTTGCCTCCATCTAAGTCTGGCAATGCATTTGATAGATTTGATTCTCCATTTCCTTCATCGGCTCTGCACCCATGCCACTTCACTATCTTTAGCAAAGTTAAGTTTTATATATAGCAGTTTGCAGGAAGAGTCAGGCCAATACAGGAACACATGATAATGAGAGGGCTCCATGTTCTCCTTTCTTTGCCTGTTGTCAGAGACAGGTGATCATTAATCTTAAAAGCAGGGTGGGTTGTGTTTGCTGTGCTTACTGAAAGACTTGATCAAAAAAATTAGCTGTTGACCTATCTGGGTTGCAGCTTTCTCTTGGTGACCAGACTAAATTTAGACATGCTTATTGTGGTGGTTTTGCAGTTGCCTGCCTCCCCATCTTTTGATATAAACCCCAGCTAGGACTCAGAACACTGGAAGTTGATAAATGAAGCTTTATATTTACAGCAATGCACAATATACAGGCAGATATTTACAAGGTATAACAGATATTTACAGATATATACAATGAAAAGGTAATACAGAAACACCACAGCCCTCCCAGAGATCAAAATCCCCAAGAGGGGTAACCAACCACCCCTACCACCTCTCTCCCCTTCCCCAATCTTATCTCACCACCCGTTGATGCTGAAGATAGGTGGAGGTAGATCGGCCAGGGGGGTTAGTAGTAGGGAAGAAGTTAGTAGAATTACTGAGAATTAGCTACCAATGCAGAGAGACAAAGGAACCATGCAAGAGAAGCAGCCATCAGAAACCGTCTGCTATCTAATGTTTTGGTTACACTACTTAAAAACAGCTTTTTTTTTCTTTCTCAGTAAAGCTCTGGCTGAAGTGCCATCCTGTGTTTTCCTCTCTCAGCCAATAGTCTAATTTTTCACTCAAATTCTCCAATTAATTCAAACCAGCACACTTCTGTATATTCTTTCTTTCTTTCTGCCAATGTTTTTTATGTGAAAAGTCTCTTCTTCCCCAGTGAAACAGATTTTACATCCTAAGCAGAGTTTCTCACAATTCCTTCTGCCTTGTTCTGTTACAGTAATTTCTGTTAAGAATTATCAGAATGGCAGAACTAATGGAACATATCATCCTTTTCTATATCTCTGTCTGTTTGAATGGATCTTTCTCATGTAAAGACTAATTAAATGCTATGCTACATTCCAGATGAGATCCAAAAGTAACTGTTCTTTCTGACATTGATATCTTGAGGCAGTACTTGCCATGTCACACTGGCATGTCAACAGTATGCTGTAGTTCAAGATCCTAGATATTGCACCCATGTTTTACTCCTCTGCTGTTTTCAGCTGATGAACACCCAACCTGTGCCAGAAGTTTCTGTCGAGTGTCATTGTGGCCGTGCTAGTCTTGGTATCATTCTTTTCTGATATTATATGTATGTTCCTCTATGTTGGCAGGAAATACAGAGTTTTTCACTTAGAGGCATACATGAAAGTAACTATGCTAACATAAAACTTGAGAGACTTGAAGGAGATATGTGGTCTGTGGTTTTTTTTCTGTTGATCCATCGTGGTAGCCATTCACAGAAATTAGTTTAGGGTTTTAAAGGTTTTTCCTTTATCTGCTTTGCAGGGAGCTCTCTCAAAGTGGAGATTTTTGAAAGGAATGCAGTTAGGTATACATCTGATGATCTCTTCTGGGGAGAAACAATGGCACTATACTAAAATACTTTAGGTGTAGGTGTAGATGGTAACTTCCACTTGATCATTACAAGTGTAGTGTCTGAAAATGAGCAAGTGTTCAATCAGTCAACAGAGGAGAGATTTTCTGTTCATTTCACTAAAGTCAAGATTCCACCTAGGTATTTTGGACAGAAATGAGAGCTATGTGTCTAACACAGCTCAGCTTCCTTGAAAATTAAGTCCTACATAAGAAAAAGACCAAACTATGAGACACATGTTGCTACGCATCCTATAATACCCAAGGCTACACGTCCTATAATACCCAAGGCATATATATATATACCAAAATATGTAGTTCAAGTATTGAAACTGCAGCACTACACAAATGGATGGACAACAACTTACAGTATTGAAACTGCAGCACTACACAAATGGATGGACAACAACTTACAGTATTGAAACTGCAGCACTACACAAATGGATGGACAACAACTTACAGTATTGAAACTGCAGCACTACACAAATGGATGGACAACAACTTACAGGGATAGAAATGGTGATGCTCGTACAAGTTAATGATAGGGAGATCAGTCAGTTTTTAAAGCCTATGTGTGAAGACCTGTGGTAGCTTAAGAACCGTGGCGAAAGGCTCACTTTCCATCCTCTCTTTTGCAGATGACACTCAAACACGAGGATGGAGATGAGAGTGCCAACCTCCCGCCCAGTGGGCGCAAGGACCGGAGGAGGGCCAGTCTTGGCGCTGGCGAGCGCAGGGGGTTGGAGCGCCGACGGAGCCGCAGGCACTCCGTGCAGAACCTCAGGAGTGCTTTATCTGCCCCTGCGAGTCCGTGTAGTCAGTCAAACCCTGGCTTTTTGCTAGGCCGTGGGCAGCATGTTGAAGATCTCAGTGAGAGGTAAGTGCATGAATTGAGGAATACAGCTTTGTTTTCCCGTATGACTTTCTGTGTTCACTGCACTTCATTTGTCTGACACTTTCTTTATTTCCCTCTGTGGAGTGTTGGCCCTGGCTGGGAACCAGATGCCCACCAAAGCCACTCTTTCACTCCCCTTCTTGGATGGACAGGGAAGAGGGAAAATATAACCAGAGGCCCGTGGTCAAAATAGGGGCAGTTTAGTAAGTGTGGTGTTTGGGCAGTTCCCTGCCCCCCCACACACTTTGAAATAACCCAGGCTAGGACTCAGTTCGCTGGAAGTTAATAAATGAAGCTTTATATTTACAGCTTTACACAATATACAAGCAAATATTTAAAATATATAACAGATAATTACAGGTATATACAGTAAAAAGGTAATACAGAAACACCACACCCCTCCCAGATCAGAAATCCCTAAGAGGGGTTTCTAACCACCCTACCACCTTCCCCCCCTCCCAGTCTTATATCACCATGTGTTTTGTGCAGCATATAAGTGAAGGTAGATCGGCCAGGGGGATCAGCAGCAGGATAGCAGTTACTGAAATTACTCAGATCCAGCTAAGAAGGTAGGGAGAGAGAGAGAGCCATGCAGCAGCAGCCATGGCCCAAAGCAGTCTGACTCCAGACTTTTTACAGTATGCAAAACTCAGGGCATTCTGGGGAGAAGGGGGGAGCACAGGGCGTCTTGTCCATGTAACAAATCATATTACATGGTGAGAGACTTTCCCTCTGGGATGACCTCTTCTGAGCAAAGTAGGCATAGCTGAAGCACTGCCCCATAGCTTTCCCACAGTTTCACAGAGGGACTTATTCTTCCCACACTCCAGATGCAGCTGGTCCACGGATCACGGATTTGGATGGGATTACTGTGACATTCATTCAAACAAACAAACAAACAAATAATCCCCAAACCAAACAAAAGGTAAGCCTTGCAGATGCAGTGCAAGTGGGTGAGGTACAGGCAGTGATGTAGGAGTCTGTGAGGTGGAAATTGCCTGTAAAAGTTAATTTGAACAGGTCACAATGATACTCTGACTTATCTATGTTTGGGTTACAACTCTTAATTTTTTCTTTTTTTCCTTAGGAAACCTGAGTAAAGTAGCATCATCAATCAGCTGGGGAGGGACTATTCACAAGGTCTTGTAATGACAGGACAAGGGGGAATGGGTTCAAATTGGCGGAGGGGAGATTTAAACAGGATGTTAGAAGAAAGTTCTTCACAGTGAGGGTGGTGAGACTCTGGAAGAGGTTGCCCAGGGAGGTTGTGGCTGCTCCCTCCCTGGAGGTGTTCAAGGCCAGGCTGGATGAGGTCTTGAGCATCCTGATCTAGTGGGAGGTTTCCCTGCTTATGGCACAGGGGGGTTGGAACTGGATGATCTTTGAGGTCTCTTCCAACCTAAACCATTCTGTGATTCTATGATTCTATCAATGCTTTCCTTTCTCAGCCTATAGTCTAATTTCTTATTCAAATCCTCCAATTAGTTCAAACCAGCACAATATGGAAAAAGTGAAAGCAAAGACCATGCATGAAAGCAAAAAGATCTTGCCCATCACTCAGCCTGCTCTTGTGGGGGAAGGGGGTGGATGTTGGAAGAGCACAGCCTCGGTGCTGTAAGAGCACTGCTCAGCAGTCTCCAAAACACTGCTGTGTTACCAGCTCCTCCCAGCTACCACTGCAAAACACAGCACCATGAAAGATTCTACGGGGAAAACTAACTCCATCTCAGCTAAACACCATGCACCCTCTTTCCACTGAATGGAAAAAGAAAACTTCCTTATTTCCCTTAGCTTTTATATCTGGGCTGGTGTCATTTGGTGTGGAATACGCCTTTGATTAGTTTGGGTCAGCTGGCCTAGCCGTGTCCTATCCCAAGATCTTGCCCATCACTCAGCCTGCTCTTCTTGGGAAGGGGGTGGGATGTTGGAAGAGCACAGCCTCGGTGCTGTAAGAGCACTGCTCAGCAGTCTCCAAAACACTGCTGTGTTACCAGCTCCTCCCAGCTACCACTGCAAAACACAGCACCATGAAAGATTCTACGGGGAAAACTAACTCCATCTCAGCTAAACACCATGCACCCTCTTTCCACTGAATGGAAAAAGAAAAAAAATATATTTTGAATTTAAGCAAAACAAAAATCAAAACATCACCACCTAAAGGAGATGGATTTGGAAGTGATTTATCTACATTGCTAAGTTCTTTGGCACCATCTGTTCTGAATAGCGAATCTAATATGTGAACTAATGAAGTTTAATTTCATTATACCCACGTAATATAAGATTGTAACAAGAGCACGCTCACATTAATGCAGAACTATTTGTCTTATGTGTTAAAGTTCATTATTCCCTGGGCATAAGTATTTTCCTGGAGTCTACACTGTAGTATCAGCTATGTCAGTTGTTTTATAATTAGTGAAAGAGGGACAGTAATGACTCCTTCAGCAGCAGTCTGTAACACTGGAGTTGAAGATAGTGTCATTGCCAGTCCCATAACAGTAAGCTTGGGCCATGGATGCTAAGAAGAACAGAGAGCTTCAGGTTCTCAGCATGTGTGACTACTGAGCAAGAGGACTGGAATGAATTTTCCTGAAGCCAAATGTGTGCTCAGTTCCCCTCTCAATGATGTCAGTGGAGTGCAACAAGCACTAGTAGGTCTTTAATTATCTAACATATTCTGCGTGCCTGACATTTCAGCCAAGAAGAATCATGCTCTAAAACTGGCTGTTTCTCTTTGTTTGCTATAAAGGGAATGTGGCTGACTAGCCCAGGTGAAGACACATAAAGTGCAGATAACTAAAACTAGACACTGTCATGCCATAGCTGAAGGTGTCATTTGTGAAACCAAAGCATGCTCCATACCTTTTCTTCACAGAATCACAGAATTAACCAGATTGGAAACGACCTCTAAGATCATTGAGTACAACCTATCACCTAACCCTTCTAATTAACTAAACCATGGCACTAAGTGCCTCATCCAGCCTCCTATTAAACAGCTCCAGGGCTGGTGACTCCACCACCTCCCTGGGCAGCCCATTCCAAAGCCAATCACTCTTGCTGTGAAGAACTTCTTCCTAAAGTCCAGCCTAAACCTGTCCTGGCACAACTTGAGACTGTGTCCTCTTGTTCTGTCACTGAGTGTCTGGGAGAAGAGACCAACCCCACCTGGCTAGAAGATCCTCTCAGGTAGTTGTAGATAGCAATAAAGTCTCCCCTGAGCCTTCTCTTCTTCAGGATGCACACCCCCAGGTCCTTCAGGCTCTCCTCACAGGGCTGTGCTCCAGCCCCCTCACCAGCCTTGGTGCCATTCTCTGGACATGTTCAAGCACCTCAACATCTTTCTTAAATTTAGGGGCCCAGAACTGGAAACAGCACTCAGCTGGGGCCTGACCAGTGCTGAGTACAGCAGCAGAATGACCTCTCTTGTCCTGCTGGCCACACTATTCCTCATCCAGGCCAGGATGCCATTGGCCTTCTTGGCCACCTGGGCACACTGCTGGCTCATGTTCAGCTGCCAACCAGCACCCCCAGATCCCGACTTTAACCGAATTTAATTTCATGTTGTAGTCATACTTGGAATCTTGATAGGAAAATAATTAGTCTCTTCAGCTCCACTTGGAATTTCCATCTTGCTCTCCTGCCTCTGTAAGGAAAGAGGCACTCAGTTATGAATGTTTGTAAACACATATCATTACTTCACATATTAGTTTAATAAAAATCCTTTTTTTTCCCCTCCAGTCTATAAATCTCTTAGCAAGTAAAGGCAGGGACTATTATCTGTAGCTAGCAAATAGGTTTGATGTGGGGTTTCAGAGGCGTTTGGGTCTTTCTTCCCATTAGACATTACAGACCACACATTTCAGTACCCAAACTTCTACATCCAGTGAAGCTTTTTAAGTTGCCATAAGAAGAAGCTAGGCAATTACAGACTCTTCTGTAAATCCCTCTGGCTTTCTGGTAAACAGGCATTTCAGTTAAACAAATTCTGCCCATTTCGGTTTCATTGCCTGCCCAAATCCGTAAGGCTGGTAGGAAAGGGGAAAGCAGCCTTCCTGGTTTATCACATCCCAGTGAGTCTCTCAGCTTTCAGTGAAATAACTCAGATGAATGTGATAGTATCATAGAATGGTTTAGGTTGGAAGAGACCTTAAAGCTCAGCCAGTTCCAACCCCCCTGTGCCATAGGCAGGGACACCTCCCACTAGATCAGGTCGCTCAAGACCTCATCCAGCCTGGCCTTGAACACATCGAGGGAGGGAGCAGCCACAACCTCCCTGGGCAACCTGCTCCAGTGTTTCACCACCCTCACTGTGAAGAACTTCCTCCTAACATCCCATTTAAATCTCCCCTCTGCCAGTTTGAACCCATTCCCCCTCATCCTGTCATTACAAGACCTTGTGAACAGTCCCTCCCCAGCCTTCCTGTAGCCCCCTTCAGATACTGGAAGGTTGCTCTAAGGTCTCCTGGAAGCCTTCTCTTCTCCAGGATGAAAAGTCCCAACTCCCTCAGCCTGTCCTCATAGCAGATGTAGGCTTTTAAACAAATTCTTCCATTTTTAATTTTTATTTTCTTTTTAAAGTGAACCTAGCTTTTCCCAACCATGCAGTAGATAGAGATGGGGAAAAAATGTAAGGGATGACATGCAGCGTGCACTGGATTGGTACCATTATTGTATGTAAAGGCAACATAAGCATTAAAAAACACGTTGCTGTCTGTCTTTCAGTCTCATTGTGTCTGAGGGAGCAGAAG